>JAMJFZ010003035.1:3057500-3140000 GCA_026225945.1 Cricetomys ansorgei
CCACAGCCCAGGGCACTGTCCCTCCCGGCAGCCTCTTCCTAGAACCTGACAGGCAGCCAGCACAGCTCCTAGGCATCCTGCTGAGGCAAACCATTCTCGAAGGGATGAGGGTGAACTGTTGACACTCCTGCAACAGGGAGGCCACAGGACTCCTAAGCAGTTCAGCTTGCTTGCCCTTCTGGGGGGGTGTCCCATTCCCACACCCCACCACTATTTAAGGGCCTAAGGATTTATCAGATGACCTCAGCCTGCCTGGAAGAAACAGGTCTGTGGGTGGGGGAAACTTCGGTAAAACCAAGGTCTTCCTTCTTCAAGGGGAGATCCAGCTGAGTGCAAAAGAACCTTTCTCTTTATACGCCTGCGAACCACGACCCCTGCAGCCTTGGGCAGGATTTTATTCTGCAATAACATTTTCTTTCTGTAAAAAATGACTTGCTCCTCCTGACCCTGAGGCTGTGACCTTCGTACACTGCTAAGGAGCTGGCTAAGTCTGCTATAAACATGTGTGTGGGCTCTGCGTGGACTTAGGAGCACGACTAGTGGGTCATACATTAGGGGTGATAGACTCAGGCTTGTCAGTTTGACCGGATTTAGAATCATCGTGGAAACACACCTCTGGATATGTCTGTGAGGGTGATTCCAGAGATATTTAACCAAGCAGGGAAGCCCCACGCTGAGTGTGGGAAATGTTACCCCACAAGTTGGGGTCCTGGGATGAAGAGAGAGGAGAAAGCTAGCTGGCCAGCAGCACGCATCTCACAGATCTCCTGACTGCAGGAGCAATGTGACCGGCTGCCTCCTGCTCCCACTACCATGGTGGCCTGGACCCTCAAACTGCAAGCCTAAATAAACTCTTCCTGCCTTCCTTGCTTTCCTCGGGCATATGTCACAGCAATGAGAGATGAGACGCACAGAATATGTTTGGTTTCACAAGAAACCAAAATGCTTCTTCCAAGCTACCATTCTGCATTTCTACCAGCGAGAAGCTGCTTCTGCTCCACATCCTGACCTGCATCCGGTGTCGCCAGTGTTGGCCGCTTGAGTAGGCATGCTGCGGAGCCTTCTTGCTTTAACTGATGTTTGCCAGGCGTACGGTATGAAGCCCATTGACTGGGCGGGTCTCTACGGTGAGGTGTCTCTTCAGGTCTTTATCCCAGGTGTTAAATTAGGTTGTTTTCTTATGTCGAGTTTTAAGAGTTCCTTATAATTTTTGGGGCAGTGTCCCCCAGTTTGTGCTTGTCTTCTCATTCTCTTCCCTAATTAGATTGTACAGAAATTTATAATTTTGAATAAGTCTAATTTATCAGTGATTTTTTTTTTATTTTCATGAATTGTTGCTTTGATGTTGCATCTAAAAAGTCATTACCAGGCCAGAGACCTAGCTCAGCGGGCGAAGGAACTTCCTGAGCAAGTCTGACGACCTGAATTCTATCCCCCAGACATTCTCAACTCCAGAAAGTTGTTCTCTAGCTTGGGGGGTGGGGGGGGAGAGAGGCAGGGACAGAGACAGACAGAGACAGGGAGAGATTTAATTTTTAAAGTCATTACCATGTCTGAGACCTTCTAGGCTTTTCTTATGTTCCCTTTTTTACATTACTTTTGTCCAGTATTTTGGAACTAATATGTCCTGTTTCCAAAAACAGTCAGGGAAGATACTGTTGTTACTCCCAACCTTATTACTTCAGGTCTGGAGGGAAGTGGTCAGGAACAGAAACAAGCTTATTGGAGAAGTGGCTGGGGCCAGCTGGGCTGATGCTGTATCTGAGTTAACAGCTGAATGTCCCTTATCAGCCTTTGGCTGATAAATTCAAACTATGTCAAGGTCACTGCCTACCCCCAGGCAAGATCCGAAGCAACCCACAGGGGTCTCTACACTGTTCCAATTATGCCCATCTGGAACAGGGCTAGATAAGTGATGGATACATAATGAATACCAGTCCCTTCTCTGTTTCTGTCCTAGTAGATTTTAACTATAGAGACTATACAATCGTGCTTCAGAGAAAGTGGGAAACACAAGAAACAATGTAAAAGGCCCTGCGATCTCTTCACTTTAGCATTAAACGGTCACAATGCTGTGCTTCTTTTTCTGTTGCTTCTGTATGCATGCTGTTTTTAAATGCTGCGACTAGAACCCAGCCCCTTGTGCTTTGCTTCCACTGAACAAACACTAAGCAGCCCTGTGTGTGTGGTTTAATGTTATCATTTTCCTTGTGACAAGGGCTTGGCATGTAGAGGTGGAGCATTCACCCAGCATGAGCAAGGCTCTGGGTTGGATATTCCCAGCACCACCGGCACAAAATGGAAGAGCTTCAACTGTTGCTGAGCAAGCATGTCTACGTTTTACTCATTTCCTTCCACAGTATTCTAGCATGGAAACTTTATTTAGTTATTTCAATATAAACCTAGGTTTTATTACATTTATTTGGGGTTGGGGGTATGTTAAGATCAGAGAGCAACTTACTTGAGTTGGTTCTATTCTTCTGCCATGTGGGCCCTGAAGATAAAGCTCAGGTTGGCAAGCTTGGCAGCAACTACCTTTACCCACTGAGCCATATTGCCAGCTTTAAACACAGACTTTAAAGTTGGCAGAGTACTCCATCCACTCAACCACCGATGTGGCGTCACTTACTGTTGGGCATTTATACTGCGTTTGCTTTGAATCATTAAGCAATGCCGAAAGGTACACTGTGATGGTTAATGTTGATCTTCCAAGATGGCAAGATCCAGAATCACCAAGGAGGCTGATCTCTGGCCATCTCTGAGAGAGGGCTTCTGGGTTGGGTTAACTGAGGTGGGTAGACCCGTCCTGAATGTGGGTGGTGCCATTCCATGGACTGTGGTTCTGAACGAGTAAGAAGAAAGTGAGCTGAGCCCAGAATCCATCTCTCTCTGCTTCCTGGCTGTGGACGCAATGTGACCAGCTGCTTCAAGTTCCCGCCGCCATGCCTTCCCCGCCACGCCTTCCCCACCACGGTGGTGCCATGGTGGTTGTTCCCTCAAACCGTGAGCCAAAAGAAATCCCTCCCTCATTACTACGCTTTCATCAGGCCCTTTCTCCCAGCGACTACTTCGTCTACTTTTGTGTATTTAGCATTTCCTGTATTGAGCATTTTATCACTAGAATATTCAGAACTAGCCCCAAGGGTAGGAATGAATTTATACTTTTCAGTACAAATTGTAAAATTATTTCTCCCAATGAATTCAACTAACCACTTTACAATCTCCACAAGGTATAAATCTTCATTTCACCAGGCCCTTTCCAGCATGGGGAGGTAAATTAAATAAAATTTTAAACTCAGTATATGGACATTTCTATTTTAAATAAAGTAGGAAATTAAAACATTTGTGTATCGGGTTGTTTTTCTCCGTTTTGGTGAGTTGCCTGTTTCGCATTCTACCGACTGAGCTAACTAAATCCCAGCCCACATTCTTAACTATTCAATAAATGGTTGGATAATGTATACAAAGGAGACAACTTGATCTTTTCAGCAGAAAGATCTGTAGTAACTGTAGGTGAAATAGTCTGTTCTGCCTCTTTATATACAGAACGGACAGCCAGATACTCTGTGGGGGGAAAAAGTTGAACTATCCACTAGATACACTGTGAAACAGTTGCTGAACTATCTTTACAAGATACACTATTAAATTGTTGGTGAACTATCTACAAGACACACTGCGACAGTGTTGCTGAGCTATCTAGTGCTCCAAGAAGATACCGAAGTGGATTAACACAAGCATCCTTAGGCTCACAAATGCAGGGGGCTCCAAGAAACTTGTGCTGTGCTAAGGGACAAATCAAAGAAAATAAAAAGAGCTGGGGGATTTGACTTACTGCCAGAAAACTAGAAAGATCTGGTGAAAGGGGTGAGCTCCAAAGAACCCACGTTGGGATTGATATAATGCAAAATTATCTTGGTTTGTACTCAAATTTTCCAGATATTTAAATAGGAGAACAAGTCCATATAAATAAAAGCCTGCTTTTCCTTGATTATCTGCTAGGGAAAGAAGGCAATTTTCTCCCACAGCAGTGCAGAAAATATATTACCGTGCTGACAAACATTTGACACTTTCTTTTTCTTATTTTTTCATTATGAATGAGATATTATTCCTTAAATTAAACAATGTAAAGAATGTTCTTCAGTCCCCAGAACTACAGAAGAATGTGCTATGTGACCAAATGCCTGTGTGATAAATGACAAACATAATTTTTTTTTTTTAAGAGTAGGCTGGCCTTGAACTCAGAGATCAGCCTGCCTCTACCTCTGGAGTTCTGGGATTAAAGGTGTGCACCACCGCCACCCAGCTGAAAAGCAAAATTCTTAAGTGTTTCCAAGTACCTGGATATTTGACCTTGAACTTGTGGTCCTACCTCCTTCACATCCTGAGTCAGATGCGACCATGCCTGGTTTATGAATATTTGAAAATGTAAAAAGAGAAGAGAGCAAGGACCACCCCCAACACACACACCTAGTAGGAAATATCCCGCCACCTGTGCTGTCAGGAGGGAGGCTGGGAGACCTCTGTGTTGGTCCAGAGTTGGGCCTGCAGGGCTTCCCAGTGTGAAGCCAGCATTGCTCCTGAGTGAAACTACCACTAGCTCCTGAGCAGTGTGGGGCAGAAAATCCACTAGCTCCTGAGCAGTGTGGGGCTGAAAATCCACATGCCTACGAGACCTGCTAGTAACAGGTGAGGACAAAAATCACCTCCCCTTTCTCTATAAGGGGAAACACATACAAAGGACAGGCTGATAGCAAAGTAGCCTTGGTAACTGACAGAAAGGAGAGAGAGGCAGGCTTTGACCCTCAGCCCTTTCAACAAGGGAAGCATGTGGTCCATAAACCCTCCATTGAAGGGGAAAGCCCAGATTTCCATATGAAATTCTCCAATCTTTCTGAGAGGGAGAGGACCAGCAAATGCTTCTGTGACTATGGGATTCGTTGCCAAGAGTTTGAAGTCCAAGATCCTAGGAGGGCTTGCTATTTCCTGGCTTTGGTTGGCTGTTTCTGGAGCCCCTGGGCGAGCTTCCAAGCCAGGTACAAGGAACCAGACAGGTGGCCCTGCGTGGGCACCGCCTGGCGGAGGGAGCTTAGGAGCTGGGGGTGGAGAGAGAGAGTGGGAACCTTGAGCTTTCAAGTCCTTGAATTCAAGAAAAACGCATCTGTGTGTGGTCAGGTGAACTGGATCTGGCCAGCTGGGTGAGGATTGGGTGGGAGGCTACAAGTGTCCTCATGAAATGCAGAATTCTGCAAGGTCGCCCTCTGGGAGCCTGAGGGTAGCCGGTCACAGGCTCTCACCAGCCTGGGCAAGGAAGGGGAGGAAGGCTATATTCAGGACGAGAGATGTGAGAGATTGGGGGGGGCAGAGAGAGGAGAGAGACAGAGAGAGAGGAGAGAGAGACAGAGAGAGAGAGGAGAAAGAGAGAAAGGAAAAGAGAGGCAGAGGCAGGAGAGAGACAGAGAGGAGAAAGAGAGAGATATAGAGAGGAGAAAGGCAGAGACAGGAAAAAGGCAGAGAGAGAGACAGAGAGAGGAGAGATAGAGAGAGAGAGAGAGAGGGAGAGAGAGGGAGGGAGACTGACTCTGGCAGGCGCTGGACCCCTGCGCCTCTCCTCGGAAGCTGTTGCCATGGTCACAGGGGACTTTTGATGTGAAGCGCGATGACCCCCTTCCTCCCCCCCTCCCCGCTCGCCTTCAGGATGACGTCACAGACGTCCGCGTCCCTGACAGGCCACCTGTAGGCTGGTCTCGGCTTTAAAGCAGCTGTGCCCCTGTCCCCCGAAGTGCAGCGGGGCGGCCACCGTGTCCACGCTTGGGAGCGTGCGGGGGCCTCCAGACCTCGCTCCCTCCCTCAGTGCGCACAGGGCGGCGGACAGGACAGACGAGCGAAGACCGTAAGTACCCACGGAGGGCTCCGCAGAGCGCCCTCTGCGCCCACCGCCGCGTCCCCGCGCCCACGCTCTGGCTCCGGAGCTCCGGGGTTTCTTCCAGAATCCCCAGCCAGAGCTCCCGTCCCAGCCCCTTCCTTGGTCAAGGGCTCCAATCCCAGGGGCAGCCAACCCCAAATCCCCACTGGATCGCGAGGTGCCTGGTCGGGAGCGGAGAGGCGGCTCGGCCGCAGGTATCTCGCGTCCTCCAACCCTGAGGGCCGGGAAAGCGGCTCCCGAAGCGGCACTGAGCTCTCTGGCCAGCTGAAGTAATGGGGTGCCGCTGCAGGGTCTCGGGTGCCTTTCGCCCAGACTCCAGGTGAAGCCGACCTGTTGCCTGCAGGAATGCGTCCTGCAAGAGCAGAGCGCCAGGAGCCCACGCAGAAGTCAGCCGCGATTCTGCTCGCGAACACCCCGAGAATCCAGCGCCCACAGAAGGAAAACGTACGTATGCCAAGAAAAGCAGCGGGTAATCGTCCCAGGGCAAGTAACCCTTTTCCTACCCTTTGCAACAGCAGCAGGTGCCCCCCCCCCCCCCCCCCCCGGCAACTCGCCCCTGGGAAGGGAATGGAGAGGGGCCTCTCCCCAGGGACTGTGGGGCCGGGGAAGCATCTACTGAAAAGGTGCAAACAGGGCAGATACATCCCAGTCTCTCCTTTCCACTCGCCGGGTCCCTGTCTGGGGGTCAGGATCCCGCTACTTGAGGTCTGGAGCCCCTCCCTGGGAAATCCAGCTTCAGCACCAGAAGCTGGACAGCACCGGATCAGCAGAGTACAGGGGTCGGTTCCCAGGCTCTGCTCAACCTGCCAGGCCCGTGCCCACAACCCCGCAGACTCCAGACGAGGCCAGGAGGTGAATTGTGGTTTGTAGAGGAAGGACCTCCGCCTCCTCGTTTCTCCAGGGGTTCGGGTGTCTAGGGCAGTCTAAGTCACCTTCATACTTACAGGATCTGGCTCCCCCACCCCCGATCGCCGGCACTGGTGTTCTGTGAAGATTCACTGCGTTTGCCTACCCCCCTAAACCATAATCTCCCTAGACCTTACTGGGAGCAAATGAAGAAAAAAGCATATTGGAAGATATTGAGGCTGTGATAGGAAGTAGTACATTGCTTTACTAGGGAGGGAAAAGCCAGGGTGGCATGGGGGGGGCTGTCACAACAGGCCTAATGGAAGTGGGGGAGGAGAAGAGCAGAGAGGACAGGACGCCAGCTCTAGTGTGGTTGCCAAGCAACCGCCAGCAGCCCCTGCTTCCTGTTGCCTTGGTAACAGTGAATGGAGGGGTTTTGGCCACTGTTTATCTGTGAGCACCTTGATTCTCTAAAATATCTCCTGGTATCTGCCTAAGCCTGGGCTGCGTGGGAGTCACCCCATTCCCATGTAATACTCTTACCAATGAGGATACCCTTGAAGGTGATTGTTTTCCCCTTTAAGTCAAGGCACAAGGTAAGGCCCCTGAAATCCTCCCCACCGGTACCCCAGCCCACTTCAGAGATGTAATCCTAACCTGCCCAGCCATTTTCTTGGGACTTGCAGTTTAGAATCCTCTCATTTATCCCTTTATTACTAGAGGATCTCCTCTACCCTGAGAGCCTCCTCCCCTTTCCCCTTTAAGTGATGGCCAGGATATACAAGGATGTTGTCCAAGCCTGTCTGCTGTAGACAGATTGGTTTGGCAGGCCCCCCTCATTCTTTACATGGGAGATGGGTCTGGATTCCTCACCTTTGGGACTTCACAGAGACTAAAGCCAGGTAGACATGTGTCTCCCTTAACAATTAGCCTATAGCACAATGGCACCAGAGTCTTCAAAAGTCTTATCTGGTTTTCCTGCATTGGCAAACCCAGCACTTGGCGGTCCAGTCCTCTGGCTTTTCCCCTGTCCTGGACTGTCAATCACTGACTCTCCATCCATCAGCCTCAACTGGCGCCATTCATTTGCAACACACGGGTGGGAGATCCTTGTACCCGCAAATTTGCGAAGGTGACGTAGCCTTCTCGGGCGCGAGGGGGAAGGGAAGTGCCTAGGAAGTTCCCAGAGCAACATGTTTTATGCACCAATGCATCTAGATTAGTTCTAAGAGCGAAGAACCTGCTACTTCCAAAACAAAGCCATGCCTCACGCTGCACCATCACCTGACGACACAGGTGGAGAAACCTCCCGTGGCAGGCAGTGACCGCCATGCCGCTGACGGGACACAGCATCAACAAATGCAACCATATTTCCATTCCTTCATCCTTTCCTTCCACATATTGCTAAGACAAATTTTATTTAAAAAATTGTAATTTCAGTCTATAAGTCCTCAGTCCCCCAAAAAACCTTTATAGGAGGCATTTACAGCAAGATGGCTTTCTCTTACATGTTATGATAGAAACTTACTTTCATACCAAGCCAGACAGTTGGTCTGAGTTTTGTAGCTTTCTGCTCAAAGAAGTACTTTCCTCTACTAATTCTCTGGACCAGCTACCACCGATCACGTCGGTGGTACCTCATGGCAACAGTAGTCTTTTTTTTTTCTTTAAAAATATATACTTTTTTCTCATTTCTTTATGCACAAAGGGTTTACTTTCCTTTCAAGATGATAACTGAGATTTTATTGGCCAGAAAGGAAAAGGCAGTCTCTCATTGGTTGGTATGTATTGCCTTGTCAACCAACCAATAAGAAGGTGCCATTTATCCTTTACTGACTAGCTGAGAGAGCAGGGTACCCTGAATGATTGAATCTGCCTCAGTTTTATGCAGCAGCAAAGGAGAGGTTCTGAATTCTGGAACCCAGGATCGGGGTTTTGCATTAGCCGACTCAGATTGCACTTGGCATTCATGAATTATTTTATTTTTTTCTGCCTTGCTGTTTGTAGCTCACTTGAACATATCCACAGGATTCATCGTTCTCTGTTTTCCCCATTCTTATGATGCACCATACACATATCCCCAAGTCAGTGCGGGTTATCTGTGGTGTCGGCGCACCAGGGGGGCAGGGATCTGGGGTTTCTGGACTTGACCCTTTAGTGCTAGGGATTTGTGAGGGTTGAGAGGAAGAGGATGGAGAAGCAGAAGAGGGTAAGTGCTGCCTCAGTTTCCACGAACAGGCCTCTCTGTTTGGACTCCCTCTGCTCAGGCTTGGGGCTCTGAGGTGATTTTGCTTTTCTACTTTGAATCTTGGCAGCTGCCCTTTTGGTGTGAAAGCCAGGATGGACGGAAACACCAACTCCAGCAGACTGACCACTTCCCAGGAAGGCTGCTGGCAGGTAGGTGGTGAGGGTCTCTGCAACTGCACCTGGGCAGGTCTGCTTTTCTGTCACTGTTTATTTCCTTTCTCTCTGCACCAAGCCCTAAAATACTGGTGTGGACCTCCACTTCTCAAGGGGGGAAAAAAGAGGGGCAGAGGAGTTCACTGAAGATCCTCTTCACCTTGGACAAACACTCCGATGACAGACTGGAGACACCTGAATGTGAGTACAGTCCTCTCCGTTTGTCTCTCCTTGGTTCTTGGGAGTAGACAGACACACGGCAAGGACTTACCCACAAGGGCCACCTCCTTTGTCCCCTCTCCCCGTGCTGAATTCAAATAGGACCATGGGTTCCAGTGCGAGGCTGCACCACACTTCTGTATCAGTGACTTTGTTTCCCCAGAGATTAGGCATGCTTGAAGCAGAGGCTCAAGACTAAATTTTCTTGGAGAGCATCAGGAAAAGCGCCCTGACTTCTCTATGAGGATGGTAGTTCAAGTCCTGTACCCACCCCCACCTTGGGCTCTTCCTCCATATCTAAAGCTTCATATTCTCCAGCCTGCTTCACAAAAGATACATGAAGGCTCAATTAATTGTTACCATGGTTACATGGAGTGGCCACACTGAGGATTCCTATTACCCATTACTGTCGTGAGGTAAAAGAGAGGAGGGGTTTGGGAATCGTTGTCATGGAGGAAACCATGGAAACCAAGGTTGCTAAGGGGACAGCTCTAAATTCAGAGGGAAAAAATGAGAAGTGGGGAGTGACACTTAGCGGGCTCACGGGCAGGTCACTTTTCCAAGATGTGATCCTCTGAGACCGTAGTAATGGTTTAGGTGCTTTACACCTGCCCCAAATCAGAGTTTAAGAATTTCAGAGAACCTCCACCACCATCAGGTCAAAACCATCCTCACTGGGTCTATAAGGAGAAAGCCAATGGGAACGAATTGGTCCCATTCACAGTGCGCAGTGCTGCTCTGTCCGGGGACTGCCTCTTTACCACTGTCTTGACAGGCTACTTAGTAAAAGCTTACCCTCCCTAGGGGAGCTTAGTGTGACTCAGTTGGTGGCTTTTGAGTCACAGGGGTGCTCAAATCCAGGTCTGCAAAGTGATACACAGATTGCTTCTGAGATTCTCTCTGAAGTCTCTGTCCTGTCCTTTAGCACGTCTCTTGCCACCTGATGGACACAAGGAAGGTCCAAAAAAGTCCCATTTCCCCCAGGAGTACTGTAAGTATCAGCCTCTCCTACTACCCGTTCACGGCTCCACAGCTCAGCTAGACTCGCCCTTTAGAATGCACCGATATCTCTGAAGCTCAGAGTGGTCCTTGGTTGGGACTGGGAACTGATGCAACTCCTTGCATCCTCCACAAAGAACTCCCTGGAGTTCAGTCAGGCCAGTTGTAGAGCTGTGCCCTGTCCCGGACTGTGGACTCCGAAGGGGTTGGGCCAAGGGGCTTCTCCAGGCGGACTGTGGACTCCGGAGAGGTTAGACCAAGGGGCTTCTCCAGGCATCCCCACCCCACCTGCTTCTGGATTTCTCCATGTCCAGGCAAGCCCTTCCACAGTCTAGACGAACAGAACAAATCAAAGAATGGAGAAAGGGTGGGAGCAAAGAGGAAGAGCTAGCAATTAAAAAGCAAAAGAATTAAGAGCACCAATTGGGCAGGGTAATTATCCTTCAGCTGCTGAGAAATACAATTAGGGCCATTCCCTCTCGGAGCTGCCGGGATATTGTGGCTTTTCCTAATTAAGGAGCGGATATGCCCTACCCATGCAATTAGAGGCTGGCCCGGGCAGTGGGCTTGGCCTACCTTCTGTCACCCACACAGCCTATGAGCTCCACTGACTCTCAACCGTGGCTCATGAGCCCTGGGAGGATGTTCACCTCGGGTCCCCAGGGAAACGTGGGAAAGAGAGAAGAGGCCTGGGATGGGCGCTACCTGGAGCTCTTTTGTCTTCTCTGTGATGGACAGGGTTTTATGATGCCTAGAGAAAATATACAGAAATGAGCCACCCACCTGCTTTCCATGAGAAATAAGATTTCCCTACAATTGAAGGAAGTATGTTCACTGTGGAAAACACCCCCTGGGGGTTGGGGGGAAGAAAATTACTTCTCCCCCATTTTGAGCAGAAAATCTAGGGAATTCTGGGTATGGGGGGGCAGTAGGGAAATCTGACTGTGTTGGGGAGGTAGTAGAGTACCCAGGGAGAGTAGTGGGGGTGGGGACAGAGGTGGCCTTCCTGCAGGAGTGTCTGGCTGACTACAGGTGATGGCCAAGGCCCGGAGGCCGCGGTCAGCAAGACTCTGGACAGGCCAGTCCCGTCTGGAAGACTAGTGATTTTGTTGTTGTCTCTCTGTACCCAACAACAAGTCCCAGTCTGCCACATGGTGCTGGTCCCCTCGGCGGCTGCGGGGGAGGGGTGGGGGGGTCCCATTCTGGATATATTTTCTCTGCCTTCTATGTTTCCTAGCAAAAACCTCCAGAAAACTACCAGAATATTCCTCTCACCCCTCGGCTGAGGACGCCTCAGAGGGACTCCTCCAGAAGCAAGGACATTGGTTCTAGAGTGGGGGGCAGAGGACGGGATGCCTGTTCTTGGGGAGTGCTGGCTGCCCTGCATCCACAGATTCCTATGACTAACTCATTCATCCTGCCAGCTCCTCCTCAGTGAGAGGCCCATGGGGCCCACATGCTGGGCTCACAGAGGGCCAGTGACAATGTGTACCAACACAGGCCTGTGTGCTCCTCCCCTGGTAGGGCCACCTGGTCCTAGCTAGCCCAGAGTGTCTGCGCCTGCCTGTGAGGAGTGAGGGAACACAAACACCTTCCTCAGGGCCTATATGTGGAATTTTGGAAGCCCTGTCCCCCGCCTGTGCTTGTAGGCCCCCATATGGCAAAAGTAATCATTGCCCTGCAATTGTGGTGGCACACACCTTTAATTCCAGCCCTTGGAAAGGCAGAGGCAGGTGGATTTCTGTGAGTTCAAGGCCAGCTTGGTCTACATAGTCAACCTGTGTCAAAATGAAAGAAAAAGAAAGGAGGAAGAAAGGAAAGAAAGAAAGGGGGAAAAGGGGAAGAAACACTTCCCAGCCATCCCCTCCTTTTTCTGGGTGTCATGTAGCTCAGGCTGGCCTTAAATTCCCTACGTGGCCTAAGATGATATTGAACTCCAGACCCTCCTGCTCCCACCCTCTGAGTGCTGGAATTACAGGCATGTGCAACCATACTTGGTTTATGCCGTGCTGGGGAACAAACCCAGGGCTTCACATAAGAGAATCAGGCAGCCTACCAACTGAGCCCTTCAACCCCTTTCCTGTGCTTTCTCTTCTCTCCCTCCCCTTTCTCCCACTCTCTGGCCCCCCATTATTCTCTAGTGCCAGAGATAGAATCTAGGGTTCTACTATTTAAGCGCTGTACCCCTGTGCTATGCTCCAATTCCTCCCTTTCTGGACGCCCTGTCTGGAGGCCGCCTTGCCATCGGATGGGCACAACTCTTAATGCTGATGTCCTTGGCAGAAATAAGCTTCTCGGCAACAAATGCAGTGCCTTTTCTGACCCTTCCTGAGCTGAGTTCCACACTGTCCTCCTAAAGGACAAACCCATGAAGGAAAAAACAAACAAGCAAGCAAAAAACCACGAGGCAAACAAACCCACAAAGCGTCTCACTCCTTAGACTGGCGAGGGGCCCTGCGCTTTTAGAAACTATCAAAAACGGTGAGCACCGGCTAAGCTCAAACGGTGAGCACCGGCTAAGCTCGCCTGGGCAATCACCGGCACCTGGAAGCCGTGTGACCTTTGGGCGAGGCACTTAGCCTCTCCGAACAAAGTCACCTCTTCCTGGCGTCACCTCCCTTCCCCAAAGGGCTCTTTCCATTTTCCAGCCTCTTGAGTGTCCTTGCTCCAACCCTGCCAGCAGGCAGCCAGTCCTATTGAAAAATCTCATTCACACTTGAGAAGTCTACAAATTGGGTCACTCAGCAGGTGCTGGTCCTTCAAGCAGTGGTGCATCTGCGCATGCACCCGCGCGTGTGAAGAGAGAATGCACAGAGCAGAGAAGAGAGGAGAAGGGGCCAGTCTCTCCCCAGATGACCTCAGCACCCAGGGGTCTAGGAAGGGGAAGAGAAGTGAGGTATATCTCTGATCCGAGAGCTGGGTAGGAGCACCCCTGTGAGTGTGGGGGCAGAGTCCTGGCTCTGAAGCCAGACACCTCCGTTTCAATCCTCTTTCCTCAACTTTCACAGGGCTGTGTGACTTTGGGCCAGGCACTTGCCTTCCCTGAGCTTCAGATGTCTCAACTGTGCAGTGTAACTGATCCCATCTACCTAGCTAGGTTGTCATGATAATTAGGCAAAAGGGGTGTGTGTCATAACACATAATGGCACTGGGGTCTCTTCTGCCTCTTGTCAGTTTTCCTCCTCTTCAGCCTCAGTCACTTCCAAGCCAGAATAAGTGAGAACTATTATCTCTTTTCATGTAGTTTTATTGGTCTGTTTAAATATTAATTTTCACTTCCCCAGAGCAGCATCTCATCTATATGAAGCCAATCAATGCATTTTAAAAAACAGAGATTGTTCAAACCCCTCATTTTAAAGGCACTAATCAAGGTTGACAGATTGCAACTTACCTCTAAATTACTTGGCAAAATAGATTACTCTCTGAGGCAAGGTGACGTTTTAAGAGCTCTAGAACACAAAGAGGGCTTTGGGCCTCAACAACTCAAGCGTCGGATCATCTGGGTCTCCCTCTTTAACCGCATCAACGCCTCTTCCTAGGGTCCTGGTTTACAACTTTGGTGGGAAGCTAGGCGTGTGCGTTTCCCTCAGTTCGCAGGGCCGCAGCGCCCTCTCCTGGTCTCTTTGAGTATCTGCTTTTTATCGGCAGTTCTCGGTGGGCCTGGTCAAAGAACCGATCCAGGCCTTATAAAATCAGTGACCCAAATGTCGGTAGTTCATCAAGCTTTCCAGGACCAGCCGAAACCGAGGAGCACCGATGTAAGGATTCATGTGATAGGCGAAAAAGATGTAGAACAGAACAAGCAACAGCGGAGATAAAATTATCCAGATGAATTACCCCAGTCTTGCAGGATTGAAAAAAGGTGTGCTGTGTGATCCTAACCTAGGCCTAAGGGTGCTGGACATTCTCAGGAGCTGGGAGAAGTTCCACAAATGTCTGGCTCCAAAGGCCAGCACTGCTGAGTTGGGAGTTCTGTGTGTAAATGATTTACCCGCAGACCCTTTAACACAGCAGATCTTGAACTTGGCCCTGCTTCTGGACCGCGGCTAAGCGTGTGTTAGCCTGTAGACATTGCTGGGCTGGGTGTGTGGCCCAGTGTTAAGTGCTTGCCTGCTAATGCTAAGGCTGGGTGTTCCATCCCAGCAACACACACAAACTTGCTACGTTCACCTCATTCTTCATTCAGTGGGTCCAACCACTTCCCAGGTAACGGCTCTGGCATACAAAGAAACACTACTCTGAAAGCCGACCGGATGCACCCCCACCCCCACCCTTACCCCCAGTTGCCCTCAGAAGGGGTACATAGGACAGGCAGGACAGCACATTGCCCACAATACTTTTCAAAAGCAAACCATCAAGTCTTGGGTCTCAAATGCTTCCCTTCTCCCAGTTGCTGTGTAGCTAAAGCTAAACCTTGAACTGTTGATCCTCCTGCCTCTGCCTCCCAGGTGCTGAGAGCCGATGTGCACCACCACAGCTGGTTTCCGTGGTGCTGGGGATCAAACCGTGCTTCCTGAGTGAAAAGATTGGGAGAAAGGGGGTCCCTAGAGGTGGGGCTCCAAAGGTTTCTGTTATGGAAAAGCTTCCTTCCTTCTGGAAGGGGGGCAGACGTTGGAGTGGCTTCCCTGAAGAAGCGAGGGTGGGTCCTGCCATCCTCGGTCAAAATGCCCACTGGCCTCAACGCCTGGGACCTCCATGTTTGTGTTATATTTCTGTTATAAATCTAAGTTACAAGGATGTACCAGAAACATTGACTGTTTCACCTCCCAGTGCTGGGGTTGCAGGCATGGTCCACCTCACCCCCCAGTGCTGGGGTTACAGGCAGGGTCCACCTCACCCCCCCAGTGCTGGGGTTGCAGGCATGGTCCACCTCACCCCCTAGTACTGGGGTTACAGGCATGGTCCACCTCACCCCCCAGTGCTGGGGTTACAGGCATGCTCCACCTCACCCCCCAGTGCTGGGGTTACAGGCATAGTCCAGCTCACCCCCCAGTGCTGGGGTTACAGGCATAGTCCAGCTCACCCCCCAGTGCTGGGGTTACAGGCATGGTCCAGCTCACCCCCCAGTGCTGGGGTTACAGGCATGGTCCACCTCACCCCCCAGTGCTGGGGTTACAGGCATGGTCCACCTCACCCCCCAGTGCTGGGGTTACAGGCATGGTCCAGCTCACCCCCCAGTGCTGGGGTTACAGGCATGGTCCACCTCACCCCCCAGTGCTGGGGTTACAGGCATGGTCCACCCACCCCCCTGGGGTTACAGGCATGGTCCACCTCACCCCCCAGTGCTGGGGTTACAGGCATGCTCCACCTCACCCCCAGTGCTGGGGTTACAGGCATGGTCCACCTCACCCCCCAGTGCTGGGGTTGCAGGCATGGTTACAGGCAGGCATGGTCCACCTCACCCCCCAGTGCTGGGGTTACAGGCATAGTCCAGCTCACCCCCCAGTGCTGGGGTTACAGGCATGGTCCAGCTCACCCCCCAGTGCTGGGGTTACAGGCATGGTCCAGCTCACCCCCCAGTGCTGGGGTTACAGGCATGGTCCACCTCACCCCCCAGTGCTGGGGTTACAGGCATGGTCCACCTCACCCCCCAGTGCTGGGGTTACAGGCATGGTCCAGCTCACCCCCCAGTGCTGGGGTTACAGGCATGGTCCACCTCACCCCCCAGTGCTGGGGTTACAGGCATGGTCCACCTCAGCTCCCCCCAGTGCTGGGGTTACAGGCATGGTCCACCTCACCCCCCAGTGCTGGGGTTACAGGCATGGTCCACCTCACCCCCCAGTGCTGGGGTTACAGGCATGGTCCAGCTCACCCCCCAGTGCTGGGGTTACAGGCATGGTCCAGCTCACCCCCCAGTGCTGGGGTTACAGGCATGGTCCAGCTCACCCCCCAGTGCTGGGGTTACAGGCATGGTCCAGCTCACCCCCAGTGCTGGGGTTACAGGCATGGTCCACCTCACCCCCCAGTGCTGGGGTTACAGGCATGGTCCACCTCACCCCCCAGTGCTGGGGTTACAGGCATGGTCCAGCTACCCCCCAGTGCTGGGGTTACAGGCATGGTCCAGCTCACCCCCCAGTGCTGGGGTTACAGGCATGGTCCAGCTCACCCCCCAGTGCTGGGGTTACAGGCATGGTCCAGCTCACCCCCCAGTGCTGGGGTTACAGGCATGGTCCAGCTCACCCCCCAGTGCTGGGGTTACAGGCATGGTCCAGCTCACCCCCCAGTGTTGGGGTTACAGGCATGGTCCACCTCACCTCCCAGTGCTGGGGTTACAGGCATGTGCCACCACGACCCAGCACATTGTTTTTCTTTTCCTTGACCGTCCTCACTATGCAGATCTGGCTGGTTATCAAGCCCATCACATTATCCATTTTTGAAAAGACTCTCTGAACATTGACTATGTTGACTTTTACCCCAGTGATGCTGAGGTTTGTTGTTATTTTACTTAAAATGATGGTCTTGTGCACCTTTGGGAAAGGGGCTACCTAGGTCTTGTCATTTGTATTGTCTGCAGGTGTTGGCTTTATCTAAAAGATGTTTGGTTCCTCTGCATGTGGTGTCATGAGAACACCTGAGGATCTTAGGTATCAATAAAAACATCCCTGAGATGAGATGCCCAGGGTTCCACTGGCCAATATGGTGCCGGCCATGACAGGTGGGTCCCTCCGCTGAGGTCTGGCAGAGTTTACATCTATGTAATGCCTCCTTGTCTTCCTTGCTGAGCCAACGGGGTAGCCTAACCCCAGCACCGTGCTCCAAGAACAAACTACGATGGTATTCTAAGATACATTATCATATAATGTAGTAGTCTGTCTGGTTCCCAGAACCCGGAGGCAGGAGGGGGTTGCAGTCCCCTTAGACAGATGTGGGTGTGCTCCGTGTGTCATTAGGTCTTTGAAGGTTGAAGTTCACTGGGCATCAGGTCAGAAACCGGACGCCTTGGATGGTACCCGGGATAGAGCTTAAGTTCCATTCAGTCTCCTACTAACGTAGCATTGCCCTTTCCCGGCACGGGCCACGCCCTCATCCGGCGGCCCCGCCCCTCCTGAGCTGGCTCGCCTACTCGAAGCGGAGCCGGCTCAACCAATCATAATAGGTCATGGGCGGGCGCTACGGCCCAGCAAACCAATAGACAGGCAGCCGAAGCCGGGCTTGCCCGGGCACGCAGCCGCCGCGCCGGCCCGGACTCCACGTGTAGGCCGGGGCAGCGGCCGGGCGTCTGGGTGAGTTGGGGGGCGGCCAACGGCGGGGAGTCCCGGGCCGCGGGTCTCTCGGGGTGCGGCAGTGTGCAGCCGGGCCCGGGCGCGAACTCACGCGGTCCAGGCCCGGCTTGAGAGCGGTGCGACCGGCGGGCAGGGCCGGGCTCTCTCGTACTTGGGTTTTTTTTCTGGGTCTGGGAAGCCTTTGGGTGGTATCGGGGACCTTGTGGCGCCGGGCTTCCTCAAACTGGGGTGATGATCAGAATCGGGACAGGAGGTGGGGTCTCGGGCCCTGTCCCCAAACTTTGCCGGCTACCTACTCAAAGCCTGCGGTTGCTTGGCTATGGGACGGTGACTTCCCGAGGTCATCTGGTTATTTCGGGCAAGGACAGGGTCTAGATCACCCCACCGACCCTAACCCTAACCAGCAGGCAGGTGGCCTTAGGACACTGACCATTCTGGCATTGCAGTTTTTCGGGGTCCTTCGCATCTGGAGGCCTCTTGGGCCGGGAACCCTCACCTGAAGGCCGGGTGCTGCCGTACTGGCCAGAGTCACGACGAGAAAATTTTGTACGTGGCTTGAAAGGGCTTGAGTACCTCCCTCCGGCCAAATTGAGTCCCATCCGGGGGTTCCAAGCAGTGGAAATGGGTTCCCTGGGTCATCGCTGGTTCTGACATGTCCACAGGGCCAGGGACTATAGGAAACCACCACTGCTTTGATCTCTTCAAACACAAGGCCTCGGAGACCTTGTCTCAAGGGAACCTTGAGAAAATTTAAGCCTCTTTCAAACCTTGCTAGCAGGGTTAGGAAAGTCCCTTCTCCTGTACCTCCTCCCCCACCAAAGTCCAGGATCCTCAGGGCCAGCTCAGGTCTTCTAGGCCAGATCCTCTCCCATCGCTGGGCTAAGGCAAGTTGAGATTCTGAATTTGTCAGTTCTGAGATGTGGTTTGTGGATATAAGGAAGTTGCTGACAACCTTTTTTTAAAAGAGGGGGTTCTGTTTGGAGACCAGAAGAGCAAGCTGGGAGCCATGAGTCAGCATGGGTCACAGAGCCTCTCCCTGGCTAAGTGGGCCATTACTCATGCAGATGTGGGCATCAGCAAACACAGGGCTTTCCCCTGTCCTCCCTTCTGCTAGGACTGTCCAGCCTGCTAGTCTAGCCTCACTCTCTTGTAAGGTAGCTGTGATGTCCCCTAAAGCCTCAGGGCCACTTCCTACCTTCCTTTTATTGAGCTCAAGCTTGTGTCCCTTCCAGTGGCTAACTTTTCCCATGACACCTGTCTCCATACTCCCTGCTACCTAGCTGTTTACAGATTACACCAAGTATTTGCTCTCTCCTCTGCTCTTTTCTCTGAACTCCCTTCCCTCCCTGGGCTGCCTGGCCCATCCATCTGAAATCCTCAAAGTGGTGTTTCTTCCTGTTCTGGTGCCTGCCCAGGCTCTCAGGTTCCCTTCCTGTTAGTCCACTGCTCTGTGGTTCTGGGGACCTTGAGCTCCACAGTGACCTGCTGGCCGGTCACTGGGAGCCCCAGATGGGCTTCTGAAGAGAGAGTCTGTCGTGGGAGAGGGACAGCAGACACTAGGGCTCTGCGGCTCTCTGACCCGAGGGAGCGCTGAAGAAGGCTGCCTGTTGACCAAGGAGTGTAAAATCCCAGGTGTTGCTGTGCAGAGGGTGGGTTTCTTTGCTCCCCTGATAGACAGTTAATGTCCTGGGTCAGTGCTACTGGATCACATGTTACCGGCCTAGCTGAGTGCCTTGGGTCTCCCTCGCCTGAGCAGCAGACACTAGGCTGAGGGACGAGCCAGGGGGTGAGGCTGACATCAGTAGCAGCAGATGGAGTGAAAAGGAAGAATCCGTCTCCCCAGCTGTGATCTGTCTTATGCTTTATAACTGGCGACCTCAGGTTGCTGGTGGCCCCTCTGCCTCATCGCTGGTATTTCTTTGGTCTGGCCTTTGCCCCTGGCGTTTCCACTGTCCAGTCCCTCTAACCTGCAGGCTTCCTGTTCCCATTTACGTGGACATGACTTCTAGGAATGACTGCAGGCCCTCAGGCTGCTCTGCCTCTTCGCACCTCTAACCAACTCTCTGCACCATCTGCTGCTCTTCTGTGCCTGTGGTCAAACAGACTTCTCTCTCCAGAATCCACCTTTGTAACTACCCAGCATCCCACACAGTTGGGACCCCAGAGAACTTCAGTGTAACATTGGGAGGGGGTTCCAGAACAGCGTTTGGGGGTACAGAGCTGCAGCTGGGTCTGGAGGCTTGGAGGGGCGTGGTTTAGGAAGTGAGCTAGAACAGGCCTAGGGATAGCTAGCTGCCCAGTGTGGGAAGGACACCCGGCCTGGCTGGAGGGAAGGAGCGGAGAGTGGCCTCACTCACCGAGTGTGAGACAGACACAGGCATGCCTCAGACTGGGACTGCAGCAGTTTAAGACCTAGGTTAAACCTTGCTCTGCACATTTCAGATTTGGAAATACATTTTTTCATTAATTCATCAATCTGTCTATTTTTTTTGTTGTTGTTGTTGTTGGTGGTGGTGGTGGGTTTTTTTGTCTTTTTTTCCCAAAACAGAATTTCTTGGTGTAACTCTGGCTATCCTGGAATAGACCAGGCTGGCTTCAAACTCAGAGCTCCGCCTGCCTCTGCCTCCCGAATGCTGGCATTAAAGGCGTGCGCCACCACCGCCGGTTTAGACGCCTGGGTTTCAGTCAGGTGCTTGAGCTGCGACCACCGCAGGATGAGAGGCAGGGTGGCCTGACATCCCCCCCAGCCCCTCTTCCTGTGTGCTCTCTCTCTCTAGCAGGCCGCCCGGTTGGAAGAAAGCCTCCAGGGCTTCTCTCTCCCCAGCTGCGAACTGGCTGGCATGGTGCTGGGGGAAGCCCCTGCGTCTGCTCAGTGTCCACCCCTCACCAGCCTGAATACCAAAGATGTGGTTCGGAGAAGGCACAAGAGGAGCAGCCGGCAGCACCAGCGCTTCATGGCCCGAAAGGCCTTGCTGCAGGAGCAGGAGCTGTGGAGCACGGGGTCCTGCCCTCTTCCCTCCGCCTCACGGACGCCGGCAGGCGCAGAGGCTCCGGGCAGCAGAAGGCCGAGTCCCAAGAACAGGTCCGGCAGCAGTGGCCTGGGCAGCAAAAGGCCTGACCCCAGAGAAGCCCCCAGGCCTGGCCCCAACAAGTGCGTGGCCATCGACTGTGAGATGGTGGGCACAGGCCCCCGAGGGCGGGTGAGCGAGCTGGCCCGCTGCTCCGTGGTGAGTTACAGTGGCGACGTTCTCTACGACAAGTACATCCGGCCTGAAATGCCCATTGTGGACTACCGCACCCGCTGGAGCGGCGTTACCCGCCAGCACATGCGCAAGGCCATCCCCTTTCAGGAGGCCCAGAAGGAGGTGAGGGTGCGGGGTCTTGTCTGGCCTGCGTGGCAGGTCGGGTCCAGAAGCCCCGGACTGGGGAGAGAGGGGGCCCCTGAGAACCCACTCGCTTCTTCAGACTTGCAGCTCCCTTTCCAGAGAACGGGTTAATACACATCTGGGTGCTGCCCCTCCGACGGGTTGCCAGGCTTTTAGGCGGGGCACTGCTTGTAGAAAAGTTACAGGAAAGGTAAGGGCACAGGAACGTAGAGGATTCTGGGAGTGTAAAATTAGCCCACAGTCCTGTGGCATTCAGGGGCTGTCGTTTTAGCCTATCTCCTTACGGCTTTTCGCTGCCTGGGAAAAATGGTAGCAGTTGGGGTCCCGCTAACACACTAGGCTGTGCAGAGGGACTTGACCGTAGAAACAATTACGTCTTAAACGGGCACGGATCCCCTCCCAGGGTCTCCGTGAAGACTCTGTTTTCATAGATCTCCAGGGCTCTGACATGGTTGTAAGTCATGGCTAAACAAGCTTGCCCCATAAAGAAGCCGAAAGGTTAATTGATCACCTGTTGGTGATTACTTAATCCCCTGTTGGGTGAAACAAGTAGAACCACACCTAGTACTGGTGTGGGGAAGCTCTGATCAGTGTGAATACGACAGGGTTGGGGCCCTGCCTTCCCTTGCTCATCTCTGCTGACTCCTGACCCTCCACACCTGCTCTTTGCGGCGGGGCCTTTATAAGGAAACGGTGTCTCGGTGCTGCCACAGAAACAAAGGGAGACCTCATGAGAAATGCCACTGCGTTCTGTGCATGCTTAGGAAACACAGACGCCAGTAATCCGGCCCGTGGCTGGGGGAAGCTTGGAGATCGCTTGTGGATGCTGGGGCAGGAGGATGCTGGGGCTGTGCGGGATGGGAGTGGGGTTTCAGAATCTGGCAATGTGTCAGGTTGGTGCAGCTCAGCACCCAGGCAAACAGAAGTTGCTGGCACGTGTTTGAGATGCGCAGTGTCGGGTACTCTTGGTCCTGTTCAGCTGGCAGTGGCCTTCTGCGTTCTTGTAGTGTCTCTTTGGGTGTAAAACGATGCAGAAACAGGAGAAACTCACATCTCCAAGTTGTACCCTAGCACGGTACTGGAACAAACCCACTGTGATGTTTGGGAGGTGCTGATGAGTCTCGTCTCCTGACCTTTCTCACAGTGTGCTGGCTAGCTTTTGTCAGTTTGACACAAGCCAAAGTCATTTGGGAAGCAGGAACTAAAACTGAGAAGATGCCCCCAGATTGGCCTGTAAGCAAGCCAGCCATGCAGTGTCTTGATTGATGATTTATGTGGGCGGGCCCAGCTCACTGTGGGCGGTGCCACCCCTGGGCTTGTGGTCCTGGGCGCTGTAAGAAAGCAGGCCGAGCAAGAGAGCAAGCCAGTAAGCAGTACTCCATGGCCTCCACATCAGCTCCTGCCTCCCGGGCTCCCCACCCTGTGTAAACTCTTTCCTTGACTCCCCTCAGTGATGGACTGTGGTGAAGGAGGAGCTGGAAGGTGAAATGACCCTTTCTTCCCCGAGCTGTTTATGGTGTGTCGTTACAGCAGTAGAAACCCTAACTGAGACACATCCCACGATGCCCTGAGCATTGCTTTGCGAAGGCTTGACCATGAGTGGAAGCAATAGGAAGGGGAGCCTGCGGTGAGCCCTCCGCTCTGCTCCCTGCCTCCCATCCACGTGTGTGGCTGGTGGTGGGCCAGTGTGCAGCAGGGTTGATTTCTCCCACCAGGTGGCAGGCAGGGTGTGGGACTGGGATGATCTCAATCAAAAGTCTAAGAGCATCTTTCTCATCTGCCACAAAAAGGCTCCCATGCTGGTAGAGGTAGGTTGCGGGTGGCCAGCAGCTGTTGCAGGAGTCAGCAGGTTTTTGCCCCTGTTTCCCTGAGGAAGGTGCTGGGCAGGAAGAGCAGGGCGTGCCGAAACAGCTGCAGAGCAGGGTTAGAGGGTAGGAAGGAGGAGTCCGTACACACAGGAGGAGGAACTGTGTCGTTAGTGCTCACAAAGGCTACTACCCGACTGTGCGCCTACCAGCGCCAGGCAGTTCTGTGGGTTTCACTCAGCAGGTCTGTATTGGTCAGACCGGTGGAGGCTGAGGTAGGAGGGTTGATGTTAGTTCCAGCCTGGCCTGCAGTGTGAGCTTTGTCACAAAAACCCAGCCCAATAAACGAAAGCAAGTCAGAAAGTGCTGTGATCTGAATGGGTGTCACTGGTCAAGTCAAACAGAGTTGACTGGGAGGGGGGGTAGAGCACCCCAAGAGCTGTGGCTAGAAAGAACCAGGGCCCCAAGGTGAAGATCCCAGGAGGTTCTCCAAGGGAGGCCGGTGAGTCAGTGGCGCTGGGGGTGAGTAGGTCTTGCAGCCAGGAAGCGCCCAGCGCCTGTGCCAAGCTGCTTGGAATGCTTGGCTTGAAACATGGCCTCCATCTGTGGCTTCCTTTGACCCTCACAGCTGTTTCCTGGCATGCCACGGATGGTATCTTTTCTGCAGGTGCTAAGACCTTATTCAAACATGGGGCTCATGGGCTCTCCCCTCCCCCACTGCTGCCTCCCTCTGGTGCTCAGAGAGCGCAGGTGTGTCTCGTGCCTGACAGAGGGGTCTTCTGCCTCCTCTCTCCACTCACAGATCCTTAAGCTCTTGAAGGGCAAGGTGGTGGTGGGGCATGCGTTGCACAATGACTTCCAGGCTCTCAAGTACGTCCACCCTCGGAGCCAGACGCGGGACACCACTCACGTCCCAAGCCTGCTCAGCCAGCCCGGCTCCCACATCCGGGCCCGGGTCTCTCTCAAGGACCTTGCTCTGCACCTGCTGCACAAGAAGATCCAGGTACGTGATGCAGGGTCTCTTGGGAGGGAGGGAGGCGCCCCTGACCTCCGAGCTGCTGAGTCGGGGTAGGACTGAAGACTGTTGCTTGCATGTAGGCAGCACTGGTGTAGCCACCTCCTTCCTGGTGTGAATTCCCAGTGAGTCTCTAGGCCTGTGCCCACCCAGGTCCTGGCTCTATCCTGTAACTCCATAGCATGTATTCTGACACAGATCTAGAGCCTCGGGCCAAAGGGCCTGTGACCCTTGCTCTGCTGTGTTTTGATTTTCATCTTGTAACTTCTGGGGCAGGAGATAGTTTTTAAAACATGTGTCTAGGTGTTTGGCCATGGTTGCCGTGATCTCGGAGGGCAGGGGTCGTCTGGAACTGGAGTTACAGACCGTTGTGACCTGGGTCCTGGAGAAGAGCAGTTGTGCTCTTTACCGCCGTGCATTCTCTCCAGCCCCAGCGTAAAAGGAGGATTATTCTGGTGCTTAGCCAGAACACCACGGAGGTGGGAGCGTGTAGGGCTGTGTACCCCACAGTGAACAGGAAGCAGAGACAGAATACTCCCAGGGATCTTTCTCTGGCAGTGTTTCCTTCCCACCTCAGAGTTTCCGGTACTTTTCAAATTCGCTGTGAGCTGGGAAACCTGCCCACAACATGGGAGCCTTGGGGTATACTTCCTATCTAAATCGTAACAGCCTCCGTTCTGGGATATGTGCTCTTGACCTTGGGGCCTGCTTGGCTTCTGGGCCGATGGCCAGGCCCGTTTCACCAGCTAGTGATGCTCTCTGCTCCTGTCCGCAGGTCGGCCATCAGGGACACTCGTCTGTGGAAGACGCCATGACAGCCATGGAGCTCTACCAGCTGGTAGAAGCGCAGTGGGAACAGGAAGAGGCCAGCAAGGCCAAGGCCCCTCCCGAGGACAGGGGGCCGGACAGCAGCACCGACATGGAGCAGTACATGGAGGACCAGTACTGGCCTGATGACCTGGCGCAGAGCACCAGCGGGGAAACGAGGGAGGCCCAGGATGGAAGGGCATGAGAGGAGGGAGCAGGGGCCAGGAGAGGTCCTCCCGGGCAGATGGTAGGAAGTAGCCCGGCCCACAGGGTCAGAGCACCTGTTGTGCCAGTTCACAGCACTGCCTCTTACAGCGTGGGGTGTTTTCCCCTCGTCCCTGTGGTTTTGCTAATGACGCCAGGCAGACTTTATCCTAGGGCTGAGCAGCTGTCACTGGCTCCCTACAGCCAAGTGTTCTGAGGTCACTGTACTGTGCTACTCTGTGGTAAAACCTCCCTCCCGGGGAGTGCTGGGTGCCAGTCAGTGTCCTGGAGCCCCCTTTCCTGCTCTGGCGTGTTCAGGGTCAGAGTAACTTAGAGAGTTAAGGTCTCTAAAGAAGACATGTGTTCCCCATCGAGTACTTTCTTAGATGTCCTATGTCCCAAGGGGTAACTTGGGGGCACTGGTCAGAAAGGACCCAGATCACACCGTCCTCATTACTCCCGAGCGTTGAGAAGCCTGTGGCTTCCCTGTTGAGTTGTTCCTATTGTGGGATATTTTATAGTTATGAGATCATACTCCTGTATGCTGTTTAGTGGTCAGGGTGCTTCCTGATGCCTTGCAGCATGTAAAGGAATCGCTTCCTACCCAGCAACACCTCTGAGTTAAAAGCAGTGGAATGGCCACCCAGATAATAAAGATGAGGGTTCCCTGTCACCCTCAGTGGTCTGCAGCCCAGTGATAGAGAAGGCTCTGACTCTCCCCCAGCTCGGACACCCACCGGGATAGGCCGCAGGTCTGCTGGCACACCTGGAGAGCAGTTAGGTTCCATTCACTTGTATAATGAAGGCCTGTGTGGAGACAGGGGGTTTGGATTGAATAAAACACCTAGGGGCTGAGCAAGGAGAGCCATGGGGAGAGCCTCGGAAGGAGGCCATGGAGGGAGCTCTCTGCCTAAGCCGCCGGGTATTGGGTCCCAGAGAGTTGTCATGGCTCGTCATTGCTAATATCGCCGTTGCATTAATAAGTAATATTTTAACAGATTTCCCCCCTTGTGAAGTGAGGAGAGTGGTAGAACCTGTCTCCTAGGGTGTCTGTGTGCTCTGGGTGCGTCCTGGTGATGAGCAGTGAACCAGCCCTGTCCAGGCCAGTGACTGATTTCAGAGCAGCTGTGGCCCGGGCAGACTTGTCCTTTCCAGCAGGTGGGGCAGAGCCAGGGCAAGGGCGCTGCAGGGGAGTTCAGAGCTCTCTGCAGATCGTGATACCAACTTCATCCTGCCACTGCATTTGGGAAAGCGACAGCAGTAACCCAGACTGGGCAGAAAGGAAGGTGCAATACTGAGACCACACTTCCCCTGTCAGCCGAGCCCCGATTGCATAGAACCTTCGCCACAATTGTGTGATTGCTGGCTCCTCCCTGTTGAGGGAGAGGCCTGGCGCCAGGGGCAAGCTCTTCTTTCCTTAAAAAGCTCCAGCTTGTGCCAGACACTGCTGGGCCGGAGCTCACTGGCCTCGGCTGCAGGTTGAAGGATGGCGGAACTCTCAGCTGGTAGAAGTGTACTGGGAGAAACCAGCTTTCTCTTGGTGCTAGACCGTTTATTCAGGAATAAAGCTCAATTGGAAAACGGTGCGGTGGTCCTCTCTGAATGCTAAGGCTGGGCTGGAGGATGTGTGAGGGCTGGGGAGGCTCAGGGCCCAAGCTCTGCTGGGGGCGGTCTTGAGGTGGTGTCTCTCAAGATGGTACATGTTGGGTCTGCCGCAGCTTGTGACTTCGTGTACGCGGACAACACACCGTCTGATCTGGTCTCCTCAAAGCTGTGTTGTCACATTAAGAACTGTTTAGGGGGTTTCTGTTTGCTGTTGTAACAGGATCCTACGATGGAACCCAAGCTGCCTGTGACTCCTTACGGAGCTCAGGCAGGCTCCCGCCGCAGCCCTCTCAGGCCACGTTGTCAGCGTGCGTTCCCTTGAGGAGTAGAGTCCCCTGTGCATATATAACATTAGGTGGCCCATCTGGCCACTTCCCTCTGGCCTGTTGTGAATAATAGCCACAAACAGGGCGTGCAGGTATCTGAGTCCCTGCTTTCTTATTGTTTGGACAGATTATGTGGGGAGTTGCCGGTCACGTGGTGACTCCGCTAACTGGGCAGCCCTCACGCTTCCACAGTGGCTGCAGCGTTTGTACTCCCTTCAACAGCTGACGAAGTTGAAAGTTGAGAAGGTCTCACGCACTGTGTGGCCCAGGTTGACTTGGAACTTGTGACGATCCCCCGCCTCAACCTCAGTCCAAGCCTGTTGAGCTTTTAGGGCAGGTTGCCTCTGGGGAGAGCCACCTCTTAGTCTGTTGTGTATCGTGTAACAAGGCACCCAGGCTGCTGCGCAGTAAGTGGGGGAGCCTGGCTTTGTTGTGCAGGGCTCTGCTGAGGACCCTGTGGTGGAGGGTGTCAAGTGGAACCGTGAGACACCACATGGCAAGACTGGGAGAGGGAGAGGGCTAGGACAGCGGAACCACGCCAAGCTCACAAAGGCCCCGAGCTGCCGAGAGACACTATTGATTCATTCGTGAAGGCGATGTGTCAACGCTCGTTCCTTTCACCAGACCCCATCTTGTGATTCAGCTACGCTGGGAACTGAGCCAGGAACCTTTGGGAAACACCAAGTCATACAGGAGCCATAGCATGAGTTATTCGTTCACGACCGGGGGCTCAGTGGGGATTAGAGAGAGAAATCCAGGAGCAGCCTCTGCCGGCTACAGTCATGACTCCAGAGCAGCTGATGGGATGTGTCCTTGGAAGGCTGAGAAGTTTGTCCTGAGTGACTCACTCTTCTGCTGTCACCTGAGCAGCAAGGTTTGTGGGCTTGGCCTGCCTCTCGATGCAGTCAAGCCAAGAAGCTAGAAACATCAGGGAACCCCCTAGCTGGGTCAGGCTTCCTCCTCAGGGCTGTTAGTCACCAGTACCTGGGTCCAACGGAACACACTGTACACTTGCATGGAAGTTCAGCAGAATCCAGGCACAGCTCTGGGATGGGGTGGTAGTAGCTCCCAGCATTTACGACCAAGCTCGTTCTATAGAAAAGGGTAGGACTGGGCACTGCCTTGTCGATAAATGAATGAATGAGCGAAAGAAGGAATTAGGAGAAGGAGGTGTCCTTACACAGATAGGCCTGCAGGGGGCGCAGCCAGGCAGCTGCTGTTGGGGAGGAGCCATCCACAATGCTGGGCAGGTGTAGAACCCTTCAAGCAAAGCAGCCTCTCTAGATCAGCTGTGTCTGCTTACAGTTATGTCTGCTGACTTATTCCCTCACAGCGGGAGGGGCTACGGAGGATCTCGGGCCCTCATCTGAGATCTCAGCTGATCCCCCAACCAATTCCGCCCTAATTGTATGGGGCCTGGGGTCTCAGGCCGTGGTAAAGTATATAAGCTGGGGAAGATCGGAGCTCCAGCTGTGCAGCTAAGGGGAAGCCATTATCCACCCAGGGTGAAGTTACCAGTGTGTTTTGACGTCCTTCTGGGCTCCTGTGAGTAAGCCTCTCGTGCTCCACAAGTAAGCCCAATAAATTCGTTGGCCCTCCGTGTTGTATTCTGGTGGAGTTGTTCTTTGGCTTGTTGGGACCTCATAAGGGGGACATAGACATTTTTTTATGTCTCTCAGAAAAGCAGTTCTTGAAACAGGGCAGCAGATGCTGAACCCTGAGGCATGAACACGCAGGAAGGTACCTTCACAGTCCTGTTGCTGGTTTCTCTGGTCACTGGTCCTGGCACTGGGGAGATGGCTGACATCTGAAAGAGGCATGAGAGACCTGTGGGCCTGGGGAATCACCACACAGAGCTCCAGAGCTCAGGTGTAAGCTAGAAGAGGCCATAGGCAGAGAGGGGCCAGGAAGGAGAGGGGAGGGGAGGCGGGACAGACGCTGCCAGGAGGTTTTGTTTTATTCAGACAGGGTCTCAAAGTACTCTGGTCTCAAACCTGCTGTGTGTCTAAGGATGACTTTGAACTTTCGATCCCCATCTGCCAAGTGTTGGGATTACATACTGTATACCACTACACCTGGTTAAGGCAGTGCTGGACATCAAATCCAGGGCTTCCTGTGTGCTAAGCAAATGTTCTACCAAGCTGAACTCTCAACCCCAACATTTGATTTTTGAATTCGGTTAAAGGCAAGCATCTGGTTTGGCTAAACAAACAAACAAAAAACAAACCACAGGTCTTTGTGACATCACATCAGGTTGTATCCTGCATAGACCCGGGCAGAGAGGCCGGCTCACCCCTTATCGTCGGGACTCTTGCCCCCAGCACAGCGCAAGAGCGGTCCTCTCGGAAAGCAGAGCGTTTCTGACCCAGGTGCGCCTCATTTGTTCACCGAAGGACACTGATCATTCCCGGCATGGTGGGTGTAAGGCAGGGCTCGGTAAAGAACCACTGAAGTGTCGGCTCCATGGTTGAGGGGAGGGTTTTTACTGTAGCTATCAGAGAACAGCCAGAGGCATCTGGCAGAGTCCAGAACAGAGAGGGAAAGACACAGACTGGCCACGGCCAGGGCTATCACCCAGGACGG
The DNA here is from genome assembly GCA_026225945.1 of Cricetomys ansorgei. NCBI lineage: Eukaryota > Metazoa > Chordata > Mammalia > Rodentia > Nesomyidae > Cricetomys > Cricetomys ansorgei. The sequence goes on from JAMJFZ010003035.1 coordinate 3,086,842, forward strand.
GAGGAGAGAGGAGGGTGAAGCTGGAGAAGAGAATTACGAGAGAAGCAGAGTTGGGTTTTTAAAGGGGTTTTAAAGGAAGCAGGGAGGGGCGAGCTGGAACAGCCTGGGAGCCAGCTAGTGAAGGGTCCCAGAGGTGAGGAGGTCCAGGAGGCTGGCATGGACTTTGAAATGCTGAAGTCTGTAACAGGCGGGAGCGAATAGGTAGGAGTCTGGAGACATAGGCCGTGGTTGTAACACAGGTGTGCTCCGGTGAGTGCGTGTGAGCTCTGAGCTATGCACCCTCTAGCCCACTTTGAGCTGAGCCTAGGTTGTCATTTTGGACAGTCAGTGGGCCTGCCCTTTTTTGGGGTGTTTGGGGGTTTTCCCATTTATTGGGGTCTATTTGAACTTACTCTCAAATATTAAGCTGTCTACCCAGCGGCCTGAACTACAGCCAGAAGGTCGCCTCCCTTAGCTATTGGAAACACTCTGGAATGCACAAAGCGTGCTAAGACCTTATGCCGGGACCTGACTGGCCGGTAAAAGGCATCACGTCAGCCAGCTGAAGCTGTGGGTTGGTGGGTTGAAGCTGTGAAGGTTCTGTTCATTATGCATTAAGGCCTGTGAGTTGGTGGGCAGTGATTCCTGTCAATAAAATACCTGGCGGTCAGGTGCTGAGAAGGAAGAAGCAGATCAGTGGATGGGAAGGAGGGGGAGCTTGTGAGTCAGCCATGTGAGGAGAGACTCTGTGCCTCGGCCGTCCAGGTGGTCCATCTCAAAGGGTCATGGCTCTTTATTGATACCCACTGATGATGATGATGATGATAAAGAATAATAATATTAATAAATAACTTTATACCCCTTTGGCCCCAATAATAGAATACCACTTTAAGAATTCTAAGTTCTAGCTCAGGAGACTGTAGCCCCTTAGGAAGAATGGCCTGGTTTGAGGCACTCTCAGGGTCTGCTGCTGCTTGTCAAGCTATCCTAGTAGAGACTGGGCCCACTGAGGCACTACTGATCTGATAGAAGTCAGCAAAGGTCCCCCACAGCCTCCTCTGCCTTCTCTGGGGCAGGGGCCAGGGACTAGACCCCACCTATCCAACCCCCCTCCAGTCCTTCCCAGTTAATAGCCCTAGTGTCTCAAGAGCGGCTTGCTCTGCCCTCAGAAGACCTCACAGACTATCACTGACAGCAGATCCCAGAAGCTGCGGGACATTCCCCAGGCTCCAGCCCCAGAGATGTTTATTCTCCGGGTGGAGGGTGAGCAAAGCAAAGAAAGATGTTGCAATCCACTCTGAAAGGGAGGAGGGCAGGGCCAGAGGAGGGACGCTCTGCCTCGGCCAGCCCTGCCTCAGCCTGCCAGCACCCCACCTGCCAACCTCCAGGAGATGGGGAAGCCCAGCCTACATGGCCTGCCCCCCCTTCCCAAATCTCCCCTGATAACAAACAAGAAACTGAAACTAAAACTAAAAGCAGGCTCAAGTTAGAGATGAGTCACTTCACGGTGACTGCAGTAGCGGAGAAGTGGCGAGAGAGGCAGAAGAGCACCCGGGCACCGAGACAGACAGGTGAGAGCAGACTGCACGGGCCAGCTGGGTGGCACAAGAGGGGGCTTCCTGGTGGGGAGCCAGACGGAGGCAGCAGGCCCTGGGACCCACAGCGCAGAGAAACCGAAGTGTGGCATGACACGGCTTCCCCCGTTGCCAGGTGGCGTTGGAGGCGGAGGGCAGGGCTGAGGGTATACTCTGGCAGGGTGGTGACCCTGGAGGCTTGTTCTCGAGTGACACCCTGGTTCCCCCCTGATCCTCCAGGACTTTCTGAGGGTCTCCAAGGAGCATGGCGGGCAGCCCAGAGGCAGTGGCCATGGACTGCGAGATGGTGGGGATAGGTCCTCTCAGGGTGAGCGGCCTCGCCCGCTGCAGCATCGTAAACCTGAACGGCACAGTCCTGTACGACAAGTACATCCGTCCCGAGGGGGAGATCACGGATTACAGGACCCGAGTGAGTGGGATCACGCCGCAGCACATGGCCAGGGCGACGCCGTTCGGCACGGCCAGAGTGGAGGTGAGTGAAGGCCCACAGGTCAAGCCACCTGGTTGCGGGACCTTGTCCTTCCTCCTCGGCTCCTTCCCTGGGGTCTGTGGCCTGTGGCTCTTGCGTGGGAAATTCCTCACAGCACGAGGGAAGAACTCAGAGTCTCCCTATCACGCCCCTCCCCCCCAGGGTTTCCCGCCAACAGGGGACCTTAAGCTCCCATCTGGAGCTGCTTTCGGAGCATCTATCTGGTCCAGCTTTTGGGATCTTGTGATGGGGAAACTGAATCCCGCCTGACTTTCTCTTATACCACCCTGCTCTGCTGAGCCTGCGCGATGAGGTTCTGGAACCCCGGGCTGGTTCTGGCCCAGAGACCAGAGACTCTCTGGACTGAAGGCAATCTTGTTCCTAAATTAAGTGCTCTGGCCCTCAGTGGGTTTCCTGCTCAGCTTGAAGCCCAAGGTTTCCACCCTTGAGCTTGTGGTCGGCTGTCAGGTATAACTTTCTGTTTCTTTGTTAACTAAAAGGAAAGCAAAACTCAGAACAAAACTGTAGAAAATTCCCCAAGCTTGTCTCCTCCGGGCAGGTTCAGCAGGAGGTTGGGGAAGTGAGGACCCCAGGAACTGAGCTGAACTCCACGGACATGCCAGGTGTGACCAGGGCCCTGGAGGCTGGACATAGAATCCCAGCCCCAAGTGCTACTCAGGAATTAACCGTCCAGGGAAGCGGGCACTGGGTCCCAGCTCCCTGTCCCCATGAAACAGCTTCAACCAACCATTTCATGCGGACCTACCTGGGACACACTGCTTGGAACTTGGAAGGTGCCCTGGGAACGTCTGTGGGATAAGAGGCGGGAAGCCGCCTCTGTGTTCTGCTTGCCTCTAGCAAGCGCCCTTTGTGAGTCCGCCCCTTTGTGAGTTTCGGGGGTACACAGGCAGCCCCGGGGAAGGGGCCAAGGGCAAGCATGCTGCCCTGGGGGCCATTCCTAGCTCTGCCACCGGTCTGCTCTGTGTCCCCAGGCTTGATGGTCACCCTCTCTGAGCGCCCTCATCAGGGCCCTGTGACATGAGGAGGACACGCCAACACAGGCGTGTCTAGTGCCGTGTCCCAGATACCGCTCTAAGCAGATTTGTGCCGCTTCCTTCACTTGGTGGCGGTGGCAAGAGGGGGCTAGCCGGTGCCATTGCTCCCACTTTTCAGATGAGGAGACTAAGGGGCAATGCTTGTCGTGCAAGGGGAGGTGGAGCTGAGTTCGCCCCCGCTCAGGGCTGCAGCTGCTCCGTTCTCTCCCATCGCGCAGTGTCGGTGTCCAGTGTGAGGGTCTGTTTCCAGCACAGCGTGCTTTCCATCCATAGGAGACCAGGCTAGAGACCCATTGGCTGAGGCTAACCCCAACCCCGACCTTAACCTTTCCCAGCCCCCTAGAGCCCATCTCATGTCCCCTTGCCCCACTCCACCCCTTCTGAGAGGAGCCTGTCCCCCCAAGGCCTTGAGGAGGCTGCCAAACACCAAGATGTCCTTTGGGAACATGGGGTCGACCAAGCCCCGTGAAGCAGCCGTGCCGTGACCTGTACGGCTCTGGGACTGACCTGGCTGGGGTCACAGACGACACACGCAGAGAGAAAAGCTGGGATGGCGTGGATCCTGGTCTCTGAAGGAGATGCACCATCGGCCCAGAAACAAGGAGCAGGCCACTAGGGCATCTCTTCAGGCGTCCAGTCTGAGGCCGTAGCCACCCAGGAGGAGGAAGCTGAGGTTGATCATTCCTATACATACAGGTTTTAGCTAAAGGCTAACCATTCATCAGCATCCGTCAGACCAGAGGAGGCCTTGCCATTCTCCTGAGCCAAACCTGGAGGCCTCTCCTTCTCCGTGAGTCTGAAGCATCCGCATTCTTGACACGACCATGTTCACGCCATGAGCGCTGAAAAGCGGGGGAGGCGGGGATGACAGCGAAACTACTGAACTGAGCTGCTCCGTGGGTAAGGCTATCTCTAGGGTGCAGGCGGAAAGCAGCTTGGCCCGGTGGCTTTGGTATGCACCATAGGCACACGCTGGTAGGAACCAGAGGAACCTGGAGGCTAGCATTGGCTCTGGTATGTAATTACAGGTGTGTGTCAATAGAGAGCCATGAGTTCCTTTTGCCAGAGGCAAGGGAAATGGAAGCAGACAGAAACTTTCCACAGGTTCCTGAGGACCTCAATGTGGGAGCTCTGACTTGTCCACCAGCAAGCTTTCGTTTACCTTCCAGCTAGAGCTGAGCCTAGAGTGTCATCCTGGCCCCAGCCAGTGGACCTGTCCTTTTCTGGGAGTGGGGGCAGTTTAGTTCAGGAGTCTAGGTTCCCTTTGGACCTGACAAGTGGCCTTCCACACGGGGTCCACTGAGTGCCCGCACAGCAGGAGCTCCCTCATCGGCCATGATATTTTGCTGTTTGTTTTGTTGTGACGGTAGGGATCCAGCCAGGTCCTTGCGCGTGCTCAGAAAGCATTGTACCCCTGGGCCACACCCCCAGCTCTTTGTGCTTTTTGAGACACAGTCTCACTAAGTTTCCCAGGCTGACCTTGAGCTCACTCTAACCAGGCAGGCTTTGAACTTTTGACCCCCTTGCCTTAGCTTCCCGAATAGCTGAGTACAGACCACAAAACCCATGATCTGTAATTTTGTGTGTGTAGCCTGTTTGTACTTGTGTGTACACATGTGTGTATGAGTGTGAATGTGTATGTAAGGTATGTCTTGATTTATTTCTCTGTATTTTTGAGACAGGGTCTTATTGAACCTGAAGCACATGGATTTGGAAAGGATGGCTGGCTAATGAATTTCGGGGGTCCACTTGTCTCCACCTGGCTCCCAGCACTGGGGTTATAGACACGTTTCCATGCACCCAGATTTTAAGTGGATGCTGGGGATCTGAACTCAGGTCCTTCTCCTTGTGTATCAGGCCCTTTCCTGAGCATTTTCCCCAGATCCACCTATGTCTTTATCCTAAAGAAAGATCATACTCATGGGCCCCGAAATGTACTGGAGACCTCCAGACGAGAGAAGCTGCCAGCACTTTCTCAGACCCACAGGCGCCTTACGGGTGGCCCTAGGGCTTGCCAGGACTAGGTTCCGGATAGGTTATCTATCCACAGATCTTCAACCCCAGGTTTCCAACACGAACAGGCCCAACTCACGGTATGCAGTAAGCCAGCCCGTGGTATCCAGGAGGGCTGTGGGGTATCCTGAGCCTCCTGGGTCTGCCCAGGAATACCAGCTCTGTAGGGCGCCGGGACCAGTTCTGCTCTCTTCTTGCAAGACAGGGCCTCATGTAGCCCAGGCTGGCCTCAAACTTAATACGTAGGCCAGGATAGCCTTGAACTTCTACTCCCCCTGTGTCTCCTTCCTGAGCGCCAGCTCACGGGCGTGCCCTCCTCTTGCTTTCTTGCTTTCACCGTCTTGTAGCGCGATGCTATTGCTTTTACAGTGGACAGCGACTGTCCCGCACCTTCCCGGGTCATCAGGTCTGCCAAGCACCTGGAACTCTGGTTCTGAAAGACGGGATTCTGCATATACACACCCCTCCCCTGCTAGAGACCTGTCTGCTTGTCACTGGCAGGAACAGGACCGCTCCTAGCAGCATGCAGATAAAGGCTAGGCCTGCTATTCAGGAGCGTCTTGAATACATCCTATTACACACACAGTAAAGACAATGGGCCTCGGCCCGCACTCTCGTGAGTAACCCCGGTCTACAGAGACTCCTTCAGATCAGGAAGGAGGAACCCAAAGAGGGCAGTGACTTGCAGGAAGACACAGCAGGTGAGCTAGACGTCAGAGCTCAGGCTCAGGATGCCTTCCCGGCAGGCTCCGGTCACTCTACTTCTGGAAATCTAAGAGCGGTTCTTCATAATTGGTCTCTTTTCTTTCATCAGTTAATACAAAGGCAGAAGGGGGTTTGTGGTCGGAGCGGTGTCAGCTGGAACCTGCTCCATGGCTTTGCCGGGGCCACAGTGTGCTGCTGGGGCTCTGCCACCTGGCAGGTCCCCGCGGAGCCCGGCCAGGTAGAGGAGCGACTTCTATTAACCCGGGATAGCAGTGTGAGCTAGGGGCGGAGAGACGGGTGAGCCTGGCAAGAGGAAAGGGGGGACTGGGGGCCCTCCTGCAAGATGATGGGAAGGCACTTGGCCCTCTGGAAGGACAACTGTCCTCTCCAATCCCCTTCATACAGCCACCTTCGCTGCTAGCCAGCTACGAATGACGGGGTACGGGAGCCAGTGGGGGGTTGAGTGTGTGGAAGAGTGACAGCTCCTGGAAGCTGCCAGGGCCCAGGCAAACTTCCCAAACTGATTAGTGAGGCGGAACCAGAGGGACAGCTGCCAAGGGCCTGCGCCTGGCGCTTTGATCCTGTGCCCCGGATCAGACACACTGGAAATGCTAGGACTTGGGACCCACACAGACAGGAGCATGCGGCCAAGAGAGCAGGACACCGGGTCTCCTGCCTCAAGATCCGGGCCTCCCTCTGTGTCTGGGCACCCGTTAGCCAGATGATGGGACAAGCCCCCACTTTGAGTTTCTTCACTGAATGGCAGTGCAGAAGTGGTCTCTGAGGTCCCCAGGAGAAGCGGGTGATGGAGCAGGGTTAGCCAGGCGGTAGGCTGTTTCCCATGACGCAGGTTAAGGTGTGAATGTAGATAAAGACGGAGGTGGGCAGGCAGAGCTGCCTTGAATCCCAGGCCGGGGACGGACACCCTATTTTGTTTCCGGATGCCTCTGTCCAGCCAAGTTAAAGGATGCTGATGTGCTGGGTGCCAGGGTGCGGAAGGGCAGCCAAGGGAGGCTCGCGTGTCCACGTGGGCAAGGGACTGAGCACTCTAAGGGCTGCCCCTCCTCTTCCCGGGCTGCTAGATGCCTGGATCATGTTTCTCACCCAGCTGTGTGACAAGCAGGTGCTCCGAGGGCAGTAGGCTCTGCCATTACCCAGCCCTTCCCCCACGGGGAGAGCCCAGTACTCTGACAGGGCTTAGCAAACCAAGCCCCCAAATGGTCCAGACACGGAATCATTTGCCGTGCGCCTGTGCTGCGGCGGGCCAGCGGCAGGGATTATGTGTAAGTTTCCTTGGCCACCGTATTGTGTTTTCCCAGCTTGTCTCTGTGTGTGACCTTTCTCCACGGTTTGCCCAGCCGGGGCATTCCATTCCTCCTTTGTTTCTTTGCTCTTAAGATGGGGGTCCCCATAGCTCAGACTGGCTTTCCTCTCACTATGAGCCATCCTGCTGCCTCTACCTCCCGAATTCTGGGATGACAGGCGTGTGCCAGCGTGCCAGGTTTATATGGGAGAACCTGGGGCCTCCCGTGCGGGGTAGGCACTCTCCCGGCTGGCCCACACTCCAGAGGACTATGAAGGGATTTGCGAACATTTAAAATGGTCAGAGACACTTTGGGCAAACTATGTCACTCCTCTGTGTTTCCGTCGCTCTCTTTTGAAGAATTCTGCTAAGCCCAGGCCTCCCTCCTGGCTGAACTAGTTTTTGTAGCCACTGAACAGAGCCAGAAACGTAGTGCCTTAAGACAACGATGTGAATTTATCATCTTAACGTTCTTCCTTTCAGAAGTCCAATCTGGGCCTTAAGGAACTACAGTTAAGGGTTCTGCAAGGCTGACCCCTCAGGCTTCTTTCCAGGCTTCTAGAAGCTTCTGGGACACCTTGGCCTGGGTCCTTCCTTGATATTCAAAACTACCAACAGCTCACAAATGCTCCTCAGAAAGAATCCCTAGCCTTCAAATATAAGAGCCCTTTGATAATGGGGATCTACTCTGGAACTTTCTTCCTCTCTCCATCTAGCATTAGGGATCGGGTCTAATGACTTTCCCGCTGAGCTACAATCCCAGCCAAGATTTTCCCTATCTTAAGATCATCATCTGGCTGACAAGTTCTACATATACCTTAGCCCCCCACCCATCCCTCCAGACCCCCACCCATCCCCAGACCCCCCCCCCAGGTGTGTGTTCATAGATTATCCTCAGAGGGGGCGTGGACACCTCTGGGAGGTCGTGACTTGGGCTGCCACAGCAGAGTTGCTGAAAAGATGAAAGGACGCAGTCTCCGTGCTGTGTGTCTATGCAAACCCTCCCGCCGAGCCACGGGAGAGGTCCAGGGCTCCGCACACACCTAGACGTCTGGCTTGGAGGAGGGCTCTGGGCCTTGCTTCAGAAACAGCGCCTTTGAAGTTCAGCCAGGGAGGGTACAAGGTCACAGAGCAACTCCAGGAAATGGCGACTCCCCAACTAGCCCCATGACTACAGAGAAGAGGACACCCCACCCGGGGCACCCAGGGTGGTCATGAACGGGGCCACCTGTCATCCTGGACAGATCCTGCAGCTTCTGAAAGGCAAGCTGGTGGTGGGCCATGACCTGAAGCACGACTTCAGTGCACTGAAGGAAGACATGAGCAAGTACGCCATCTACGACACGTCCGCAGACATGCTCCTGTGGCACGAGGCCAAGCTGGACCACTACAAGCGCGTGTCCCTGCGTGTGCTGAGCGAGCGCCTGCTGCACAAGAGCATCCAGGTGCGGAGCCTCCCTCCAGACTCACCCCCTTCCTCCTCTTCCTCCTCCTCTTCCTCTTCCTCTCCTCCTCCAAGCAGGGACCCCCCCCCCCCGTTTCTCCCTTAGCCCTCCCTCCCCTTCCCTGCTCCTAAGAGAGAGTGTCCTCCCCTCCCTCCTCCCCACTCAGCCCTCCTTCCAAGACACCCACCTAAGCTGGCTCCAGGAAAGGAGCGCTCCAGGTCGCTGGGTCTAGGCCTCATCCTCCAGGGCCCCACCCCTCCCGGAGCTCTAGTGCAGACACATGACCCAAGATTCTCCCCTCTACTCTTGAGAGGCCGTGTGCTTGTGTGTGGGATGTCTTCGGCTTCAGGAGACCAGAGTCGAGGAAGGGAATGCAGGAAGCATCTTTGCAAGGTGATCCCGGGAGCCCTGTTGGGAAGGGAGGGGAAGCCCCTGGTGCAGGCTTCTCGGTTTAAATCCTGTGCATCCTGAGGTCCATGCCACGTAGCCCCAGCCGTCTCGGTACACCAGGACAAGACTCACCCTTACCAAAGTGGGAAGAGCTGTGCGTGCATGTGCACAGGGCAAACCTGAACAGCTCAAGGCTCCCAAGGGCCCTGCTGCTCAACAGCGTTCTTTGGTTCATTTGTTTTACTTTTGTTTTTTTGTTCTTTTTTTTTATTTTGTTTTGCTTTGAGACAAGGTTTCTCTGTGTAACTCTGGCTGTCCCGGAACTCTGGCTGCAGACCAGGCTGGCTTCGATCTCAGGGATCCGCCCACCTCTGCCTCCTGAGTGCTGGGATTAAAGGCGTGCGCCACCACTGCTCAGCTGTTTTTTGTTTTGTTTCATTTGTTTTCTGGTTTTTCAGCCTTGGTGATCAGACCCAGGGCCTTGAACCTACCATGCCGAGCCAGCATCCGCCGTGAGCTACACCCTAGTCAGCCTTCATTTTCTTAAGGCAGGGTCTGGCCATGTAGCCTTTGGTTCGCAATCCTGCCTCAGCCTTCTGAACGCTGGTGCTGAGGTATATGACCAGCTTCGGTAGCTTCGTTGAGTACCTACTATGTGTCAGGCGCTGGAGTGAGCATGACACACCCCTGTCTTGGAGGAGCTCTTGGCTGAATGGGAGGCTGCCCGGGAGCAGATCACCAGCATTGTCGAGTAGAAGGGAGGGTAGTGTGGTTGTAACTTGGTTAGTAGAATGCTTTCCCAGCATGCCCGAGGGCCCATGCGCGGTCCCCAGCAGCACACGATCAAGCGTGGTGCAGGCCTGTAATTCTAGCACTTGGGAGGCAGAACACGAAGATCAGAAGTTCAAGGCCATCCTCACCTGCGTAGAAAGTTTGAGGCCAACCTGGAATACAGAAGCAGGGGAGGGCGGTGGTCTGCAGGACAAGAGCGCAGACCTCAGTACCATTTGCAGGACCAGAGTCACAGAGGCCTGGAGAGAGGGAGGAGAAGGGTTGGGGTGTGTGCGCATGAATCTGGGCCTGTAGTTTGGGGAAGACTTGGTGGAGTGAGCTGCTAGTGTCATGGAGCCCCGCCCCACACACACAGGGATTGTGTTGGAAGCGGGAATGGGCCTGAACCTGGCCCGCCTGTCAGTCGCCTGACCCGTGATAATGATCCCGGCTTTTCTCGTACACTGGGGCATGCTGGATCCCGTGCGCCGGACACATCAGGAGCCTTACAAGGATGTCTGTGCACCTGTCCTTTGCCACCCTCTGTGGCTTTCAGCTCAGGCCCTGTCCTGGGGGCCTTGAGCCCCATCTCCTTATTCCTGGTCATTCCAGAGACTCTGTTGACCCTCCTCACCAGCTCCGACCTTCACCATCTCCTCAGAGCCTGCCCTCAGGCCCCCACCTGAGGGCGCCGACCCAGGGTTGTCACAGTCAGAGGTACTGATCCCTCCCCTCAAGGGTGTGAGTCCGATAGAGAAGGAAAGGCACTCATTACTCAGCCCTGGGGCATGCTGGGAACGGATAGACTTTCGTTCCTTGTGAGGGAGGTGTGTGTGCCGGGTCATTTTACAGAAGAGGAAAGAAAGTCTGGTACCGAGGTTGTGAGGTCCTAGGAGGAAACCAGAACGGGGATGGAGACTGCAGCCTGTCACTTCTCCAGACTGACCAGCAGAGGGCGCTCCAGCCACCTGCTGCTCCTGCCTCGCAGAGCAAAGCAGTAGCTTGGACACCTGTCCTCAGTTTCTTCACTTGTCAAGCGAAACTGGTGGCAGGGCAAGTAGCGCTTGGGACGAAGGAGACACCACCGCCGCGTGCTTATTAGCAACACGGGATGTGATGCTGCGGCTGCTGAGCTGGGCAGGTGTCCCTAACACCCTAGGAGAGGGACACCAGGGAATTGGACCTGAGCAGCCTGCTGTCCCCTCCCCCCCTCCGCCATCCAATTTCAGGCAAAACTTCAGGCTAGGCCTGGAAGGCACGGGAAGGATATAAGCCCTCATTCCATAACGTTTGCAGCACCTGAGCCTCAGCTTCACCATCAGTAAAATCGGGGATGATCAGATCTAGCTCCTGGAGTTTAGTGAGGTTCCGTGGGCCAGGCGATTGGCCCAGAGGTGGCAGGTGGCAGCCATTTCTTCCTGCATGGAAAGTACAGAACCCAGCTCTACCCCATGTCCCCATCCTCTCTTCAAAGAGCTTCTGTTTTAGTGGCTCACCCATCTCATATTTCCCAGGCGCTGGCAGCCTCCTGGGGGTGGGGAATGCAGTGAGCCAGGCACTGACATCCTCCCATACACCCTCGGTGTAGCAATGGTCAGGACTGCTTGTCTCCACTCGCCGACCCCCTTTTCCCCCCACTGGAGTCCCTCACTTCTTGCGAGCTGTTAGATCTGCCCTGTGTGTGACAGCAAAGCCAGGCCAGCGCCACAGCGCCACCTGCTGACACCCTCCCAAACCAGAGTGTGGGGGCAGGGACACTCACATCCACTGACCCGCTCCAGGACTGGAGAGACCTCCAGATGCCTCCAGATGCAGCCCTCTGAGTTCCCGTCTCTCTGTCTGCAGAACAATTGCCTGGGCCACAGCTCCGTGGAAGATGCCAGGGCCACAATGGAGCTCTACAGAATCTCTGAGCAGCTCAGAGGCAGGCAGCCTGAAGGTCATCTTACGGACTATTATCTTTAAGTCGTTTCCCACAGATGAGACCTGTTTCCAGCAACATCCACAGAACAAGTACACTCCCCCCATTTCAGCAGATTCTCTTGCTTTTGAATAAAAAGCCAATCTTTAGGATTAGATGGCTCTATTTGCCTAATCAACCTCTGAACCGCTTGCTGTTTCTCTTTCCTTCGAGACAGGTTATTGGTGGCCAGGACCCCAGGGTACTTGAGGGTGACAGAGTATGAAGACTTAAGCTCAGGAAGTGAGCAAGTGCCCCTCCCCGACTCCTTTCTCCCTCCCTTCTCTCTCTCCTTTTTTCCCTTCCTCCCCTTTCCTCTTGTTCTCGCCCTCCCCAGGTTTATTTAGTACATTGCAGAGAGTAATTATTGCCTGGGCTTGGCAGTAATAGGAAAGCTTGCTTTTTTATTCCTCTTGAACCCAGCCCCACCTTGAACTCGTGACTCTTCCAACTCAGTGCTAGCATTATAGGTGACTCGTACACAGCCAGCTTATATTTGAGTATAAGTATGTTAAATATATGATTATTCTTAATACTTAAAATTATAATACTATAGTATTAAAATATCATAACGTGATAATTACAATACTTATTATAATATTGAAGTATCATAATATAACAATCATAATACTTATAAGTATTATTAAGTATAAGAAAGAAATATTTATAAACTTTCTTATGCTTCTGGAGACCGAGCCTCCGGCCTTATGTACCCCAGGCAAGCACTCTACCACTGAGCCGCATCCCTAGCTCCTCTCTCTCCCTCACTCACCCCTCCCTTTTGCCATTTATTACTTTTTTTTTTAAATTTTAAACTTTTAAACAAATTTTAAATTTTAAACAAAAAAGTTGCAAAAAAAAAAAAATCTCACACCAACAGTAACCAGATTCAAAGACTCTACAGCTCCCGGGCGTCTGTGCAGTTAAGAGAGTAGCCACCCGGGATGAAAGGTATGGTAGGCCACATTAGATTTTATGCTTTCACAATGTATTTTTATCCAGTGCCCACCACCAAAACCAAACCACCCCCCCAAAAAAAAATCCACGACAGAGAACTAAGAAACAATTAGCTCAATACCTTCCCAAAGCAAGAATGGCTCAGGCGCCAACCTTGTGACCATCAATATACCCAGCAGTCCCTGCGCTTTGCTTTATGGACTGAAAGGCCATGGGGAGGAGGGTCCAGCCCCCAAGTCCTCCAAGCCTGCTAATACCTAACTACCTAGCAGGGCCTTCAACCCTGACCAGCAGAATAGGAAGCTGGGGTGCCGGCCAGTACCTGATGCAGACCGAGGGTGAGCACACTGCGCTCAAGCCCTGGGGTTCCTCAGAAAGCACACCCTGGCTTCGAGTCGCGCATGGAGCTTGAACAAAGACGCCCGGATCCTGCTACAGGAATCAGGCCTAGTTAAGCGGATCTGCAGCAGGACACGGCACCTGCGGTTGGTTCTGATGGGCAGAGAACGTCTCGTCACACGCTCTGCTCTTCCCGCAGGCAACTGGACCGTCCTCAGGTGTCCCAGGCTTGAGGGGTGACTGCGTGCGATACATAACCATGGTCGGCACCTGGCCTGGGCGAGGGAGGACTTAATCAGCCACCTGGCCTCTCCTCCCTGGACTGCTCATGCAGGGGTCTGAGGGGCTCCCTGTAAGAGGGCTGAAGACGTGGCTAATCTGTGAGTGTTCACTTAGCGAGCACAAAGCCCTGGGTTTGATCCCCAGCACCACATACACCAGGCATGGTGCCGTGCACCCGGAATCTCACTCAGGAGGCGGAGGCAGGAAAGCCATTGGCTATGCAGCCGGGTTGAGACTAGCGTAGCCCACTCGAGACGCCGAGACGCCGTCTCAAACAACACAACATGAAACCTGGATCTGAGGGATTCAGGTCTGGCCCTACATCACCATAACCCTGGGGTGCTTTACAATGGCAGTGCCTGCCATCAGGGAACTTAAGGACTCTTTCCCAGGATGGGAAAATAGTTTTTATTCTCTGAGTGGGCACCCCCACTATGCGTGCACACACACACACACACACACACACACACACACCCTATGAATCTTCAAAACCCCGGGGTGCATTTACCCTAGCTGGCTGCTGCCGACCACTAGGAGGCGATCAAGGACCGTCAGCCTAATAGACTGCCTTGAAGGCAGAGACAAGGGCTAGGAAGCTGTAAAAGCATGGGTGTTGATCAGGGACTGCTAGTCTTAGTCTCAGAAAGGAGCCGAGATGTGGCCCAGGTCCAGGGCGACTCTAGGCCCTCCAACTCACAGCCCATCTTTCTTTCTGAAAGGCCGGGCAAACCTGTTTTTTGTTTGTTTGTTTGAGACAGGGTTTCTCTGTTGTAACTCTGGCTGTCCTGGAACCCTGTAGACCAGGCTGGCCTCAAACTCAGAGATCCACCTGCCTCTGCCTCCTGAGTGCTGGAATTAAAGGCTTGCACCACCCCCACCCTCACTCCCCACCCCTGACCAAACCTAGGTTCTTAAAGGAACCCTTCAACTCAACTTCCTGCTTTGGGCTGGGAGGCTTCAATGCCCTGGAGCCTAGCTGTTACATACCCCTAAGTACGAAGCTATGGAAAGAGCCTGCATTTTGCAAGGCAGTGGCTCCCTGTTTGCAGCTGTCCTGGAGGGACCCTCAGGACAAGACTGGGGAAGCAGGAGGGTTCAATGTCAGCCAGTACCTGCTCTGAGGGCCAGATGGAAATGCCCCAGGAACAAATCCAGCCATGGAGAACTGGGGTGCAATAGCCATTTATCCATGACAGATGTGGCTACAAAGAAAGACGGGCCAGTGGGCACAACTTCAGGGCTGACTGGCCTATAAGGTACCAGTCTGATGTCTAGGCTGCATACTGCCTCTGTTCACCCAGCTGTCCATCCTGGGCCTTAAAATGGCTCCTTAAACAGGATCCCTAGAATGTGCACAGTAGGAATGGACCCTTACACCTCACACACAGGACCTGGTGACTTATCTCCACATGGCTGTCTGTCTCACTCTTTTGCCCCAAGTCCTTGACTTTCTAGATTATGTTCCCCACTATTTTAATGTTTTTATTCGGACCCCCTGACCAGGAACATCCTATACCCCACTGTAAGCCCACCGTCCCCATCTTCTTCAGACCCACACATAGTAGGGTCTTAAATCAATGGGGGAGAAAGTGGGATAGCAGTTCGGACCCAGCCCAGCCAGCAAAGAGAAGTGGACGGAAGGAAGGACATTTGGCATTCGAAGATGAGTAAACCCCCAGCCACCTAACCCTGAAGCAGAGGAAAATCTGGAGAAGTGTTGGAAATAACAGTCTAGAAATGACCCTGCCTAGCTGCGCGCACACCTGAGTCACCTCTGACTCAGACCCAGACTTCAGGTCACCTGCCTCTGGCAAACCCCTGCTTCTTTGCTCCTCTAGTCCAGCTGCTGAGTGGGAAAAGTGAGCGCCCCCCCCCTCCAAATCCGCGTGAGAGACCTTCAGCACCCTCCGAGCCCTAAAAAGTTCAATGACCTAAGCACCAAGACCCAACCCCCCCCAATCCTGGCACACCCGCCCTCTTAGAGAATGTCAGCCAACTCAGCCTGGTCTGGCTTCCAGGAGAACCAGCGCTGCCCAGCTTCCTGCCCAGTGCTCTGTGGGCCATGCCAGCTTCGTGGCCAACAGACTTACTCACTCTCGGAACAATTTCTCCTCTATATGGAAAGAACATATGCCTTTCCTGCTGTGGGATGAGAAGCTGGAGGGAAAGGCAGGCGCTGGCCCGACCCCAGGGCCTGCCTTTCAAGCCACATGTGTTTCGTGGCAGAACCTGGAGGCCTCTGCTCCGGGGAGCTCCGGGAACAAAGTCTAAACCCATGATTGTAGGCTGGAGGTCCTAGCCCTTCTGCTGTCCCGTTCTCTATATTTGATGCTAGACTCAGTTTCCACTCGGGGGCCTGGAGCAGCTCTGCTTGTCTGACCTCCACCCATGTCTGGCAGAAGATCTGGGGTGGAGGGGGAGTCCTGGATGAGGGGCATATTTAAAATAAGCATCCTTTATATTGCACTAGCATCTTCCCTCCATGGGGCGTGGAGTAGCTGGAATTGCACAGCACTGGCGTGTCTCTGAAACCCATAAATCTGGCCCAGGGTGCGGCAGAGAAAAAGGGCAGAACTGGTCGGGCAGTGTTGTTGTACACCTCCTGTACGCTCAGCAAGGAAGACTTGGAGGCATATTTCATAGGCACATACCCTGCCAGACCTCAGCAGAGGGAGCCACCATCATGGCAAGTGCCGTACTGGACGGTGGAACCCTGAGCGTCTTGTCTCAGGGGTTTTTATCGATCCCTAAGCTCCTCAGGTGTTCGACTGATAGCACGTGCAGATCATGAGGAATCAAATCATGTTTTACATAAAGCCAACACCTGCAGACAGTACGAATGACAAGGCCCAGGCAGTCCCTCACCCAACAATGCACAAAACAACTGTTTAAACATAGCTGGAAATAAACCTCTGCAAATGATGGTAACGCCCTCTGAGGGCTAGCGTGAGGGTCAGAGACAGCGTCATACATGCTGGGCTCCATCGACATGCCCCGTGGAAGGCTCTGAGCAGACATGCTGTGGCATGGAGCTTGCTCTGAGCGGGAGAGTGTCTGTTGCAAGGTGCAGCAGCGTGGAATCGGCCGGTCCTCTGAGACAGCAATGTCCTGTGGCAATTACTCCTTAGTCTCTAGTTAGAATGCACGTTAATTGCATTCCTGGGTTTTTATCTTAGAAAAACAAAGGTACAGGTTCACAACAAAAGCCGGAACACCGACGCTTCCGGCAGCCCTCCTTATATGCCCGGCACTGGAGACAACCTGGGTGTCCGTGAATGAACGAATGTTCAGATACACCACATCCATGGCGTGTAATTCCACCCAGAACAGAAAAGAGCAAGCTACTGGCACACTCCACCATGTGTGCTACTCTCCGGAGAGTTATGTCAAGTGAAGACCCATTCCCAACAGGAAGAGACTGCATGGTTTCACTTACTGAAATGCCTTGAATAGCTCTCAAAATGAGATTTGGGTTCTGTCATCGCCAGGGCCTATGTCTGGGTGGAGGATGTAGCATTCTGAGAAGGGAGCCCTCTCATAACTGCAGGGTTCTCCACACTGTGCCCCCAGAATGTGACTGACATCTCTTCTCTCTGCTATAAGACTGAGGGATTTCCCCGAGGGAGCTGGCCGAGCCAATGGCAATGGCCTGCAGATATTGCTGACCAGGATCCCCGTTGTAGTTTGGATCTAAGTTCCCCCAAAGGTCTCTTGTTGAAGGCTTGCTCCTCTAAGCCTGTGATGTTATTGGAGGTGGCAGAAACCTTAGGAGGAAGTTAGTTCACCAGCTAGGTCACACCCCTGAAGGAGACGCTGGAGACTTTGGCCCCCTTTTCCTGACTCTCTCTGCTTTTCGGCCACCATGGAATGAGCAGAGCTGGTCCACTACATACTCCCCAGCACGGGCTCATCACGGGCTCTTCGTGACAGGGCGACCAGCCGTGGGCTGGGATCTCTGAAGTTGTCAGCCCAGATAAGGCTTTCCTCTTCGTGCTCCCCACAGTGAGTTCCAGGATGGCCAGAGTTACAACAGAGAAACTCTGTCTCAAAAAAAAAAAAAAAAAAAAAAACCAAATAAAATAAAAATAAAAAATGAGACAATTATTCAAACCAAGAAACAAAGGCTACAAGAGTAGTCAGTATTTACATGCAATAATGCCACAGTGCTGAATGTTGATTTAAGGCCCTCACCCCCAAATGACGTAACTATTTTGGGAGAGAACAGAGAGTGTGTACTTATTAACTTCACCTTTCACATCAGGGTGTCGGTGGTATTTCCAAACAGGAAATATCCAGCATCTGGGTGCTATTTAGATGATAGAGGTAATCACCAGAAGAAAGAGCTGTGTAAACTGGGAATGTTCCATTGAGTAGCCGTTGCTGTGGATGGCGGGAGGCGTTAACGTTACAGGAAGATAAAGTTTAGTCCACTGAAGTGGTAGGCATTTGAATGGAGTTAAGGAGTGACACAGGGGCGGCGTCAGCACTAACAATGTTTTATTTCCCGGGTCACAAATGTCTAACGGAGGTTTTTGTTACGTGTATTCATGTGGGCGTATGTGTGTGGGAACCCGCATGTGGAGGTCAGCGTTGTGGGAGTTGGTTCTCTCCTTCCACCGCGTGGGTCCTGGGGAAGAGAGCTGCAGCACCGCCCGCAAGTGCCCTGCCGCACCATCTCCATAGCCCTCAGAGGCAGCGTTTCTATAGCAACAGAGAAGGGACGCTATTGGCGGAGGCAGGAGGCGAGGGGGGCGCGGCTGAAGTTCAGGGTCATGGGTGTAGAAACCGGACTGAGTGCGGATGCAGTCGTGGGATGGGCAAAGGGAGCCAGGCCTGACTACTGAGTAGGGAGAGGCAGCGGAGATTCGGATATTCCGGATTACAGTTGGGAGAGGTGGAGAGATCCCAAGCCCACCACAGGAAGTGGAGCTGTGGGTACCCCTGGAGGCCGGAAGAAAGCACCGGGTCCTCTGGGGCTGGAGTTATAGGCACAGGAGCACCTGGGAGGTAGTTGTAGGAGGATCAATACAAGTTTGAGGCTAGCCTGGATTATACAGCAAGTTCCAGGTTAGCCAGGGCTACATAGCAAGACTCAGAGATAAAAGAGACTTTTAGACGCACAAGCCAACAGCAATAAAGGTATTTGGGGGCAAGATTAAAGCAGACAGAGCCGAGGTTACAAGTTGAAATATTGAGAAACATATTTTAGGTAGCAAATCTAAGCATTTTATAAATTGACGAGAGAAACCGAGAGAAAGATACGAACATGCACTCACCTAAACACTTAGGTCTGTAAAGCAGAGCAGTCCCAGTAGACCTGTGGTAGCGAAAGGAACATTGTGTATCTTCACCGGTCACAATGGTAACCACTGGCAACATCAGTTACTGAAAACTTGGAATTGGCTAGTGTGGCTAGAAAGCAACAAAGCTAAAAGAGCCTGGTGTGGGGTAGCCTCGTCCTCACAGAAACGGGTCGAGTAAGAGATCGAGAACTAACCAGAAGTGGCGCACTGTGGGAGGTGGAGGCAGAAGGATCAGAAGCTCAAGGCCAGCCTCAGGTATATAGTGACTTTGGATCTAGCCTGGGCTACATGAGACCTTGTCTTGACAAAGCAAAAAAATAAAATAAAACAACAACAACAATAAAAAAAAAACATACCCCAAAGCAAGAATGGCAGCTGTGAGCTGATAGCAAAGAATTTCTCTGTCATAACTTGTTTGTTTTTATTTGGCTTTATTTGGCTTCCTGTTTCGATCTAAAAGAGTCGGACCACTTACACAGGTTGATAACGAATAGACACATTCCACTATTCACTCGATCTGCTGTCATCATGATTCATG
The DNA here is from genome assembly GCA_026225945.1 of Cricetomys ansorgei. Classification (NCBI taxonomy): domain Eukaryota; kingdom Metazoa; phylum Chordata; class Mammalia; order Rodentia; family Nesomyidae; genus Cricetomys; species Cricetomys ansorgei. The sequence goes on from JAMJFZ010003035.1 coordinate 3,105,946, forward strand.
GATGATCACTTTTCAGGCATCAAAAAATGTTTTCCCTCTTGGAACCTCCGGTCAATATTTGGATGTCCTGTTGAACTGGTCTCCAAACAGTAGGGGGCCTACCAGGCTCATCTGTGTTTGGTGAGCCTGGGCTCCTCTCCAGCCATGGCTGTAACTCTCCCTTCTCTTGTAGCCACTCTTTCTTCTGAGAAGCCTGAGGTCACTGGACTCTCTCCTCCCCCCTCTCCAGTTCTGCCTTCTGTCCTCGGCATGTCTACAGCTTTCTGTAGCTGTGATGAAACACCATGACCAAAAGCAACTTGGGAAGAAAAGTTATCTCAGCCTACAGCTTGTAGTTCGTCATCCAGGGAAGTCCGGGCAGGGACTCAAGGCAGGCCCCTGGAGGCAGGACCTGAATGAAGCCATAGCTGTAGAGGAAAGCTGCTTACTGGCTTGCTCCTCTTATAACTCACTCAGCTTGCTTTCTTATAGCGTCCAGAATCACCAGCCCCAGGGTTGCAGTGCCCGAGGTGAGCTTCGCCCTTCCACGGTAATCACAAGTCAATCTGGTGGAGGCGTTTTCTCAACTGAGGTTCCGTCCTCCCTGTTGATTCTAGCTTGTGCCAAGTTGGTGTAAAACGGGCCATCACAGAGCCTCTTGAAACTGCTCTCACTAAGGTTCTCCACAACCTTCCAGAGGCCACGTGTGGTGGACAGTCTCCAGCACTGACCCTAAAGGAGGTTCCTGCAGCACACGGCGGTGTGGTCGTATTCTCTGGTAGCTCCCTTTTCTCGCTAACTGTTGTTAGTGCTTCTGCTGCAAGCCTTCCCACTCGCCATCTGCCTCTGTGGATTGCCACCTGAATGCTAGGATTTCCACTGCACTTCCTTCTCAGCCATTCAAGACCCACTTAACCGGCTCTTCCATGAATCCTGTCTACCACAACGGTCCTCTGTAGCTGATAGCTGTGTCGGTGCGCAAGAAAGACAAGGAGACACCTTCACAGACACAAATCTGCCAGACCTCAGCAGAGGGACCGGCCTATCATGGCAAGTGCCATTCTGGACAGTGGAACCACGATCATCTGATCTCAGGTGTTTTTTATTGATGCAGAAACTCCTCAGGTGATACAAAAACTCTGCCCTCTCATCCAAAGGCCTATTTGCATAATGAAGGAAACCTGTAGCTTAGTCTGATCCCACAATCCTTTAGCAGCTGAGCTGTGTCACCTTTCTGGTGGAGGAGCTCAAAGCCAAGGGGAGTGCTCTCTCCTTGTTGTCTGAGGCTGTGGGAGAGGGACTATAAGAATTCCTCCACAGCAACTTTGCTCTTCCACAATGGCTCTGCCAGAGAGCAGTGAGCAGGTGCAGGTCATGAGGAAGCGAATATCTGAATCTTGGATTTACATCAAGCCAACACCTGCAGATTGCCAAGGCTTAGGCAGCCCTTCCCCCAACAATGAACAAAACAATTGTTCTAAAGTTACACAAATATCACTAGCTCTCCTCTCCTTTGTCTGCTTCACCCCATTGTTCTCCAAATCCCAAAGATTCTCCCGCAGCGTCTGCTCCTCTTCCTTGTCTCCACTCTTTATATGATTCGGATCTCCTGGACTTTTAAAGATTTCTTATCTGGCTCTGGAGCCAGAGTCTTGCTTTCTTTACGTTTTCATTTTGTGATGCTTTCTTAAAAGTCAAGCATCCGGGCTGAGAGGTGAAGTTCTTCCACATAAGTGTGAGGACTGAGCCATTTAAAAACGACAGGCGTGGGGGCTCCCTCTTGTCATCATAGCATCGGTGAGGGAGAGACAAACAGATCTCTAGAGTTTGCTGGCCAGCCAGCCTCGCCCAAGCAATGAGTACCGGGCCAGCAAGAGACCCTCTTTAAACGAGCAAGCAAATAAACAAGCACCCCCTCAACACAGACACTCACATGCACGCGCACACACAGGCACATATACACACACAGGCACACATATGTGCACAAACACGCACATACGCACACACGCACACACACACACATGCACACACACGCACATATACACACACAGGCACACATACGTGTACAAACACGCACACACACACACACACACACACACACACAATTTTAATGAGGGACTGGAGAGAAGGCCCAGCAGTAACGAGCACTAGCTGCTCTTTCAGAGGACCTGGACTTGGTTCCAAACATACACAGCAGCTCACAACCATCTGTTATTCCAGTCCCAGGGGATCTGATCCCCCTTTGGGCCTCTAAGAGCACAAGGAACGCATGCGATGCATAGATACACATTCAGACAAAGCGCCCATACACATAAAATAAATGCGTTTCGATTTTTTTAAAGAAGATACCGGCTACATCGTCACACCGGGCCGTTAGGCTGTCAGGAAGAGGCAAGGAAACGGCGCGTGAAAGGGCTGCGTCTCCCCACGCAGGGAGAGCACACCCGTGAATCAGCAGCAGCTCGAGCTTCACGCTACAGCTTGAGTTATATTTACCCGACAAACATTTATTAAATTCCTGCTCTGTCGCTCGTCAGCCTCTCTTCCCAGGGCTAGGACCACATCAGAGCCAACACAGACGAGACTTTGGCTCCGAAGCATCTAGGTTCTAGTGTCTGTTGCACACTTTGCCAGGAAATGAGGGTCAGTGTCTGTGTGTTAGGGTCAGGGTCTGCGCTCTGTTCCGTGTGGCACCAGGGCGAGGCACCTGTCACACCAGGGTTTGTTTTGGTGCAACAGCAGTAGCTGCTTACAAAGAGGCTGACCCCTCCCCCCCTTTATTTGCCTAAGAACCGGTAAAGGCACTTTTAAATCTGAGCACATTTTGGGTGACTCGAAGAGCAACAAGGGAAAGGAGGAGGGACGATGGTGGGACATGGATCCTGCCGGCCTCTGCCCACGGTCCAGAATCAGAATGTTCTAGAAGGCTCTCCCTCTGCCCGCCACGTCTGAAAGAATCACACACACACGCATCCTTTATTTGTTCATTTATTTTTTTGAGACACGCTGTTTCCTAGCTCAGGCTGGCCTTGAACTCACTGGTAGTAGAGGGTGACCTTTAATCTCTGACCTTTCTACCTCTACCCAGGGTGTCGGGATTAAAGGCATGCCCTGCGTGCTGGGTGCTGAGGATGGAGCAGCCCTCTTTCTGTAAGGCGCCCCGTGGAGAGCAGCCCCAGACTGTCAGCAGCTGCGCTATTGGTGGCTAGAGTTCTTCACTGGTGGACCACAGGCTCCTGGCGCAACTTGTACTGACCACTGCGGTCATGGGGCAGGCTGGGGGATGGCCTGTGGCCGGCCGCAGCACCAACCAGGAGCCAGAGGGGCAGACGCCACAATGAGTCCAAAAGGAAGCTGCGTCCCTCCATAGAGGAGCAGAGAGATGGTGACCCTAGGGATTGCAAGGCTGGACGCCAGAGTGAGCAGGAGGGCCGGGGACCTGCCCCTCCCACAATGGGTGGGTTAGAGGACTTTGGTGCCTGAGGCACACAGTCTGAGACATTTATGGAAACCAGATGCTGGTTGGAGAGGGTGAGGGTAGATCCAACTTCTCATCCTGAGGGGAAGGTTTGGACGGAGCTTCTAACCCTTCTCCGCTTTAATCTGAGATAGCCCCAGAAAAGACGAACTGGGGTGAACCAGGCAGCTGGGAACAGAAGAGGGCCCGTGGGTTAGCGGTCACTCTGCTCTAACCGCTGTTGTTCACCCAGCAGTCCTGTGTACCGTGCACCCACCGTCCCTGGCTTTTAATTAATTAATTTATTTTTAAATTTATAAAATATTTGTTTTATATGAGTGCTCTATCTGCATGGACACCTGCTCACCAGAAGAGGGCATCTGACCCCATCACAGACGGTTGGGAGCCGTCGTGCGGTTGCTGGGAACTGAACTCCGGACCTTTGGAAGAGCAGTCAGTACCCTCAACCCCCTGAGCCATCTCTCCAGCCCCTCTTTTATTATTTTTTATTATTAGGCTTTAATTTAAAAATTGAAAGTATTCAGTGTGTGTGTGTGCTCGCGTGCGTGTGCGTGTGCGCGCGTGTCATGGTGTACACATAGGGTCAGAGGACAACTTGTGGAGTCAGTTCCTCCTTCTGTGGGCCCTGGGCCCTGAACTCAGGCCGGGCTTGGTGACAAGCGCCTCTGCCCAGTCTTGTCCCAGGGAGTCTGCTCCCCACGTTCTTTTATGTGGGCGCTGGGAACAGAACTCGGGTCTCTGTGCGCATGCAGAAGGCGCGTTACAGACTAAGCCAGCCCCGCCCCGTCCCGCCCTTCCGGTCCCCAGGCTCGCTCTTGCAGGGCCGTGTGCGGTGCTGGGTGAGAGCACCTCCGTGCACACGGAGCTCGCCCTCCTCTCTGAGCCCCGGGGTGTGTGTCCCTGGACGGCCCGGGTCGGGGGACTCGGGGATTTCAACGCAGGCCTGCCCCTCGCCTCGGCAGACACCGCCCAAGGTGCGAGGCAGCCAGGAAAAGCCAGAGACCTTCACCAGGGGCCAACTGGAGCCTGCGCCGGCTTTCTCGGTCCCCGCCTCCCTGCAGGGACTCCGCCAACCGGCCTGCAGACCAGGGCCTCGGGGCCGCAGCCTGCGGCTGGCCCGGGGCAGGCAGCCAGGAGCCGCGGCCGCAGCAGAGAAGGGCTCCTCTTCTCTGCACTCAAAGGTGGATTGAGGAAGGCTGGCTCCGGGAGGTTTTTCAAAAAGCTCGCCAGGAGCCGGAGAATAGAAACATCTGTGCCCTGGGCTCTGTCCTGGCCTCGGCTCAGGCCACAGTCTGGAGCCGGCGTCCACTGGAGACAGGCGGGCATCCTGCCGGCGGTGGGTGGGGCCGCTTGGCCTCCTGGTAGGGGAGGCAGCCACAGCCTCTCCATCCCGGCGGGCATGGGGGGCACGGAGCTCTCAGAGCTGGCCCCCGGGCTGTGTGGGCAGAGGGCTGAGGGCGGACCCTGGAGCCTCAGCAGGTAGACTCCTGCACCCCAACCTTTCCCTTCCCGCTCTGCCTTTGGTGACAGGTACTTGTGGGTTTCCCTGGTGTTCCTCTCACCCCCTTTCCCCTCTCCCAGTTGCTCACCAAGGCTGCAAGACAAGCTAGAAAGACAAGCTAGAAACTACCTAGCCCATCGGTTTTCTCCCGACTTTTTTTTTTTTTTACTTAGTGTTTTTTTTTTTTTAAATTTTAATCTGGAACGGTAGTGCATTATGCTAGGGATGAAGCTCGATTGGCAGGTGCTTGCCTAGCGCGCACTGCTAGGCCCTGGGTGGGAGCCCCAGCATCACCTCCTAAGCTAGGCATGTTGGTGCAAGTCTTTAATTCCAGGACTCTGGAGGTGGAGGCAGGAGGATTCAGAAGTTCAAGGTCATCCACAACCACCTACCCAGTTAAAAACCAGTCTAAAAAAAGTGCATTTACATGGTTCGAATTTTTAAATGCTATAAATTGATATCAAGTGGTATATATATATATATATATATATCAACATGTATCAATATCGATATATATACCATTTTGTAGCATTTAAAATTATGTATATATATATATATATATAATATTTCACTTTCACCTGGATTTTATCTGCCTTTCTTTTCACTACCCCTCCTACCTCATAGCACACAGCAAAACACATACTAGCTTTAGCTGTACCCCTTCTTGGCCACACTAGCTTCAGCTGTACCCCATCTTGGCCAGGCCTGCTTGGTGGTACATGCCTTTAATCTCAGAATTCAGAGGCAGAGGAAGACAGAATCTTGTAAGTTTGAGGCCCAGCCTGGTCTACAGAGTGAGTTCCAGGACAGCTAGAGTCACAGCAGAGAAACCCTGTCTTTAAAAATCAAACAACAACAACAAGAGAGAGAGGAAGAGAGAGAAAACACCTTGGTTTCTTTTTTTCCCTCTAGACATTTTGAATTTATTAAAGCAGAATTAACATGCTCAAACGTATTGATCAGGCAATTCTTTTAGCGTCTTCATTTTCCCAGCTGTATAAACGCTCCCTTTCGGCTGCGCTGGCGTGTGTTAACCAGACTGCAAGGAGGGACACCTGGGTTATTTCAGTCTTCCTTCGTGAGGGCTGATTTATGCCAGCTTGTTCTGGTTAGAGAAAGCAGCAAACAAGGCCGACACTCAGCTTGCCAACTTCCACCATCCATGCCAGGCCTGAGAAGGAGTACACAAAAAACTTAGGGCTCCGTAAGACACAGCTTGCAGTCCATCTTGATCAGGACTTACATCTGGCTAGGACCGGTGGGAGGTCAGAGGGTGAGCTGTGGGAGAAGTGGGGTGTGGAGTCGATCTGGCGCTGCTCACCACCTCCATCTGCAGTGGCAGCAGAGGCCCAGCCCGAGGGTCTGAGGCCGCTTGGCCAGCAGGACAGGTAAGGTTGCAGCCCCAGGAATAGGGCATCTGGCAATCAGCCAGAAATCTAGCCACAAGGGACCCCTACCCATGGGTCCAGTTGTAATTCAGAAAAGATCTCCTTGGAGCCAACCGTGGACACAGGCACAGACCCAGCCATGGCACTCAGTCAGGGATATGGTATGGATCTAGCTGTGTACCCCATTCTGGATCTGGACTCAGCCACAGACTGATCTCTGGACTCTGTTCCGGTTCTAGCTATGGACCTAGACTTGGACCAAGCCATGAACACAGCCTTAGCCTTCCTATGATACGGATTCAGCCATGGACCATCCATGCCTGATCCCAGCCCTAACCCAGCACTAGAATCAGCCATAGACTCAGTCGTGGGCCCAGTCCTAGATCTAGCCATAGTCCCAGGTACTGACCAGCTATAGACCAGGCTATGGACTTGCTCATAGATCAAGCCCTGGACTCAGCCACAGGTTCCAGATCTGCCTCTCGCTTGCTCTGGGCTTTTGTTTCCTCCCTCTCTCTTCAGGAAGGGCTTTGAATCTGTTGGAAGATAAGTCACTCAAAGTAAAGAAGAAAACTAGAGCTCCTGGGCTGGGTCTTGAGAAACGGAAAGTCTAGAAGGTGTGGGAGCAGGGAGTTGGGGCCCCAGTCCTTAGAGGCACATGTAAGCAATCTGTAGTTCTTGTTCTTTCTTTTGAAATATGTCTTTATTTAATTTTTTGTTTGTTTGACTGCACTGGTGTTTTGTCTGCATTCATGTCTGTGGGAGACCATTGGATCCCTTGGAACTGGTCACAGACAGTTGTGAGCTGCCACGTGGGTGCTGGGAATCGAGCCCAGGTCCTCTGAAAGAGCAGCCTGTGCTCTCAGCTGCTGAGCTTTTGCAAAGATGTGCTGGAGAAGTTTTGTAACTAGTGAGCGATTAGGAAGTAGGTTTTGCAGAGGAGAAATGCGTTATGACAAGCCGCAGTTAGGGAAGAGGGGCAGTCTCTCTGATTAGGAAGGAGCGAACTCCAGCAGTTAGGAGGATAACAGGCAGAAGAAGAAGAGGTGTATCTAGAAGGTGAGCTCTCACACAGCCTCACAGGGTGCTCTGCCATCAGCTACCCCGTGCTGTAAATGGAGATCTGACTCACTCAGCAGTGATGTGACCTCCTTGGGGTACCCCCATAATATAATGGTTACCCCATTGTCCTTGGGGCAACGTTGTAGATTGGATCCCGGGACTACACCCCTTGGGGTGGGTGTGACATAACTCTGGCCACAGGATGCTGTGGTAGGGAGTAGGGTGTGTCCGTGAGAATATCACTGGTCCAGGGAGTAGGAAACTCTTTGTGCATTATTGGATAAATACATGGTGGCTCTGAACACACGATCCTCCTTCTCGGGTCTAGGATGAGAGGGTCGGACTAAACAGGGACTAGACCTTGGTGTTGGAGTTATGACAGAGGGCCCCGAACTGCCACCACGCGGGGAGGGTGTGGAGTGGCTGCAGTCATGAACCATGCCATAGGCTTGGACAAAGATTGTCTTAGAGGCACCCAAGCCCAGCCTGCTTCTCAGGATTCTTGGGCTAAAGCAGAGGGAGAAGGTCTGAGATGGAATTTCTCACCAGCCTTCAAAGTCGGGGAAGCAGGCATGCAAGGTTGCTTCAGTGTGGTTTAGGAAAATATAAAGACATAGGGTCTTTGTGAAACGAATGGATACCAACACCAGGAGATGTCTCTGGGATGGGATTATCTGGGAGCCCCCCAACCTGAGCCTGCCGGGTCCCCACGGGCCTGCGAGGAATGAATATGTGTCTCTTCCCTGCAAGGGGATGAGTGCCTGCTTCGTGGGCCTTCCTTGCCTCTCTGCTTGCCCAGCCCTCTAGCTGAGCTGGCAAAGGGTCCGAGGCTTTGTGGCTGGGAATCAGACAGAAAAATGGTTTATAATCCCCAACTTTACTACCATAAAGGACCCCAGCCGTTCATCACACAAGGACATACATGTGTGTCTTTAAGGAGGGTTCCCAGGTGTTGACAACACTCCTTCAGGAGCCAGGAGAATTCTGGGAAGGAGCCAACTACTGTGTCCCCAGGGATGGACTGTGGCCCTGGAGTGGGGAGTGAAGGGCTCCCCAGGGCCTGGGGGAGATGTCAGTGTGGGTGAAGATTGGCGTGTCTAGGCTCAAACACCGATTTGGATGCTGCTGACTGATAGGTGGCTCCAGATCAGCGGTTCTCAGCCTTCGTAACACCGACCCTTTAACAGTCCCTCACGCTGTGGCGACCCCCAACAATACTTCACAACTGTCATCTTGCTACTGCTGTGAATCATAATGTAAATATCTGACGTGCAGATGGTCTTAGGCGACCCCTGTGAAAGGGCCGTTTGACCCCCAAAAGGGGTCACAACCAGCAGGTCGAGAAACACCTGTCTAGAGTTATCTGGACCCGTGGTTTGGTATCAGCGACTCAGAACCCTGTGATGGCAAACCCTACCCGGCACCCTCAGTATGTCATGGGTTCGTCTTACCCTACATCTCACATTTAGATGTGGTCTAGCCTCACATTTAGGTGTGGTCTAGCCTCAAACCATAAAAAAAATGGCTTCTTTATGCTATGCCATTATCCACAGGGACCAGGAAAGCTCGGCCCTTATCTAGAACTGCAAACCTCCGAGGCTCTGGGAATTGAGAAGTAAGAATAAAGAATGCATTGAGTAACATTTGACCTGTAAACTATTTTTAAAATATAATAAATATAAAATTTTCCTCGGGAAATTCATCTTAGTGTCCTAGGATGGCGGGACAGACTACCTTGCTGACCCCAGCTTCTCCTCCAAGATCTGACTCCAGTGTCAGCCGCTCTGGGGAATCCTCCAAGATCGCACAGCTCCGCCACACAGGTCTTGAGTCTTTCCCTGCTCTGAAGCTGTGTGGCTCCACAGACGTCACATAGCACACGGCACCAGGTGGACAGTGACGGACACGCTGTGGGCGCAGGTAGGACCCAGCTTGGACCGCCTGGACACCGGATGGGAAGGTGCAGTGTAGCTATAAGGACCGTGCTTCCTTGAAGCTGTTCTCCATCGCGTGATCAGGGCCCCCCGCCCGCCCCCCCCCCCCCAAGGAAAATGCCACGGATACTATCAGATAAGTCCTGCGTTGGTCGGGGGCTTGTTTCGTAGCCCAGAGGTATGCTGACGCCTCAGGGCATGCCAGCTTGGGGACAAGGAATAGGGAAAACTGGTAGACTGTTTAGGGATCCAACGCTCACCAAGTCTTAGTGAAAGGGAGATCCGAGAACTCCAGGAATCGAAACACCCCAGAACAGAAATGGCTTTCCCTGTCTCTCTGAACCCCTCAATCATCCTCCGAGCCCGTTAACTGCTTCCAGTCTGCTCACATCCTCCTCTCCTATACTCCGAGAGCCACTTTGGGGAGGGAGTCGCAGAGAGGAGTGGCCGAGCCCAAGTTCAGAGCGGTGAACCTGTCACCTGCTGTCTCCTCTTCCCCACGGATGAACATTTGAGACGGAATCATAGGTAATGCGTGAACCACCACACCTCAGACAGGAGCAGGGAGGCTGGGAGGAAGGACAGCAGCCCAGGAAGGGGATGGGCTCCAGGGGAAGGCTCTGTTGGAGCCTTCCCACCCAGAGCTGGTCCTCGAGGAGGACAGCATGAGTCGGCAGTCCCGGAAAGTGTTCCAAGGAGCACCCGTCCCTCAGGACGCTTCTGACCTCGTCAGTTCAGAACACACCCATGCTTTATCCCTTTGGATACTTTTCTGTATTTTAAGGACCCTGAGAATACAGCGAATGGTGGAGCCTCGTCTAGACCGTGTGAGGTTTGCATCTGATCCCCGGTACCAAAAACTGTGGAGTCCTGGGATAAACCTAGCTGAGCCCCCTCCCTTTTATTGAGAATATATTTTTTCACATAAAATATCCTGATTATGGTTCTCCTCCCTCTACCCCTCCCACTCCTTCCTGGTGGTGTTGATTTAGAGAGCCTTGTTTTCTTGGTGTTCTCCACACCCTCTGGTTCTTACCCTCTTCCTGCCTGGCTTACTTTTTAAACCAAACCCCCCCTGCCCCCCACCAAGGTGTTAATATTTAGCCATGGAACCTCATGATTCACCGAGAGTGAGAAACGGCTCAGCACTCAAGAGCCCCGGCTGCTCCTCCAAAGGACCTGAGTTCGATTCCCACCACGCACATGGCAGCTCATTCCCATCTGTAATTCCACTTCCAGGGGACCCAACACCCTCTTCTGGCCTCCCTGGGCACCAGGCAAACAAGTGGCAAAAAAACAAAACAACATGCAGGCAAAATTCCCATACACATAAAATGGTAAAATATAAAACAAATGTTATAAGTTACATAAAGAGGAGCCAGGCGTGGCAGCACACCTGTAGTTCCAGCCTTGGGATGCAGAAGCAGGTAGGTAAGGGTTTAGGATTTAGGGTTCCCAAAGTCTGGGTAGGAGCCAGGAAGGTAGTTCAGTTGGCACGCTGTGGGCAGCCTGGTCACAAGCAAAGCCTTGTCTTTTATTGGGGAGGGATTTAAAGTGGGATTTCTCTGTTGTAACTCTGGCTGTCCTGGAACTCACTCTGGGAGTTCCTTCTGCCTCTGTATCCCAAGTGCGGGGATTAAAGGTGTGTACCACTACTGCCCAGCTAAGCCTTGCCTTTTAAAAAATATCCTAGAAAAATTAAAGGCACGAAATGTAAGATTACAGCCAATGAACAGAAAAGTTACATTTCAAAAATAAATAAATAAATAGGTAAAAGATGACATGGATAAAGCGAATAATCGCCACGCTGTCCCTTTCGTCTTCTGCGGAAGAGCATCTAGATAGTCACCACGGGAAGCCGCTGCTGTAGTCGTGGGCCTGTATTATTCTACCGTTTGAACCGAATCACGCTGGGCAGGACTCTATTGACAAGGTCAGCCAATTTTCGACGATGTTTCCAATGCGTAAAGGGAAATCCTTTTCAATAAGAGTTTTGGGGACAACTGAAAATTCTGCACAAGGAAAAAGTGACTTCTCCTCTGTGTACAAGCCGTTCAAGACGGCTCAGCTCTAAATAGAGATGTCAAAATAATAAAGTCTAGGCCAGCAAGATGGCCCAGTGGCTAATGGTGACTGCTGCCAAGCCCGAGGACCTGCGTTTGATCCCCGGGACCCACATAACAGAAGGAGAAAGCCAAGTCCTGCGAGTTGACCTTTGACCTCCATGGGAACACTGTAGCATGTGTGTAACCCTCAGAACTCCCCAAAAGAAATACACAGAAATGTAATAAAAACAACCAAATATATTAAGGAAACTTTTAAATACTTAAAAGCTTTCAGAAATAGTCACAGCTCAGGTGCAGGCTGGAAACACAGAAAGCAACGGCCTTAAGAGAGAACGTTGCTAATTTAGATTAACATTAAAAGCTCGCATCTGGCTGGCATTGTAGTTCTGCCGCCAAGAACTTGCCTGATCTGTGGGAGCTGCGGCACTGCAGAAAAGACTACCCGCATCTGCTCACTCAGAGATAGGAAAAGATGAGCCGGCAAGCCACACACTGGAGGTAAGTATCTGCAAAATGTGCATCTTAATGTGGGCTTGGAGTCTTCAGTTCTCAGTCAGAGCGCACCCCGCACCCGTCGGGTCCTCTAGTGCAGAAGTCTAGTGGGCCTCAGCCTTGAGTCGGAAACATGGTGTCCCATGTTCATCCCCAAGGCCTTATTTTTTTTCTTCTTTATTTAACAAGGAAGGTTGGATCACCATTACATGGTAATAGAAGGCACCAGGGGAAGCCTTTGCGGAAGGCAGAGATGTTGAACCAAGAATTACTGGGGCTCAGTTCCCCCAACAATCATAGGAGGTTGGGGAGAGGGAGAAGTGAATGCGTCTGAGAGGGAGGGAGGGAGGAAGAGGGAGGAGAGGAGGGGGGGAGGGAGATGGAGGAGGGGAAGGGAGAGGCAGGGGGAAAGGGAGAGGAGGGGAGGAGAGAGAAGGAGGGGAAGGGGGAGAAGGAGGGAGGAAGGGAGAGGGAGAGGGAGGGAGCTTCCAACAGAGAGGAGGTTATCTCCTATGGCCGTGAAGCATTTGTAGTTCAAGGTTCGGTGGCCACAAATGGTGGAGTCTGGAGGGGGACTGCAGGCCTGAGGAGGCTCGGGATCATGACCCGAGAGACGAGTGTCTTTTTACTTCTCCGAGCCCGTTCTCTTATTTATAAAATAGGATAATTAAAATGATCTCCACCTCTTTTAGGGGTTCTATTATTATTATATTAAGTTTATTAAATATTAAGTAAAATATTATATTAAATGAGATCTAACACTTGAGTAATTTTCATTAGCAAATGCAAGCCTAATATCAGTCACCATCATCAAACGCCCCCTCCCCATCATCATATCGTAAGAGAAACTGCTTTCCTGTGGTAAGCACCTGGCCGGTTGCTTGTGGGATCCCGAGTCTTTACCCCCCCCACACCCCAACTGATTTCATGACCGTTAGTGACTGGGTAACAGCCTGCAGGGTCTGGACGCACAGGTGGAATCCATTCTTTCACTGGGGTTGGGTCTGTTGCACAAAGGCACAAGGTCAGGATTAGAATCCGGTGTCCAAAATCCAACTCCTCCTCTGGGATCCCCAGAAAAAACTCTCCCTACTCCAGGGAAGCTGTCAGACACGTTGAGAGGTTAGAATAGCAGTAGCTACCCAAGAAGACTATGGAGCCAGCACGCCCCTCTGAAGACAACGAGGGGAGCATGAGTCACACAGGGATGTAACAAGGACCAGCCGTTGGCTTAGACCAGGGGAATCTAGTGCCACATTGCCTTCACAGCCAAAAGCACAGGGAGGTGAATGCTGGTGCTCGGCTGGCTTCCCATCTTTACAGCACAGGACCCAAATCCAGGAAATGGAACCATCTACTTCAAGCCCGGGTCTTCCCACCTCAATTAGCCTAATCAAGATAGTTCCTCGCGAGCATGCAGCCTGTGTGAGCTGACTCAGTCAAGATCATCCCTCACAGACATGCTCAGAAGCTAACCCAGTCAAGATAATCTCCCTTGGGTTGTCTGGAGATTCGTCTCCTAGGTGATTCTGGATCCTGTTAGATTGGCAACATCGATCATCGTAGAGACAAACTTTTCTTCTAAACAGGGTCTCACATAGCCTCGCCTGGCCTCTAGTACCCTAAGACCTTGAACATCTGATCCTTCTGCCTCCAGAGGACCTCGATTACAGGCGTGTGTTGTCATACCCGGTTAATACAGTGCGATGTAATGATGTATGGTATAATGCAGTTAGTGGGATCAAGCCTGGGGCTCCCTGAACTAGGCAAACACTCTACCAACATCCTTAGCTCCAGAGCCCAACTTTTTGTTCCTTTGCCTTGCTGTGCAGTGCCCAGAATACCACACACCCTTGGGATATCCCTTGCAGACACTGCAGAGCCAGTCTGGCCTCCAGGACCAAAGTATGGCATGAAGGATTCATGCCAGACTTATTACTCAAATAAACCACCAATCCGAGGGCCGGAACAGCAGCAATTATTTAGGTCTTCTTGGAAACACTGAAATTTTCTTTCTCCTACTTCGTCTGAACTAACTTTTTCCTCTGGGCGCTTGAACAGACTTGCAATTGTCGGCACAGCCTCTCTCCCTGCCTCACCCTTTCCCCTGCCACACACCGCAGGAACATGGGAAAGAAACCCAGGCAGGTCTCTGTGGGTTCAGAGAGAGCCTAGGGTCCTAGGGAATCTGAATCTTTCCTCGGAGACATATGCTCCATGCGCTTGGCTCCAATTTCCATGTAAGCCACAGCTGGCGGAGGAGGCAGCGTTGGGGTGGGGGGTGGTGTTGGGGATTCAGCTGAGAGGACTTTTTTTCCCTCTTCAAATGGTTTAAGTCTTCCGAAAAGTGGCCCAGTGAGTTTGGCCAGTTGTTTGAGCACAATGCGCCCAAACAGGGGTCCTCTTCACCCTCGAACCCACTAGGTAGTGCCCTGCGTCTGTATTCAATGAGGCAGAGAGACTCCCATGGCCTTCTGAGCAGCTCCTGTCATCCCCCGAGCTGCGTCTACAGGTCCCCCTCCCCCGGTGGCCCTGGTCACTTCTGCCTCCCCAAATCAGCTACTCGAGAACACCCCCACCTCTTTCCTCCACACCAATGACGACGGGAGTGTGGGCTCTGGCGGCAACTGTCCTCCCCCTTTTACTAGAGGTCCCCTGTGACATCACTTCCTCTGTGACATCACTTCCTCCTTCACACTCACCTCTTTTCCAACCTCAGCACCCAGAGGATGAGAATTAATTCAAACAAGACGTGGATTTTCATGTTAAAATAGCCTTCGGCAGGGAGGCGACAATGGCCTCTGGAAAATGTTAGCGTTTCCTGTTGGATGCCAAGCCGCTCGGAGCCCAGGTTCAAACGAAACTTCGTCTGTAAAGTGAGGGGTTGGCTGGTCCCTGTGAGTCCTTCTGGCTCTGACAGCTCATGGCACTATGAGAAGAAAGCCGTGCAGCCCTGCCCCCACCTCAGGGCGCCAAGGCAGGAGTTGAGGGGGGAGCTGTGAGGGCCACTTCTGGTTGGCAGTGGTGCTGTCCCAAATAAAGTAGCTGTGAACCAGTTTTTATTTTAGACATTGCAGCTGACAGATTAATTTCTATTTTACGGGATGCACTCTGAATAATTCCGAGAAAAATCCCTCCATCAGCAGCTTCCCTGACGTCACCAGCCCCCACTTCGGGGGCTCCAGCACCTCACACCTTAGCCTAGCGGCTGTCTTCGGGCAGACTTGACTCAGGTGGGAAGGAGGGTGTTATGTTTGGGGCCCTTGGTTGCCATGGGGACCACGAGTCTGAGCATGGCTTCAGTAGGTTCCCAGCTCCCCGTCCCCTGGGTCAGGCAAGTCAGCTGTTTCTAAAGGTATCTTGGAGGTAGGTAGAGCTAGAGATCTGCTTCCTGGATAGACAGACAGACCACTCTCAATATGGGGAGTTTGTCCTTCACTGTTTTATAACTTGGGCTTGGCGGGTGTTACTGTTGTTACTGTACATTTCTTTATAATGAGCTTTCCCTATTTGGATAGTCCTCTCCAGACCTCTTACGCCCTTTGTTAGGACATTCAGATCCCTCCTCTCTGTCTTTCTCTCTCTCCTCTGCCCTCCCTCTCTTCCCCCTTCACAGACATGAGGAGCGAGGCTTACAGTCACTTCAGTTGGGAGGCCAAACCACTGAACAGAAAAATATGTTTAGAGGGAAGCAGCCAGGAATGAGAGGAACCGCAGCACAGACCCGTGGCGGCTTCTAGGTCCACAAAGCAGGGCACTCTTCCCATGCTACGTTGTAAGAATCCTGGGACCTCCATGCTGGAGAGATGGTCTTATCCAGCATGGAGTGGCTTCCCTTCAGAGCTGGGGTGTCAGCTGGGCGGTGGTGCATGTCTTTAATCCCAGCACTCGGGAGGCAGAGGCAGGTGGATCTCTGTGAGTTTGAGGCCAGCCTGGTCTACAGAGTGAGTTGCAGGACAGCCAGAGCTACAACAGAGAGAAACCTGGTCTCACAAACAACAAACAACAACAAACAGACCTGGGATGTCCGTCATAACTTAGCCCATTGGGCAAGCAATTCCATGTTCTTACAACTCACTCGGAAGACAATCTTACGTCCTTAGGCAGATGTGAAACTGGCCTCCCTCCCTCCCTCATATCCACCAGTGGCAGGTCTGTCCTCTGAAGACCACGCAAGGGAAGACAGAATCCACGTGAGCATAGATGGAAGCATTCACAGCGGTAGCCGCGTCATTCATGTCTGGCAGATGATACCCTTGAGTCTCTTCAGCATCCATGTTTCCAGCTCCACTACTGTCCTGGCTACTTGCTCTGATCACTTCCCAGACTGCCTTCTATGCTGTGGCAGAGTCCCAGACACGATCCTTCAGAGAGCTGAATCGATGGGCTGGCAGATGTCAGGACAAGCCCAAACCCGGAGCTGCAAAAATCCGCACACGTGTGTTTCCCCTCCCACACACACACTGGCGGGGACACATCCTTCCCTGTCACCGAACACAATCTTTAGGTGGCTGGCAGGTGCTGTGGCTCGCTGTGTACTGTGGGAACACATGCTGCTCATCCTCAGTGTCTCTAGAGAATCCGAATATAATTAGAAATGATTTCTTTTTTCATTCAGTGGCGGCTTGGTAGTAATTTCTCAAGATCCCGCCACTGATCAGGAGCAAAAGTTGTACAGTCATGAGAAGAAATGACCGCATCACAGCCTTCGAGGATATTAAGCTGGATAATCTGCAGAGACCTTTCCTGCCTAGATAGTCCTAAGCAGTTTTGGAAGCAAAAAAAAAAAAAAAAAAAAAAAAAAAAGCCCAGTCATATAGGATCTAAGATGGGAGGAAATTGCAGAAGTTTGACTTCACGTCCCCCGCTTATAAGCGGCCAAACTCATTCCTCTACCCAGTCATTCGTGAAGCCTTCCCTTCAACAACATACTTACGGAACAGTGCTGCATACCAGCTACGTTAGAGAGGAACCCGGCGTGAACAGTAATTCACCATAAGGGAGACTGGGCGCTTGCTGCCCTGGGGATGAAGGCTCTGGGTGGAGCATCCGGCTATGATAACTCAGGTGCTGGGCTCTGGCGGAGCAGACGCCACGTGGAGCACTGCAGAGCGCTCTTTATGAGATGCCATGTGATCACCGTGCATAACCGGGGAGTCCCTGGCAGGGCGCGTGGTGTATCTGAGGGGACCCTGTCCTGACAGAATCCTGTTTAGACATTTCCGGTGAGGTCACCACACTCCGTGATCTGTAGACCCAACCACTGAAGGCCACAAGGTACAAACTCGAACAAACAACTCTGTGTTCCAGAAGCGCAGCCAGCCCCTCGTTAGACCCTTCCATCATGACTGACCCTTGCCACAGGTCTCCCAGATTCCTACCTTGATGCCCTCCAGAGCACATCCAATTTTCTTTTCTAGAGGCTTCAAATGAAGTCACTGTCACCATGTTAAACAAAATAAGCCAGAAGCAAAAAAAAAAAAAAAAATCCCTCGGGTCTCACTTGTACGTGGACGTTAAGAAACCTAGTTTCAGGCTGTTGTGGCTCAGTTGGTAGCGCTTGCTTCCCACGCAGGAGGCCCTGGATCGATCCCCAGCACCACCATGGTGACTCGGGGTGTCAATCTTAGAACTCAAGAGGTGGAGGCAGGAGAATTAGAAGTTCAAGGTCATCCTAAGCTACATAGTTAATTTTCTTACCCAGGAACTTAGAGAAAAACCTTGAACTAGAGGAAGCCCCAAGTCAGAGTGTGGCTCTGGGACCTGGTGTCTTCGCTATGAAGCCTGGGTAATTCTTGCCTCCATGTAAGGTTGGTTTTGTCTTAGTTGCTTTTTCTGTTACCCGTGGTTGGCATTAGTAATTAGTTTCAGGTGTTAGTTATCTCCTGCAGCTTAGAAAAGGTTAATCAGAGCCCGTGGTTCAAGGCCTGTGGTTGCCATTAACCGGTGAACGTTCTTTCTCTTACTTTAGTTGTTTCTAGGGCTTTAATCGACACACTACAAACTGCACACACTGAACGCGTGATGGTCCACACCTGACATCCCTGTACTTGACTCAGGGTAAGGTGGCCCTGGTTCAAGGCCAGTATTGACAACATAATGAGTTCAAAACCAGCCAGGGTACATAAAACCCTGTCTCAAACAAACACACAAATACATCAGCCAAAAATGGAAACCAGTAAAGCATCAATTTAATGAGTTTAGGTGTGTGTTTACCAGACAGGCTATCACAATGATGATAGTGAACTTCTCCATCACCAAAGTGTTCTGTCCCACGGAGAGGCAATCGCTCACCGGCTTTCTGCCTCTGTGGATTAGTTTGCATTTCCCAGGAGTTTATGTTGCAGAATCGCACACGTGGACCCTTTCACACACATCCCTCCGCGCGGGATGTGGCTGAAGTCGCTCACGTCAAGGTCTCCGCCTCCATTGCTAAGGGCGTGGCGACACGCGGCTACTCCACCGTGTTTCCTTCTGTTTGTCTGTGAGAGGTACATAGATCACCTACTGCTTTGACTATGGAAAACAGAATGAGTATCCCACAATACCTTTATACAAACCGCTCCTTTCTTGGAGTGACTGGGTCATCCTGTATTTTAATTTTCTCCCTTGTTGCCAGAGTTAGGGAACACACACTTAGGTGTTTCGTGCCTGCCCGGGATATGTGACGATACTCCTGACTGTACCAAACGTACATGGTTCATACATGGCACCAGGCGACAAGTCTGTCTCTTTCCTACTTGTCTCATTTGACTACTTAAAAAAAAATCTACAAATGCAGCAAGAGTTGGAGTGCTGGGCCCCAAGGTGTGGCCTTCATTATGTCGTGGGGATGCGGGCACAAGTCCTCCCTAGGCCAGTGGTGTGGCCCCCAAGCAGTGCGACTCCCCCACTTATCCCCCTGACCGACACAGGGTGCCCTCTGCTTGTTGAGCTGGTGCCGTGTGTGTGTGTGTGTGTGTGTGTGTGTGTGTGTGTGTGTGTGTGTGGCGTCTGATTTTGGTGCACATCCGTCTTGTTACGAATGAGGCGAGTATCTTTTCAAACACTCTGAGCATCTTCCCAAGTGCTCTTGGGGCGTCCCTCTCTTCAGTCGCCAGTTTGTGTCGCAGGCCCATCAGACGCTCGCGTTTCCTCTCTGCTCCTAGTGTATTGACAGGAGCTCTGTTCTAGTTTGCTTGGGCTGAGCTGGGGCCCAGGGACTGTCTCTGGGCCTGCAGTGTAGAGCTTAGTCCATTTTCAGCGCTGTAGACTGTGTAGCAATCTTCTAGGCAGAGGAAACCCTGCGGCCAGGCTCCCACAGGCTCCGTGGCCCTCCAGTCATGGCCCTTGCAAGGTCAGGGCTAACCTGGCCTCTGCAACCTTGGCTCCAGTCCTTTTCTAAGTCTCACAGAATTGTAAACGCACGGTACGTTCTATTTTGTATTTCGTTTCTTGCATTCAAAATTGTGAGATCTGTCTGTGGATGGTTCTGGGTTTTTCTTTTGTGTAGTATTCCGTAGTAGGTCTATATCACAATAGCTTCACCTCTTTTTAATCACACACACACACGCACACACACGTAGGGTCTGCATATGAGAGAAAAGGTTTGGTGTTCATTATTCTATAAGTGAAGTATCACAGTCCTTTTTAATTATAGCGATTCTGGGGGGTTTGTAGGTCTGTGGGTATTCTAAGGTTTTTGTATCTCCTGAATTTTACTTTCTGTGGAAGTCAGTTTCACCCTGATCGCAGTCTACAGCGCATAGCTGTTGCCCCTCATCTGGAAAGTGGTCGTAGTGTGACCTGTCATGTGACTTTAGCACCAGGACCAGAGATCTGCTTTAAAGACCTGGCAGCCCGTAGCCACTCATTTCCTGCCTACCGCACCTCTCTGGAGCACTAGCGTTCAGAGCACTGTTCTCCCAGAACAGGGACTGAGTCTCATGTCTTTAGTCCTCGGGGCCCAACACAGAGCCGGCAAGAAGTGTTGTTTTGCTTTTTGTTTGTTTTTCCCGTATAGGTTATTGGCTGACCAGATGATAGAGCAGCCGAGTCCCAACTGTCCACCTGCAATTTCGGAGCAGCTGGTGAGGACCGAGCGCAGTGGGAAGGGAGATAGGGAAGAAAGGTATTCTGGACAGTGCGGTAGATGGGGGAGCCCCCTCGTTGGTGTGGGCCCCTTGACCCAGGGTGAAGCTGAGGGCTGGGCCGCTGCTTCCTTAGCCGTCTGTCTGTCCTTCTGCCAGTCCTTCGGTCCCAACGACTCTTCCCAGAGGAGCAGAACGGCTTCGGCCATATACACCCAGATCTCATTCCCTGGGTGGCGCTGCTGGCCCACGGAGTCACCGCTGGCAGAGGAATGGAGGAGCCTGGCTGTCTGGCTGGTGCTGCGTGGCGTGTGAGCATCACCCTTGCTGGCAAACAGCGCCTCTAGCTAATAAGGAGTTTACAGGTCTGACTGAGCCCAACAGACTCCCAGGCAACCAGGGCTTAGTCCACTGAAAGCCCAAGGACCAGAGAGAGGAAGCCACTGGTCCATGGGCCCCAAACCCAGTGCTCTCTGGCTTTGCCTTATACCCCAACCCCTCCCCTCTCTGTCCCTGCTCACTGAAACCCATCCTCTGGGTCACCTGGAAGTTCACTGCAGCCCTGTGCATCTCTTACCTCTTCTCTCATCCCCGATTTCATCCAACACCTAGCACCCCAAGTCATCTTTACAACACAAGTCTGACCCCACCACAACTGCCCTGCTTCATAGGGCCTGGGGGCTTCCAGCTTACAGGGCACATGGGAAAGTGGCCACAGGACCGACAGCCTCTGCCTCTACTCTCCTTTCCACGCTCTCTTCCATCCCGCCAAGTTCATTCCCATCCCACGGACCTTGAGTTTCCTGTTCCCTCCTCCTCAAACACCCTTTCCCGTGGGCTCTTAGCTGGAGGGGAGAGTCCACAGACCTAACTGGATTTCAGTATGGTTGTTGCCAAGTAATCCTGTGGGGATCACTTTCATATACATAAATGCGTCATTCAGGAAGGGGCCACAGATATCCACCCATGCCCCCAAGATTGTACTGTTGAAGAATGTTGGACAGACATTTGCATGGCTGGGGCCTACCTATGCAGGCTCCATGTGGACTTGTGTTCACAGGGAAGTCTGTGTGACGGGAAACTGGTCCCTCCCAATGGCTGCCTATCACAGTGGTTCCCAGAATACACTGCCCAGCCCGCACCATCAGCACCACTCAGGAACTTGTTCAGAAGGTGTCGTCTTAGGACCCAGCCCAGACCCTCTGAGGGTGGAGCCTGGATTTTGCCTTAACAATCACCACAGCTGATTCCAACATGGAGGCCCAAGTCAGAAAAACACTAGTCCAGCGTATTTTCTCTTTGTCTTCACGATTGTCATCTCTCAGAGCGAAACCCAATAACCTAAGCAGAAGAAGGTTGAAGGCTAAAGGTTAAAGGTTAAGTGAGGTTAAAGGCTGTGACCTGACACTTTAGGTCTGCTGAGGACCATGGCTTGGCTGGAGCCAGGATGGGGCTTGGGGCTTGAACAGCCTGCTGTTGTCTTTTGGCTGTTGGAGCCAGGAGAGGAGAACCTCCAGGCTCTGGCCTTCCTCGTGTGGCAGGAGAGGAGCTGACACTCCCCTGGGTGCTCATTTCTAGTCTGAACAGTGACCAAGGTCCCTCAGGTCTCCTTTGGAAGCAATCACAGTTGTTCCCAACGCAGACCACCCTGGTGCTCTGATCTCTGCCCATTTGCCCACAGGAAGTTTCTGGGCAATCCTAACCATTTCCCCCCAGCCATTTCCTGTGCCTCCTCTAGGGCAGAGTTTCTCGACCTGTGGGTCAACCTTTGGGGGGTCAAATGACCCTTTCACAGGTGTTGCCTAGGCCTTCTGCATGTCAGATATTTACATTACAGCCCGTAACAGTAGCAAAGTTACAGTTATGGAGCAGCAATGAGAATACTTTTATGGCTGGGAGTCACCACAGCGTGAGGCGCTGTGTTAAAGGTCACGGCATCAGGAAGGTTGGGAACCGCTGCTCTGCCGTTTCTACCCAGTTCCAGAGGATCACCTGATGCCTGCAGACCAGAGAGGCGGCCGGTAGGATAACGGAGCCGCAGCTGTGGAACAGGAGTCAGGGCTCTGTTCCTATCGGCCACTGGTTTCTGGCTTCCATGCAATTCCCAGCTCTTGGGAGAAAACCAGAGACTTAATTGGCTTTCCTAAATCTGATTATAGAGTATTGGATATCAATAGACCGCGGGCTAGCTATTTTCATCTGTTACTTCAGGCGGGAGCGCGAGGCCAGGCTGCCGCCTTTCCTGCCACACCACTCAGGATGAGCTCACCCCGATCTGCTAGCCCAGGACTGCTGGCTGTGGCCAGACAGTCTGTGTAAGACCGCCCAGGGAGAGTTCTAGGAAGTGAGGCTGTCAGCAATCGTAGCCTTGTGCCTGGATCAGACTGGCCAGTAGCGCAGAGTCAGGAGACTTGGGCGCTGTCCCAGCTCGGCCTCTTCTTGGCTACACTGGGCAGATGACTCAGTATTATCTGAGTCATCTGTGCCTCAGTTTCCCTGCTTGCCAAGAAGAGCCAGAAAAAGATGATGCAACTGAACTGCCACCAGGATTCTGCAAGGAGCGAGGCCGGAGCTTTGCTCACTGGGCCGAGTTTTAGAGCCTGGCTTCAGTGTAGTACGGTCAAGAATCACCAGCTTGAGGACATTCAGGGGTCCCGAGAGTGGTTCAGACTACCCGACTAATGACTTTGTCGCCATCTTTGGGCTCAGGACTGGCTCATCTCCTCAGTGTGTAGGGACCGCACAGATACGTCTGCACTCTGGGGACAGGAAACAAGAGGCATCAGCTGAGGCGGCACAGCAGCTCGGGTGCCGTGGGACTTCCTTGTCCTCCCACCCCCTGGCAGGCCGCTACCTTGACAGCACCCAGTGCTGTCCTACCGTGCTGCTCCGCCTCCACCAGGCTATGGGATGAAGGGCGGGGGTAGGATGCTATAACCTCATGGGTGCCCACTGAACATTCACGGAACAAATGAGCGAATGAGCGAATGAGTGGGCGGAGGGAATAAAGGATGGATGGATGGATGGATGGATGAATGGATGAATGATGGATGGGCGGGCGGGTGAATGAAAGGCGAAAGAAAACCCAAGCGAGACTTGCTTGCTTGATGGCATGCGTCTGTGTGTTGTTGTTGCTAGGTGGGGTGAGGACTGCGTTCGTCCCAGTCAGCTAAGACGGGCCCTGAGGACTGCCAGGAAACCTGTTCCTCATGGTCTGCAGTCTCTAGAGCAGCAGGGAACCCTGGAACTATGGAATATTTGCTCCAAGCAGAACCCCATCACCTAAGCCACACCCCTCCTCCAAGGTGAAGTAAGAACTGGACAGGTTCAGCTCCAGCCCCCATCCGTCATGGAGACGGCTGATTTTCCCCAGGGGCGGGGAGGATCTCTGGGCAGAGAGTGGGAACAGAGGATAGTTGATAGGAGATGGACAAGTAAGAGCTCGCCTGATTCTCGCAGGCCTTCCCAGCTCAGCACAGCGAAGGGTGCTTGCTGAATGCAGGGGTGGAAACTCTCTCTCCTGGACCAGGCCATGGTTATGTAACCAGGCCAGTGGCTCCAGGGATCACCTCTGCTGGCCTCTGCTCATCCCAGAGCGGTTTCCAGCTATTTCCTATGGAAGGAGGTTTTGCTGAGCACAGGAATTTCTCATTTTCCATCCATTTGCTATTAAAGAAAAGCAGGAGACAAAATATAAAACCCTCCCTTCGACTGCCAGAAACCTTCCAGTCGCGGAGATGGCAGAGCTGAGGCTCTGGGCCACAAGTCCCCAGAGTCTCAGAGTCGGGGACCTGTCCCAAGGGGAATTCTGCTCCTCTAACTGGCTGTTTCCTGGGGCAGGGCTGGGATGGAATGCTGAGCCTTTCAGGATGGAGCTAAGCTTTCCTCCATCCAGGAGGAAACGGGAGGGACCCGGGCCAGCTAAAGAGCAAAGCTAGCTCTGAGGTCAGCTGCTAAGGTTGCTTATGGACGGGTGTGGAGTTGATATAAGTCCTTGTTGATTCTCTTTCTCAATTAATTAGCTTTTCCATTGCTCTCCCACTGAGCCCCTCCCCAGCCCCGTTGCTCTTAATGCAACCCGTGTAAGAGCCGCAACACAAGGATGGGGGAGAGAAATCCCGTGCCGTGAAGTTGCCGGGGAGCCTGTGGGTCCCAGGCAGTTTGGGAGGAGTCAAGGATAGGCCGGGAGGTCAGGAGCCCAGGACAGACCCATCTACGGCACAGGCAGTGCTGCCAGCTCTCAGTGTCTTTATAACCGTGGACAGGCACCGAGCTCTGGAGGTTTTGTTTCCCACTGTACTGAGTTGCTGGCCACTTCTTTTGACTCTTGCTCAGCCTCAGGCACAGTGTCCTCTCAAGAAGGACTCACATGGGTTTCTTCACACACCCTGACCAGCTGACAGGCAGCAGCGCTCCTGCCTGGAACACCAACTCAACCGAGCCAACTACAATAATTTTGGCGAAGAAAACACACAAAAATAGAATGTTTGATAATTTTGTTGGCTTCACTTTTACCCTGGCTCAGCGCAGTTTTCATATCGATTCACATACGTGGCACTCTCTTTAAGGTTTATAACAACCTTCAAGGATTCCACCCTACCCTGCTGGGAAACCTTTGATAGGTGTGCATGTGTGTGTGCGTGTGCGTGTGTGTGCGTGTGTGTGTGCATGTGTGTGCCTGTGTGTGTGTGTGCGTGTGTGTGCATGTGTGTGTGCGTGTGCGTGTGTGTGCATGTGTGTGTGCATGTGCGTGCATGTGTGTGCGTGTGCATGTGCGTGTGCGTGCGTGTGCGTGTGTGTGCGTGTGCATGTGTGTGCATGTGTGTGTGCATGTGCGTGTGTGTGCATGTGCGTGTGCGTGTGTGTGCATGTGTGTGTGCGTGTGCGTGTGCGTGCGTGTGCGTGTGTGTGCATGTGTGTGTGCATGTGTGTGTGCATGTGCGTGTGTGTGCATGTGTGTGTGCGTGTGCGTGTGTGTGCATGTGTGTGTGCATGTGCGTGTGTGTGCGTGTGTGTGTGCGTGTGCGTGTGCTCTTTCTGTGTGTGGCCATCCCTTGTCATCTGTGGGGATGATAAGTGCAGCCTCCTACCGAGGTTGACAAGCTCCACATGTCCAAGTTCCCGCTATACGGTGCTGTAGTATTTATGAAGAACCTACATACACTTACTGTATACGTCAACCATTTCTTTGCTTACTTACAATGCCTAACATAATAGATATACTGCATCTATCTATCTATATAAAATGTATACATTATATATATAGTACACTTTATGGAAAAGTGGCATGTTCAGTAGAGATGAGATATTGTAAAAGTTATTTTTGATCTACAATGTGTTGTACACGCACACACACACACACATACACATACACAAGGCTACACAGATCACATCTGAAGAGGAAAATGCTGATTAGGGAGCATAAACCCACATACATACACATGCACACACACTCATACACACATACACATACACACACACACCACACACACATACACATGCACACACACACATACACACACACATACACACACTACACTCACACACATACACACACTCACACATACATACACACCACACATACACATATTCACACACACTCACACACTCACACACACTGAGATCACCTCTAACAACCCTGACATCCTCAGTTTCCTCCCTACGAACATCTGGATAGCAAGGTGAACATCTGGATAGCAAGGTGAACATCTGGATAGCAAGGTGACCGGCCCCGAGCCGCCACTGTCTGTGCCTTCAAAAGTTCTCCCCTAGGTGTAAGAGCAGCGACCCTGCCTTGACCCCTACTTCACCTGCTTTCTTCTACTTCAGAATCCTAGCTGTTTGTGGCTGTGTGACATCAGAACAATTCAGTTTTAAGCCTCCCAAATGGACCCAACTCAACCCTCTGAGAGACTTGGCTGAGCTATGCCTCTGGAAAGAGGGGAGGACTAATAGACCAGGCTGTTTATTTGTTCTAATGAAAAAATTCAGAAAGACAAAAATGACCTGGGCTGGGAGGGTTATTTTGGGTCAACAGGGAAGTGGAGTCACTTGGAGACAAACCCCAGGGCCTAGGGAACAATCAGGAATAAACGTGGCCACGCTTCTTCCGGTGTGTGGGTCTTAAATAGGGTTCTGGAGCTGCGGGACGAGGTGTCCCTTCTGCGGCTGTTTACAGACTCCGTGGATCTGGCCTTCAATGCCCACTTTGTTGTGCGTGGGCCTGCACAGCCGCATCCCATGATGAATGGCGCCAACGCGCCAGCTCACAGCTGCCTTCCTTAAACAAAGTTCAGAGGCAATGGTCAGCGAGGCTGTGCCAGGACAGATGAGGCCAAGACCGTGGCACCAGGGGTGCTCCAGCACTGCCCTGCAAGGAGGGGCAAGTGCCTACCTACTTGCATCTCCGATGAGTCCTGGTGACCCCAAAGATAACATCTTCACTTCCTGGTCCCTCAAAGGTCTGCACTAGGGGCTTGCCTTGCTCCTCGGCTAGACTCCCATCTGTTCTTTCCATGCAGCGAGACAGTCCTCAGGGGCCCACAGAAGTCACAGGGAGCCTGGCCCTGCCAGCCTGGAGACAGGCAAATTCCTGTTTGTCCAAGCTCTTCTTTCTCTCTTGGGTCCTCGTTCTCCCCCACTTCCATGTGGCATCCATCCCAGTGGCTGAACCTGTTGAGCAGCAACTGCTTCCAAGCCGCGTGCTGAACTCTGCATGCATGTCGTTTCTTTCATGCCCCCAGAATAACTTTGGATGCTATAAGCCCCTCTGCCTATTATACAGATGAGAAAATAGAGAGACTCTAGGAAGCCCCAGGCAAGAACAGATTGAGGCCCTGTGCTGGCGTGATGGTTAGACACTGATTGGAATCTAGATGAGACCTAGAATTAGCTGGGAGACAAGTCTCGGGATTATCTAGACTAGGTTAGCTTCTGGGAATGCCTTGGGGTTTATCTAATCAGGCTAGTTGAGGATGAAGACCCACCTCATCTGTGGGTGTCATTACCCCATGGGCTGGGGCGTAGCGTGAATACAAAGGAGAAAGTATGCTGAGCAGCAGCATTCATCATTCTCTGCTTCCTGACTGCGGTCACCATGTGACCAGCCGCTTCCTGCTCCCACCTGCACAACTTCCTGTGTACCGTGAGCCGAAACAAACCCTTCCTTTCTTAAGTTACTTCGGTTAAGTGTCTTGTCACAGTAACAAGGCGAGTAACAGATGCAGCCAGAGCCAACCGCGGCCACCAGTGGGGTGACCCGGGTCTCCCTCACACCCTCAGACTGAGGAGGCTGGTCTGTCCCTCCAGTTAATTGAAAGCCGGGGGAAGCGGGTAGAGTATGGTGCGTATGTGTGGTCTGGTTGTTCACCCAGCCAACAGCAGAGCTGGGCTTGCCGCTGGAGTTCCGTGGGTCTTGAGGGGGTGAGGACCTGCTGTTGGCATCCAGCCTGGACGCTCCTTGGTGACTTGATGCCCGCGCTGTATTTCCTGAGGACCTGTGCTAGCCACACCCTGTGTGTCAGTAGTCTCGAGGGACTGTTGGGTCCTCACCACGTGGTGTGTGACCTGGACAGAGGGAAGGAGCATTGTTTGTCTCACAAATGGGAGAACTCAGGTTTGCGAAGACCAAGATCCTCGTCGCCGTACACATCACACAGTTTCTAGGATTTAAAGATTCGGGACAGGATGGTTCCTGAAGGGCAGGGCATGGAGGCCATCCATGTGATCTGTGGCCGTGTGGTCACCATGCATCCACGTCAGGTACGCACTGTATTCTGAAGCCCGCCATCTGCCCTCGAGTCATGACTACTGAGAAGCTCGTCCTTATCTTGGGTCAAACTCTGTCTCTGGGTTCTGGATCTCTTATCCCATTTCCCTTAGGAGCCATGCACTAGACCTCCCTCCCAAACAAATGTGGAAAAGGGGTGTGGCCAGGATGCCTCAGACAGAGGCAGAGCTGCCCCTGGAGGCTCCTTCTCTCAGTCTTGCCCCACCTCTGCCCAGAGATGTTAGGACAGCCAGCATCTGGTTCAGTCCAGACCTGGTGTCTCTGCTTCAGGAGCCAGCTCCACTGATGCGTGCCCAGCCAGGTCTGAGGACCTGCTGCAGCCCAGGGGTCTTCCCTCCAAAGCCAACACCTTCAGCGGGATGTCCTTTCCTCCCTCTGTCCCTAAGCCGGCGAGGATGGAGGGAGCAGCAGAATGTCCTTACTGTTCCCACTCGTGGTCTAACCTGCCAACATAGGCTGTCTCCCAGGGCGAACACCCTTGACTCACTGGTCCCGCCCTGGGTAAACGTCCCCATGCTGAGAGACCACGGGCTGTCCTCTCTGAGGTACATTTCCACGAGGCTCAGGTACGATTCCCAGAACAGCAATAAAGGCGGGGACCTCAGCGCCCTTGCTCACATGTGTTGACAGAGGGGCACGGTGGTGGGAGGGCAGGGTCCCCGAGCTGGTCTTCAGTTGGGACAAAGTCGGCGTTGTGTGCTTTGCCCTTCCCTGCTACCCGCATGTGGGACCTGGGCTTTCAGCCTGCGCTGCACTTGTGCCCATTCCCCCCCACCCCCCCAGTAATGGTCTGTCCCCAGGAAAACAATTCTGGCTTGAGCTGGGCGGTGGCTGGGAAGAGCAGACCCTGTCCTGGCACCCCTAGTCCTCCCCTCACCCTGCCCCGGCCCCTTAGTCAGCCATGGCATGGCGGGAGGCCTCTGCATCTGGAATCTTCCAGCCCTCCTGCCCCCTTGGCTAGTCGTATTTGTCTTGGCTACCTTCACCCGGGCTTTTTAAAGGCAGGTTTTCTCTCCCCTGGTCCCCCTGCTTCCCGCAGCTGGCCTCAGCAGTACAGCACACAGAGTGAGGCTTGTTGGGGTGAGTGACAAGGCCTTGTTCTAGGCAGCAGCCCACGTGTCTGATTCCACCACGCCAGTTCGCTCCTGGGGCCGCAGAGAACAGCCATGACAGGGAGAGAGTGAGATCCAGGCCTGGAAGCAGGGGTAGGGGGTCCATTAAGAGAGCAGATGGCGGGGGTACGGGTGGGGGGGCACAGCCTACAGCTGCCGTAATGTACACATCCTGAGACAAGTGCGTATGAAAGAGAACAGCGACCAGGGATGGAGAGTCCCCAGACAGGAGGGAGGAGAAGGGCAGAAAGGAGCCTCATCCGGAGGACCCGCACCCAGGCCTGCCTCTGATGTAAGGCTGGTAAGGCCCAGGTTGCTCCTAATCTTTAACATAGGGGGTGATGATAATATTTGGCTTGTTACTTGTTAAGGAATGGGACACTTTGAACTACTTTCCAGTTTAAAAATCTATGACTTCATAGTTTTTGTTGTTTTAAACACCAATAAAAGGTTATTTGTGTGAAAACCTAACATTGACTTACAGAGGTGTGCCAGGAGTGGGGAGGGGGGTGAGGGGGGGAGCAGAGCTCTCCCTGGTGATTTTCAGATCCAAAGTAAGGATCTGTATACTTCCAGCTCACAGTCAGTCTTCTTTGGGAGGGGACGGCATAGTTAGGGATTAAAGGTCTTCCTCCCAGAACCCTCCCAGGAGCACGAGGAAAGGGCAAAGCCACCCCATAGATCCACAGCCTGGCGAGGGCATCCTGTCCCTCTTGTAGCTCTGCACAGGTACCCCAGCCTCTGACCTTGCCTGGCCAGATAGTTCCCAGATAGTTCATGGGCCAAGTCGGGTGGCCAGCTCTGCCCTCCTCTACTCTAAGAGTGATTCAAGCTCATACTGTCCCAAGAACTAGGGCTCAGGAAGCTTCGTGCTAATAAGAGGGAGCTGTCTACCGCACAGTAGAGGGAGGGGACTGACCCTCTGCCTCAAGGCTCAGCTGCCTGCTACAGCCGGGGACCAAGGCAAAGGTCCCTCCCGAGCACATTCGAGCATACATCTCTGCTGGACCACCATTTTTCAGCTCTCATCGAATGTCTGGGGATCCCAGGTCTTCCTCTGCGTAGGTCCCTGCTCTTGGCTGAGGCGCCATCCCAGCAACGGTCCCTGCAGCCTGGCAGGTGTTGGCTCTGACTTGACCCAAGTAATCCAGGCTCTTCGCCACTGCTCTGCCTTCCAGTGTCCTCGTCATCTCCTGATGCCCCTCATTGCTTTCGACTGGTCAGAACAGACGGTCTGCCCGTCTCCCATTACTTTATATACAACCATGAGAGTCACGGTCTATAAAATTGCCCTGAAAACTGGATTAGTAAATACAAAGCCATCACTCCTAGGGGAAACGTGTGATTAGTTCACTGTGAGCCATGGGTCGCGTTTCCTCAAATGATCAGTATGTAACCTCGTGTGTCACGTGCCTGCTTGGAGACGATGGCTTAATACACAGTCCATTCGTTAACTCTGAACTCACGGCCAACGGCATCGGAGCGCAGGCTGAGCGACGCTTACCTGACACAC
The DNA here is from genome assembly GCA_026225945.1 of Cricetomys ansorgei. Lineage (NCBI taxonomy): Eukaryota > Metazoa > Chordata > Mammalia > Rodentia > Nesomyidae > Cricetomys > Cricetomys ansorgei. The sequence continues at coordinate 3,136,329 of JAMJFZ010003035.1, forward strand.
AAGTCTTTTTCCTGTAAGGCACATCCCAGCTGACACGCACTAAGAGAGGTCGAGCAGTCCTCCAGAATTATGTCCTGGGGGCATTTTTTAACAGCAAACCGGTCAATATAAAGCACAACACGTAAAACAGCGTGGTACTCAACAGACCACGTGAAGAGTGGGGAGGGGGAGCTGCCTGGCTCAGCCTTCGAGCAGCAGGTGTCTTGGGCCCAGTTCAGTGTTTCATAGCTTCGCGCATGCCCGTGAATGGCTGCAAAAGTACTCTCGGCGTTGATTCGGGTTACACAATTTAGCAGTAGACAATTTGGCAAAAATGCAATCTATAATACTGAAAATCAAATGCATGACCTCCATCCCCTTCTTTCTATCCTTCCTCGGACCCCTCTGAGGACCCCACACCCCTCCTTCAGGCCATCTGGTCTTAACTGGGCACCAAGTGCATGTCAGACCCTATGATGATAGCCCAGAGCAGTGTGGACAAACATTTTCCATGTGTGGGCCACGCAGCCTCGACTACAGTTCCTTAACTCTGCCACGGCGGCGCACAAACGGCAAGATAGCTCATGGCCGTGATCCCAGCGCTCAGGAGGCGAAGGCTGGGGCACTTCCGGTTTGAGTACAGCCTTGGCTTCTTAGCAAGACCCTGTCTTAGAGAAGTAAGTTCAAACACAACAACAAGGACAAGCTGCAGGCAGTAGTGCTCTTTCATGCGAGCTGTTTTGCGATGTGTCACCCACAGTCTGGAAGAGTCCTCTCTCTCACCTCCTCATCCTGGCTCTCCTCCTGGACGCTGCAGTATCTTCGTTCTGGTCTCATCTAGCTCCGTTGGAGATCTTCCGCAGTCACTGCTCAGGCCCCAACAGCTCGGATCATCCTGACCGGTGCAGTGGGTTTCTATCCCTTCGCCAGATGGTCAAATATGCGCAGAAATCAGCGCCCGTATCCACGACCGCGTAGCGCCCACCTCAGATCCCGCACAATTCCATGGCTGTATTTGAAGACAGACACCTCCAGGCCATGTCTGCAAGCAACCCCTAAACCCATTTACTTCTTTGGAGATGGAGTATGTGCTTGGAAGATTCAGAAGCATCATGGACACACAGCTTAGACGGTATAAGGGGACTCCTTGATTCTTCCTATTTCCCTTTCTTCTCCATCCCTCAATTTCTCCTCTCCCCCTTGGGAAGAGTGAGGTGGTAGGAGGTGCTTGGGGCTGCCTCTCGGCTAGAGCTTCTGGGAACGCAGTAGTAAAGGCCCTTGCTGTCCAGGTTTTCCACTCCAGTGGTCCCTCACTCATGACAGGTACCCAGTGAACAGCATCTACCTTGAATTTAGCTGAAGACGGACCCGGCCCCAAGGCTGTGCCTCACAATGCAAACAGGTGGATTTAGATCCAGAGGTCAAGAAACCCCACAGAGCTCATCACAAAGACAAAGCAGTGGTAATTCAAGGAGGAGATATGAGGGAGTGGTCCAAGTGAGTCAGGAAGAAAATAAATCCCCAGCCCCCTTAAATGATGCTAAGATTTGCTTCTGCAGTCACAGGCAGCCCCAGTCTAGAACCCCGTGGCGCTGACTCCCAGGAGTGCGTGCGCACACAGGCACGTACAGAGCCTCATAGTCTGTGCATTTCAAGTCCATTCAGGGTTTCTTCTCCATGTGTCACTTCTATCTGCAATGTCTCCACCCAATTAGGAAAACTTGAGAGAATCTGGGCCTTCAGGGTCAAGGGAAACTAACCGTAGGTTGGTGTGAAGATGAATCACCTCTCACATTGGCTCACGGGTTTTCTGAAGCTTCATACCAAATGTAACACCGTGCCATTCTTTGAGGCTGAGTCCACAAAGGGGTCCAAGGAGGCTGACCCCGCGCTCTGCAGGGGAGAAAAGCAGGGCCGGCAAGAACGGGAGATCAACTCCATGGAAAAAGCTCAGCACTGCATGTGATTAACATCTGCCCCCTGAGGAGGCTCCCGTGGGGGTGCAGCTTCAGACTCTTGGGCAGATGATCCATGAAGGTGCCATGTGTGGCTCCAGACTCTGTGAGAACAGAAGGCAAAGATCCCCCAAAGATGGAGGGAACAGTCAAGTCTACAGTAATCAAGTCTTTAAACAGTGAAGCACTGGAGAGGCCCTAGGTGGCATGACTCCCCAAAACCAAACAAAAACAAACAAAACACAGGCTGCCTTGAGATACAGCCGTGTGACCAAGTTCTGGTGCGCTTGTTGGGACAGTTACCTAGCTAGATACAACTTTGCATTGTGGTTGACACATAGTAAGTCTTCAAAACCTTGCCAACAGCCATGCTGACTATGGCAGAATTCTCTTAGCTCTTGAGAAGAAGATGACTGTTCACTCAGGTTTTCACGCTGGCAGCACCCTTTCCTGGCATCTATGGTTGTCTTATCTACAAAATGAAATGGTTCAGTCAACAAGGTCCTGAGGACTGTTTCTAGAGCTACTGATTGAGGACTAGTCAAGCAGGGCCTGAGGACTGTTTCTAGAGCTACTGATTCAGGACTAGGAGTTTACACATTCCTATACTCTACAGAACACAGTTCATTGTCATGGAGAAGTCTGTTTCCCTGAGCCACATAAAGAGAAATGGAAGCCACACAGCCAATGGGAAACAAATCTCATAACTCTGATTTTTTTTCTAGCTGATACCCTCCCCCTTTCCTGACCTTAGTTAATTCCAGGAGTAGTCAAGTTGACAACCAAGAAAAACCATCACAATATTTATCTCAAACTTAAACTTCACACAAAAAATAATTTTAAATGGATCACAAGTCTGAATCCTAGGGGTAAAAATAATGAAGTTTCTAAAAGAAAGCATAGAAGAGTGTCTCCATGACCTTGAGAAGAGCGAGAATTTCTGAAACGGAACACAAAGGTGTTAGCTACTAGAAAAGAGAAATACGGATTTCACTGGAATCCTTCATAAAAGACATCGCTAAGAACGCAACAGAGACAAAACACCCGGCCCAGTGGCTCAGAAGACGCCCTGTGCCTGCGGAGGACCCAAGCTCCGCCCCCAGCGCCCACATCAGGTGGCTCACAGCTGCCTGAGACTCCAGCTCCAGGGGATCCGAGGCCGCCGTCTCGGGGGGGTTCCAGCCCTCATGGGCACACTGCTACCGCTACCAGTACTACTACTAATAATAATTAGACAAGCCAAATACTAGGAGATATTTTTAATACATATAGCTGACACACTAGTCTTAAATATATTTTAAAGACTCCACAACATCAATAAGAGAGAAATAACTCAACGGAGACTGGCAAAAGATTTTAATATGAACTTAACAAGGGAGAGCTAAATGGTTACTACCATATTTGCCTTTAGCTGTCAATTTGACATAAACCGAGAGTCACCTGGGGAAAGGAGCCTCAATGGAAGAGCTGCCCGATCAGTTTGGCCCATCGCATGTCTGTGAGGCATTTTCTTAATTGCTAATTGCTGTAGGAAGTCCCAGCTGGTTTTGGAGGTTCCATCCCTAGGCAGGAGACTCTGGGCTGTATGAGAAAGGCAGCTGAACAAGCCGGAGGTAGTGAGTGGTATCCATGGTTTCTACTTCAAGCTCCTGGCTTGAGTTCCTGCCTTGGCTTCCTTCAGTAACAGACATAACCTGCAAGATAAAATAAACCCTTCCCTCCATAAGTTACTTTTGGT
>JAMJFZ010003035.1:3145000-3180000 GCA_026225945.1 Cricetomys ansorgei
CAAACTGTAAGCATCCTATGGAAAAAGAGATTAAAATTTTGGAAAATTTTGACAGGGACTACACGAAGGTAGAAAGTTAGGAAAGTTTTAGAGTGGAAAAGCGTTTTAGGTTGGGGGTATGGAAAATTTCAGAGTACCTTCATCCAAAAGTGTTCAATGAACAGGCGGCAGAGAGTAATGAAAATATTAGTCACTCAGCAAGACGCTGAAACTATTAAACAGAATGTCAATCCTGCTCGTTCACACTGCGGTTTCTCTCTTACTGAGAGGAGAGCGCTGTGCCCTGCCTCTGACGTTTCTCACTTAGCATCCTGGATGCTCCCTTGTATGAACTGTGTATCTAGAAAACTGTGTAGAAAACCAGCATGTTACGATGAAACTATAAAACGAAGAAACAAACTAGCAAACAGACACAGCGTTTCCTGGAACTCACTGCGTTCCTGTTCACAGAGACTTCCCTCGGCTTTTGCCCTTCTTCTCCTCAGTTTCCCAGATCCACGGGCGGACACGCCCTCAGAGGGCCGCTTGTCATTTGACTTTGTAGATGATGTGTTCTGTGACTGAACTTGTTCTCAGAGGAAGGACGGAAGCCAGAGGTAAAAAGTCCCGGATGTTTTCTCAGGAGCTGTCTGCCTCTCTCCCTCCCTTGTCAGGGAACAATTGACGGCAGAAAAGAGTGTTTGGGCGGGGGAGCTGCAGAGGCCACGAGGGCTAACGTGGTAGCGGCTACCTGCTTCTGCATCTCTCCTCAGCTAGAACTCAGAAGTTCTGGAGAAAGGCCTCCAGAGAGATCCAGAGGTCAGGTCAGCCTGCAGGCCAGTTTGTTCAGAGGCTGGGAAACTCCTCTGGATTCTCAGTGAACAGAGCATTCCAGACTCTGCCAGGAAGAAGGCATGAAGGCAGTCACAGCCAGGCGGACCCTGAGTCAATCCCTCTGGGGAGACCCTCTCCAACTCCTTGAAGCTGGGGGTCTTTCTGAATCTGTTAGGGGGGGAAATAAGCCAGGGATCCCAATTCTAACACCGGGGTGGGGGTTGGGCCACTAGCTACTTCAGGGCACTCTGAGTGTGTGCAAAACATGAAAGCCAACGTCCACAGATTGCGTGGTAACTGTTGCTATGCGCTGGCACTTCCAGGCCCATCGCTGGAACCGCAAGGACATTAATCTTTTTTCTTTTTCTTCTTTTGAAACCGTCTCATCTAGCTCCAAACTTGCTATGTAGCTGAAGCTAGCCTTGAGCTAATCTTCCTGCCTCAGGATTATAGGTGTGTGGCACCACCCCAACCCAAACCCCCTTTCCTTTCTTTCTCTCTCTCTCTTTATTGTGGGACAAAACAAATCAAACACTAGCAAATCTGCTCAACCCCTCTACAACGAAGCTGGAATGGTCTAAGTGCTTTCTGGTGACCTAAGCTCATCTGATGCTCACAGTCAGTCTCTGAGAGGGGCCCTCGTCTGAGGAAACCAAGGCTCAGAGACACGAAGCTCTGCCTCAGCTCCTTCCTCCTCTCTACTTGTTGATTGGCTGTTCTAAGGCCAGAGTTTGCTCCCCACTAAGGATCCCTACTAAGGAAATGACCACCTCTGAGAAGAGAGGAGAGGGGGCTCTTAGAGTTTCTATTACTACAAGAAACACCAAGACGCAAAAGCAAGCTGGGGAGGAAAGGGTTTATTTGGCTCACACTTCCACATCACTGTTCATCATGGAAGGAAGTCAGGACAGGAACTCAAACAGGGCAGGAACCTGGAGGCAGGAGCTGAGGCAGAGGCCATGGAGAAGTGCTGCTCACTGGCTTGCTCCCTGTGGCTTGCTCAGCCTGCTTTCTTATAGAACCCATCAGCCCAGGGAGGGTACCGCCCACAATGGGCTGGGTCTTTCCCCATTGATCACTAATTAAGAAAATGCCCTACAGCTGGGTCTTAGGGAGGTATTTTCTCAACTGAGGCTCCTTCCTCTCTGATGACTCTAGCTCATGTCAGGCTGACACAAAACCAGCCAGTACAGGAGAGTAATATCAGGGAGTAGCTACTCTGCTTGTTGCCTTACACAGTTTATCCTCTTGGGTCTCGCTATGGACTGAATGTTTACACGCCGCCCAAATCCACGTGGCGAATCGTTACCTCTAGGGCCAAGGTATGGTGTGTTAGGGTCTAGAGAAGGGAATTAGGTCCCAGTGGTGGTGCTCTCAGGAAGGAAGTTGGTGCCTTTCTTGAGAGAGAGCATCTGTTTCTCTTGTCCAAGTGAGGATACAGAGAAGACCACCCTCTGTCAAGCAGGAAGGCTGGCTCAGGTCCTTGTGGGCTGTGGCTTCACTTGCCCCCCCCCAAGCCCCAGGTGGCTATGTCAGCTCTTCAGTCCCAGGGACCCTATCATTGAGGTCCTAATTGACTAACAGCCCTTTTAAGAATGCTGCCAAATTAACCCCACTTCAGAGGCGAGGAAGCAGAAGCCCGGGCCTCAGGAAACCTGCCTGCCGCCATTCAGCAAGAAGTGGAAAGCCAGGGTGCGAACCTGACCGCCTCCCACAGCTGGTCCTTCCAACATGCCACCGGCTTCACCCCAGGAGGCCAGGCGCTCCACCCCACGCTACCTTAGCCCACAGACCCTCTTTGGAAACCGTCGCTAGAGCAAGAAAAAGCAAGCCCTCGCCACGCCGCTGTTTGCTGGTCAGCCTCCTGTCTTCTCCCCTTCTTCCTGAGGAGCGGGGTTGACAGAGAGGGTTGAACCAAGCAGGGCTTGAATCTGCTCGCCTGCAGTGTGGTCTCGGAAGAGCCGATGAGTTCTCTCTGCCTCAGTTTCTGCCAGGGTAAAATTTGGGCAGAGGGTGTTCCTCTTGTATTTCCCTCGTAAGGACTGAAATAGTAAATCAAGATTTAACCGGGTAAAGTGCTGAGCAGAATCTCTACTACCCAGAGGGCTTAGTGAATAGTGTCAATTCTCCCCTTTCCAGGGACGCTCTAGATGAGACTCAAGGATCCTAATGCTGTCTGTCACACAGTGGTGCTCAGCCTGACACACCTGTAGATCGGCCTAGCAGACCATGAGCTCTTCTAGAACACTCTCATCCATAATTCCTTGTGCGCTGGGACTGTGGCTCCATTGGTGGAGTGCTTGCTCAGCATGTCAGAAGCCCCGGGTTGGGCAGTAAGAAGCCCCAGGTTGGACACTAGCACCTAGTAAAACTGGACGTGGTGACACATGGCTGTAATCCCAGCCCTTGGGGAGCAGAAGCAGGAGGATCAGCTCGTCCTCATCTACAGAGAGAACTTAAGCCAGCCCGGCTCAAGGCGAGACCAAAAAAAGGAAAAATGAAACGATGCCTGACTCATCTTTAGCAAAGAACGAAGGAGCTCCAGATAACAACCAGCTATCTTGAATTTTAAAGCGACAACCATTTCCACCATGCAATGTCAGGACACTTCAGAGCAGGACTGGGCTGGGTCCTCCCATGTGCTGGCCTCACTGACTCTTGAGTATCCGTCCTCCCCCAGGAGGGAGATCATTCGCATGCATAAATTCTGATCTGTGGTTTTTCCAAATCAGTGCTTCTTTGTGTCTCCCACAGTGCCCAGCACACAGTAGGAGCTCAATAAATAGGTGTTTATTTATTGAAGTACTCCAGAGCCTCTGGGTTCACAAACAGAAACCAGAACCCAAGTCTCCTCCCTTGCAGGCCAGGCCTTGGCTCATCTGGGCACACAGATGACCATTCACGGTCCAGTCCCCTGGGGTTAGTGTCCTAGCTCTAAGAGAGGTTGCTTGAAAGGGGCCTATTATCTCCTCGGAGTGGGGCCTCAGATGCTGCACAGGGAGGTTTCTTTCTCAACTGCCTCGCTTGACCTTTGGGCCTAACAGGCAGTGGGCAAAACCCAGCAAAGGCCTGCAACAAATGGCCTTCTGCTACCCCAGCTCTGTTGGAATTCTGGGATCTGGGAAAAGCTTTGGACATTGTAACGTTTTGCTCTTTCCAACTGGACAGGAAATCGGTGTCTGCAAGACACTGGGAGGGCACACTGGCGGACACATCTGGGTCATCGTCCTCAGTGCGCCCCTCCATCACGGCAGAGACCATAGAGAGTCCCTTTTTTCCTGGTAGAAGTGGTGCTAGACTGGTGCGAGCACTGGAGAGGGGCAGGCACAATGCCAGCCGGCCTCTTCCTGGATGGAATTCAACCTTCGAAGAGCACTTGGAAAATGGAGGGGTTGCTGTCACCGACCCAGGACCTTGCAGTTCATCGAGTCCCAAGGGCGGGGGAGGTGAGACAGGACGGAGCAGGGTGCAGGTGAGGGAGAGTCCCATCGGGAAAGACTGCGGATCCCTGAGGCTTCCAGACCAGCTGGTTTCTAGTGTTGCCTTCCTCATTTTGTCTTGAATTCAAAATGTCTTCTAAAAGTCATTTAGTTGAGACCACACAGATCCCAGGACCACGATCCCAGCAAAGGCATTATAGCAGTTAAGGATTTAGGTTCAGTGGGGCCATGAAGAGTCACAGGATAAAAATGTCTGCTGCCAAGCCGGAGGACCTGAGTTCAAGACACCCCCCCCCCCAGGACCCACCTGCTAGGAGAGGACTGATTACTGAAAGTTGTCTCTGACCTCCTCATATGTTAAATGGCACACACACACGCACACACACACACACACACACACACGCACACACACACACACACACACACACACACACACACGCACACACACACACACACACACACACACACACACGCACACACACACGCACACACACACACACACACGCACACACACACACACACACACACGCACACACGCACACACACACACACACACACACGCACACACGCACACACACACACACACACGCACACACACACACACACACACACACACACACACACACACACACACACACACACACACACACACACACACACACACACACACACACACACACACACACGCACACACAAATTAAAATAAACATTTTTTAAGAAGTTAAAAAAAAAGGAGAATTTAGGTTCAAGGACAAAAATATCGGAATCCCAGGTTTAAATTCCCATTTACTAAACAATGTTGAGCAAGAGGGAGCTATTCCTCGTTCTCGTTTGTGAAACATCGGTAGCACTATCAGACTGGACCGGGACAGTTCAGGAGGCAGCGCCCAGCGAGCACCCAGCAAGTACTGGCCATTCTAGTACCAAATGCTAAGAAGGAAAAACGCCAAGCTACCAGCCCCTTGAGCATTTGGGGTCAGCCGCAACCCCAGAGCCCTGACCCTGCCTCCTCCACCCGCTCTGGCTCCCTGCATACTCAGGAACAGTATCAGCCTGGCCCCGAGGATTCTGCAGCCTGGATGTGAACCTGAAATCCTGCCTGAACTCGCTGAGCAAAAATAACAAGACTCAGCGATAACAGCAGATCTACCCCGGGTTCCAGCGAGGTCCTGGTTTGCCTTCTGGTCTGGAGTAAGCGCTTGGGGTGTCAGGTTGCTTCCCTCTTTCCTGGGGTCCTGGTGTCCCTTGTCCCTTGTCCCTTTCCTTAAGGAGCTCCTTGGCGGACCGCACACGGCTAACCTTGTCAGAGCGCCTGTTTTGCTTATTCTGTAGCTAAGGAACGCTGAAGCATTAATAAATGGATAAATAGAACGGTCTGAGCGGTCTGATGAATTCAGCCTGCCTCCTGAGCGAGTGAAGCAGGGTCTCAGGTGAGATGGGGACTTCAGCGCAGGGCTTGTTTGCTGCCTGTCTTTGGCAAAAGGCTCCTGGTGACACAGTGCGTATGGCCCGGGGACTTTGTGTAGAAACGGGAGAGGGACACTAGGCAAGGCTGTTTCCAGTCTAACACCCACCCCACTGCCCCCCACCCCACCTCACCCACACAACCTCAAACCCCAGGCACAAAACCCCAGGCCTATCAGAGAGTCTGGCCAGCGTGTGACCTGGTGCCGCCCAGGTCCAGGACTGTAAAATCCTGGTGAGGGGCAGGACACCTGTACTGGTCTCTGCTCATCCCTGCAGAGGTGACCAAGCCTCTGTGAGTGGCCGTTGTCCCTGGCTTATACACAGAATGCCTCCCCTCATGCAGACCCAACACCCCCGACTGCAGGGGGTGGGGTGGGCCCCGCCTTCAGGAGGCAGGCCTGTTCTGAGCGGGTTCCAGCAGAGGTGGGGCCCCAACTCCAGGGGACGGCTCTGAGACTGTGGAGTCCGCGGTCCGCCGCACGTCCCTTTATGGGCGTGGCCGGGACACCGGGACAGCCGAGCCCGCAGGACCCTGGGAGGTCCGAGCTCAGGGCAGCGGCAGAGGAGCAGGAGCCGGACAAGGGCAGGCCTTGTGCTGGCGGCTGGACTGCGAGTCCCGACTGGGTCCCAGCCCTGCCCTGCAGATTCCTGCGGTGCATCCTGGCAGCGGGGGCCTCACCACAGCCCTCGCACCCCCGTTTCTCCCCCAGCAGGAGAAAAGCCAAGACCGGAGAGAAGCGCGCTGACTTCGCCATGATTTGGGCATACTCTTGCTTTTGAGAAGGCAAAAGGAGGGACCCATCTTACTGTCGTCTCACACAAGGGGGCCTAGGGATGCTGCGGAGCTTCTGCCTTCTGGTCCCAGCCCAGCCTCCCAGAGGCCCTCAGGGTCCGCTCATCTGACATACCTGAATGCCTCTGAAGCTGAGCCAGCGGGGGACTCTGCTGAGCTCTCCACAGGAGTGAGAAGACTGGGAAGGGGCCTCTAATTTGTTCAGTCCAAGATTCTGGCTACATCCATCCAGGCCCACAGACTCTCCGACACCTCATGAGTCTAGTGATCCTGGGAAGGGAGTAGTTAGACTGATCCCCGGATGTCTCACACTCTGAAGGAAAATGTCCATAGAAGAGTGTGACCTTTCAGGAAGGCAAATAAGGTCTTAATTTTTTTCCACTTTCAACCAATTATTTCAAGGAATTTGCCCTCCAAAACCAATTATTAAGGTTCACAAAATAATTCCCTACAGTATTAGTAATACCAAAACTACCTAGAGGCACAGAAAAGGTCTCTCACGGAGTAGGGAAACGTAAGACACAATGCTGGAGCGCTCTCTGATCCCAGTGACAACAGTCATCCAGGAGGCTGATGATAAGAGCTAGACTGGAGCAGTCGGAGTTCCCAAAGAGAACAGCCTAACAGCACAACCCAGGGTTCTCTTAACGATAAAAGAAACAGCACTAGTGGGCATACAAAGTACGCCCAGCTATTTGCAGGGGTGCACGGTGCCGTCCTCAGGGCTTCACGCTGACAGGGCCATCACTTCCCTCACCGAGCATCTCTCCAACCCCTACAACCCTATTTTTTTCTGAAATAGTTAAGCCAACTTTCTGTTTACAGTAGAAAGTGGAAACGAAGAACTTTGAAGTAACTGAGATACGAGGAGCTCTCTCTCCTCGGGCCCATCACACAGAGAGACCTGCTGCTTTCTCTCAGCGCCCGGACACTGACTGCCACAACTCCACGCCACCGCTAATAAGAAGTCCAAGGGTAAAAATGAAATGGCCCAAGGAAAACATTCTTCTTTTTCGTCTGTGTGAGTGAGGCCATGCCGTGGGGTTGGTAAAAGGTGCTGTGTCACAGAGACACAGAAGCGTTCCAGCTGTCCCATTCAGATTCTTACCCATGGCAGGAATGCCCAGTATAGCTCAGCAGACTTGGCAACAATCGGAAACTGAAGATCCCCGTAGATAGCCACATCTACCTTGAAGGTTTTACAAAGCTGGTTGATTGAATAGGACTTTGTGATTGTGGAGAATTGAGATGTTACATCCCGAGTCAGAATTATCTTGATCTATATTCAGTCCCATTAATAGCTATTTACTGCCCACCTTGTGTATCTGACCGAATATAGCCTTTTCAGCTACCAGGTAAAAGCTTTGGAATGTATTGACTTAGCAGACCATTAGCTTCCAGCAGTCCAGAGTTAGAATGCCATCAGGTAGCCTCCAGAGACCAGTAGCAGAGGTTTCCAGCTTTGCTGTACCTGCCAGCCTCCTGTCCCTCCAATCATCCAGTAAATGGCTGGATTTCTGACTTCCTTTTGTTGTGCAACTAGAAAAGCTCATATAACTGAGTCCCCCGTGGAGCGTGTTGCTTAGAGGATTACAATCAGTCTTCCTGGGCCATGGCCACTCATTTGGCTCAGAATACACTGAGCTGTGCATTTTGTAGACACAATAAACCCTGACAACACCCAGGGCAAATGCTCCCCACACGCCACAGACACCCCCAACCCGTGTCCCCATCAATTATCGACGGAGCAAGTGAATTATTCATTGGCCGAAATGTTTATTAAAAGCTTCATTTGAATGTGATCTTTGACTTGCTGGCTTGCGTTTTATGGCTTGGGCTGACATTTCTGTGTTTTTACAGCCAGATTACATTTAGAATCTGACCACCTTCAGAAAATAGCTTTTTGTGAATCTAAAAACTCTCACGCTCCTCATTCCAAGGACTGGAAATGACATTTCTGTAAGTGGCTTCTTTAAATGCAGGTATAAACCAGTCGTACTCACTGGCGACAGAAACGCTTAAGCCACTCACAGATTAAAAGTTATTTGCAGATTGCAGTGCGCTAAATTTACCCTAAGAATCCACTCGTGTCACCAAATATGGGCTTCTCTATAGTGCTGAAAAATAGTTATTTTTAAATTTAATGTAACCCAAATGTCAGCAGTCTCCTCTCGGCTCCTCACCCCTGCCCGTGCCCTCTCCAGCGGAGGCCAGTGAATAAAGCTGCTTCACGCTGACATCGTATAAAACTTGGAAAACAAATGGAAACAGAAAAGTAAGCGGTTTTTGTGGCTTTCTTCTTTCTTTTTCTTTATTCTTTTTGTTGTTCATGCTGCTGCTCGTTTGCAAATGTGCTTTTCTTACATGATTTCCTGCCTTACATATGTTCTTGTGCCTGCTTCCTTCTCTCTTCTTTTCTTTTTCTTCCCTGCTTATTCTGCTTATTTCCTTCCTTCCTTCCTTCCTTCCTTCCTTCCTTCCTTTCTTTTTCTTTTTTTCTTCCCCTTTTACTGTTTGAGGCAGAGTCTCATTCTATGCATAGTTTAGGCAGGCCTGGATCTCACGATGTTACCAGGCTAGCCCCAAACTTGTGGCCAATCTCCTGCCCTGCCTCCTGGGGGCTAGGATCAAAGGCCTGGATCCCAGTCTTTGCTTTACAGCTGGTGCTCCCCACCCGCACCTCTCGGGCATGTGCCGTGTCTGCCATCTTGTCTGCAGTCTCCTCCGGGGCATGGAGCCCACCTTGCTTTGGTCCTTCATGGGAGGGTACAGCAGCCGGCTGTCAGGGCGTCACCATCGCTGAGCTTATCAGTGAGCAAGAGTAGGGCTGAGAGATAGCTCAGTGCCTGTTGCACAAGCACGAGGACCCCAGTTCGGATCCCCAGGACCCATGGAGGGCTGGATGTGGGGCTACACAGCAACCCCAGTGAGGCTGGAGGCAGAGTCAGAGGAATCCCTGGAAGCTTGTGGGCCAGCTGGCCTGGCATAACGCAGGGGCAGACAATGAGATTCTGTATCACACCAGGTGGAGGGCAAGGACTGGTGCCCAAGGCTGTCCTTTGGATTACACATGCATGTTGTAGACATGCAGGCCCACGTTCACACATAGGAACACATACACACATGCCATAAACACACACTCAGAAAGAGAGAGGGCTTGGGGGAGAACACTCAACCTTTAGACTTCTGACTCGGCCTCCGTGACTAGGCCCCGTGGCATCTAACAGCTGACCTGTTGTTACTTTCCCCACTTTGTGAGTGAAAAGATTCAGGCTGAGGAAGCTGGGCTGCTCTGCGCCCAGGTCTCATGGCCAAGGACTCACCTCGCTGAGACTGACACACAGTTCTCTGCATCCAGCCCTCCTAACAGATTGTGTGACAGATGCCTTTGGGAATGGCGAGGCCTCTCTGCCTCTCTGCTGTGCTCTCAAAGTCCACTACGCTTTTTGTAGGGCCTGGCTTTGAAGCTGCCCTTTCACTTCTAATGAAGGCTGCTCTTTACGGTATCTCTCAGACTTCTCTTCCTGTAACAAACTTTCAAGCTGTCCACCATTACCAGTTTCCAGGGCCTTTTAGTATATGTAAGTATCACTTCAAATGGGAGTGGTTTGACAAGTTGGCTATTTTACTCAAGATTAAAATAGTTTTCTTTGGCGTGTCTTGATTTTGATTACATTGTATTTATCTATTTAATGTCTACCTGCACAAGCACACGTGGGGAAGTCAGAGGGTAATTTTCAGAAGTGGATTTTCTCCTTCCACTGTGGAGATCTGGGAGATCTTTCTCCTTGTAGGTCCTGGGCATCAGACTCAGGCTGTCAGGTTTGGCAGCAGAGGCCTTTGGATAAAGGCTCGTTGAGCCGTCTGCCTGGCACTAAAATGGTTTCTTAAGACTCTTCAACACTGACGCACCAACTCTCCTTAGAACCCGTGGCCCCCACCTCAGGGTCTGCTGCAGGGAAATCTGAGCGCCACTGTAGCTTTAATTCTGAAAGCCAGCCAATCAGAGACAGGTTCATGCTCTTGCAGCCAATCGGCAACAGCCATGCTCTAGTAACCACGCCTGCACCACTCAAGATCCACCAAACATCATTATGCCCAAAATTTCATTAATCCTTAACTCCAAGATTCTCTAAACTTTTGCTTTGTTCAGAACACCTGGAAAAAGGAACGAGGCAAGGGGGGGGGGGCGCACAAGGGAGAGACAGAGAGACAGAGAGAGCAAAGGAGAGGGAAGAGAGAGAGCACGCTCTTCCGAGTTTTCGGAAGCACCTCTTCGCCTGTCTTCCCCCGACACCCTCACAGCTCTATGTTCTGGGGTTTGCTCTGAGCACATAACTGGGACACATTACCCATCGGTAAGCAACAGTAGGACATGGTGGAAAAGCACCACGAGCCTAAATCCCCATCAGATACTAAGTGCTGACTCACAACGGCAGGCACATGGGAACAGATTATTTCATTGGTTGACCTGGAAGAAAAATCGTGCAAGACACACTGTGTGGAAATGGCAGATTACCATCACTATGTACACCGCAGTTCCAGTTTGATAAATATTTACATCTGTGTGCACAGGGAGAAGGCCCAGACACTAGAGATTGCCACCGTCGGGCCAGGATTGGAGAAAATATTCCTTGTTCAGTTTCTGCACGCTCTTAATCTTCCTCGAGGACTCCTCGGGATTGTATAATTCAAGAGAGAAGACTCTTCTTTGTAAAGAACTGCCCAGAGCAGGGCACAGCCCACCGCTGAGTGTCTAGTGCGGACAGCTGTCCCATGAGGGTGCAGTCCTGGCTCCGCCAGCACATACGGGGTTCAAGGTCAATTACGCGGGCCCCACCCTTTCTTCCTAAATATGCCGAGCCGTGCCATCAGTTGTCACGTGTTTAAACTGAATTAATTTTCCTCTGTTCTCTTTGCCTCGCCTGCTGCACCAACAGTCCCCTCTCTCACACATGCACAGACTCAGACAGCCCCGCTCTTCTCCCCAAGTCCTTCCATACAATACTGCATCCTTTGGAATGCAGGTCCTGCTTCCCTACACCCTCATTTGCAACCCTCTACATGTTTTTCCCAGAATATCTGGTGGTTTTGCCCAGTTCTGCCTATGCTCTGGTTCAACTTCTCCTTCACGCTAAAATTTCTTAGACCGGCAGCCTGAGAGCCAAACTCACCCACACACCAGGTCACATGACCCCCGTGCTGGTGGGTTATAGATCAGCTCTTGTCAATTCAAACCAGCCTTGGTGGTGCAGGTCTGTAATCCCAGCTACCAGGAGACTGAGACAGGAGGGTTGGGAGTTCAAGGTCTGTCTGAGATAGAGAAGGAGTTCAAGGCCAGTCTGAGAAACTTCGTGAAATCCCATCTCAAAATAAAATGTAAAAAGGCCCTTGGGAACTGTCTCAGCAGCAGAATGATCGCCTCCTGTGCCCGAAGGCCTCAGATGGGAGCTTCGTCTCATGTAAAACTAAAAGTTATTGAATGTGCACACACACACACACACACACACACACACACACACGAGAGAGAGAGAGACAGAGACAGAGACAGAGACAGAGACAGAGAGAGACAGAGAGAGAGAGAGTGAGTGAGCAGCTAGACTTCGTGGGATGAATACAGCCCGCAGGCCACAGGTTAGATGCACCTGCCAGACTCTAAAGTTTGGTTTGGAGTTGTGGCAGAAGAATAGCAATAATCAAGTATTTCATGCTGCTGGAGGAGAAAAATTCACATAAGTCTTTGGTTGGAGAGATGTCTGCTGGGTTCTCGTGTGTGTGTGTGTGTGTGTGTGTGTGTGTGCGCGCGCGCGCGCGCGTATGCATGTGTGCATTTGTCTAACAAGTTCAGACTCTTGTCATTCCCAAAGGTTAAGAATTCATCCCACAAGGGGCCAGTTTTAAAATATTTACCTCTGCCATAGTAAGTCCAATATAAGAAATGACCACAAATGAAGGCTAAGGCTCAATTATAAGGACTGTTCACAATTTATGAATTTATAGCAATAGAAATATATGCTCTATCAATAGATTTGGTTACATAAAGCATATCACAATTCTACGATAGAATGATGTGCTTTATAAGAGCTCATGTATATTTTGTAAAAAGAATGATCATAATCATTTCACCTGACTTTTTATTTAGAAACACTTCAAGCAGAGAGAAAAGTTGAATCATGCCATGAATATCAACATTTCCCTTACCTAGAGCCCTTGCTGTGGGCGTTTTCTGTGTCTTTCCTCTCTCCTCTGTTAGGTTCACACCAGGGTGTATGTTTTTCCAGCAACACACATCTTATTTCCTAGCAACTGGCGTCTACGTGACCCGCAGCATCAGTTTCGCACCCAAGGCCTCACCAGCGCTCCCACCCTAAGGTCTCGCACACGGTATCCCGCCTCCTGCCGTCCCAACGATGTCCGCACGACTTTGGGTCTGTCTGTTTGTTTTTGGAACCCAGCGCCCCGTCATGGACCACGTGCCTGTCTTTTCAGTATTTCTTTCATCTAGAACGGTTCCCCTCCAGAGGAACAAACTCCCTTTGTTCCTCTAGAGTTTGAATTTGGGCTTATTTTGCCCAAACCTCCGCAGTCTGGGTGTGTGCTTGCTTCTTCATGATTAAGTCTAGGGTAAACATTTTTGCCAGCGCTGGGCAGTGCTGGGCCCTGAGTCATGTCGGCAGGTACATTGTGACAAGTTGTCCCATTGTTGGGGACGACATGACGCCGTGTCTTTTCTTATTGAAAAAAACTTTTCATACAATATAATTCAATCATGATTTTCCCTTCCGGAATCTCCTCCCAGATCCTCCCTACCTGCTCATCCAACTTTATGTTCTCAGCCCCTCCCCCCAAACAAACAAAAAGCCAAACCAAACAAGGTGCAGGGTGTGTGCCCTGGGTAACCAACCACACAGCACAAAATGAACTCAACGAAATATTTGTGGACTTCTTGTTTCATTTTGCTTTGTTTTGACATTATTTTTTATATTATTGGTCTTGTGTGTTTGTTTTGATTTTGTTTTTGTGGAGTGCGTGTGTGTGCATATAGATACAGAGATAGAAATAGAGATAGATAAAAGATAGGCAGGTGGATGGATAGATGATAGGTAGGTAGGTAGGTAGATAGTTCTGACATACATTTCATACACATACACACTCTTTAAAATCTAGAAAACATGCCAACTTGATGATGTAAGAATATGGTGATTTCATTTGCAACTTTGTCCTTCCTTCTTATATTTGCTCAGAATTTCTTAATGATCACGTGTTTTAATTTTATGATAAAAAGCACTCAAAAGTGTTTTGGTTTCTCTTGGTGCTGCAGCGCCAATCTGTGTCCATAGCGATCCTACACCAATAGCCGGCTTCTCTTCCTTTTTAAGGCGTGGATCGGGCACAAAGGAACACAGATCTCAAGATGACGTCTGAGGAGCATTTCAGCCTCCTGGCCAGTTCTAGTTTCACAGCCCTAAACTCTACACAGGTGATTCAGATAGAGCTGGGGGTAAGTGCCATGGGGAGGAGGGTGCGGGCTGCAGCCTGGGCGTCTCTGGGAAAGAGGCCATTGGCTCTTTAGGGCAGCAGCCAGGTGTCTTCTCAAGACCACACAGATATTCAGAGCTGAGGAGCCAGGACTAACTTAGAGGAAAAATTAGAACGCTCTAGATAAGTTCCATCCATTGTCTCCAGGTTTCTCCAGTTAAGAAAGACCAAGATCTATACACCCAAGGTCAAACAGGAACCCTCCTGGAGGGCTGGTTGTTGACCAAAGACACTAGATTCAGTCTTTGGTTACTGTCTTGATCTGCTTTCTGTTGCTGTAGCGAGATCCATGAGTACAGTGAATTTATAAAGAAGAGAGTTTGGTGCATGGCTCTGGAAGCAGAGAGACCTAAGCACGTGGTGCCAGCTTCTGCTTGGCCTATAGTGAGGTCTTCATGCTGCATGACAGAGACTGTCACACTGGGAGACGGAGAGAGCGAGAAAGCCCAGTGTCACCCCCCTACCCCGTAATAACCCACAAACATGCACTCATGAAGGCAGAGTCCCTGTGGAAGACTCCTGTCAGCATGGCTGCACTGGTACCGTGTTCCCAGCACTTGAAATTTGGGGGAGCCACTTAAACCAAGGCAGATACTGGTGCCGACTGTTCTTGGGGGTGGGGAAGAGAAGCTGTGGCTCTGGTGATCTCAGGGTTCCACACGCACGGCCTCCAGCCTTTATAACAAGCCACACGTGTCCTCGTGAATCGTAGTGGCCAAAGTCTCAAACGCATCTGAGAGAGAAAGCTTCTTAAACACATCAGTTTAAACGTTAAGCGTTGGCACCCAGAACACTTGGAAATTAGCAAGCAAGGTTGCTTGTTTTAGGTGCTACGGATGAAACCCTGGAGCGGCTACATGTTACCAAAGCGCCCTCCCAGCCTTGGGGAGGAAGTGACTCAGAGCTAGAGGAGTGAGGAGAGCTGCCAGGGCCCACTGCCGCTGAGTTTGCTTTGAGGATCAGGGAGGTAAGTGCAGTTTGGGCTCCAGCACAAGTTTGTGAGGAGAGGGCCATCAGAGAATTCAAAAGAGATGGCCTTCCCAGCCCCTTAGAGAGCCTTTGCGGGGCCCCGAAGACCGGAAGGCCTCCTTGGGAAGAGACCGCTGCCAGGTGATGCCGATCAGACTCCTCCCTATGTGTCTCTGATCCTCCAGCCTAAGAACAGCCAGAGGTGAGCTCCGGGGTGCAGAGTGGCCAGCCTGTAGAGTCCTCAATGCACCTGTTTGCTCTCCCATGGTTTCTGCTTTGGGAGCACAAATCAATTTGATTTTCTATTTTAACCACTTCATCTTTCATCCAAACCCTGGAGAATACGAAGAGATGGCTCCCATGCCAAACCACAAAGGCCATTACAGGACTAGATGTAAGTGGCAGCTTTAATCTCCTGGTGACAGCCATCAGAGACACACGGGGTCCAGTGTGCGCTAAACCCCACAGTACCAGGGCGGCGGTTCAAGCCTGAGTCAGTCTTGATGTATCCCCGTGCAGTGAGTTTCCAAGGCTCTTGCTGAGCCCCAGGTCCCCACTAACACCAACCAGAACAGTTCACACTCTCTGGGTGTTTGCTGTGTGTTGGTCGCTGTTCCTTATGCTTTCTATACATTTATGGTCCGACCCTTATTATAACTCCATAAAGTTGTTAATATCCCCCATTTCACATGACGAGAGTGGAACACAGGAGGGCCAGTAACTTACACAGCGGGCGTGACTCAAGCCCTCTGTTTCCCGGCTGGTTTATTCTGATACACGATGACACAACTGACAGTAAATAAAATTAAAGCGCCTTTGAACATATATCAGAAAACAACAGTATTGCTGCTGAGCTAAGGTGGTAGTTTAAGTTGATAACTGTGGGGATATCTGTTCTTTTATTCATTTAAGAAAATCTGTGTGTTCATTGCCTGTGTGACATTTTTGTCTCAGAGGAAGGATAATGAAGCAGAATGATTCAGAACAAAGCAATCTTGGTTTGTCTTCTGAGGACTCGGGAGGGAAAGGAAGGACGTGGCAGATAGGTGTGGAGGCACGCAGGATGGGGAGCTGGCTTGGATGGAGGAGCATTTGTTACAGGTAAGAGAAATGAACTGTGAAGACTCGACAGGCCAGCGCTTCCGAAAGTGAGCCTGCCTTTCGGTGACAAAAACCCCAATGGGTTTAGTAAATCTACAAGGAGTGTGACTTTGGCAAGATGGCTCAGCGGGTCAAGGTGCTTGCTGCCAAGCCTGAGAATCCCACCAGGTCTCTGACCGGCACAGACACGCTGAAGCAAGTGTGCCGTGTGTACATACACGCATCATACAGAATTGTTAAAGTGGCCGAATTGCACGTTCAGGATAGCCTTCAGGACTTCTGAAGATGAAATACTTACAGTCTGACCCCTCACTGAAACAGGCGGAGTTCAGCTGGAGTGCTTATCTAGAATGCACAGAGCCCTAGGTTCAAAGCCCACGTGGGTTTCCCACCTGGGCCAGCCTCGGGTGAAGCAAGGCTACCCGTGGAACAAAGACGGGGCCTTCAGACCATCCGCACACACAGTGCCTTTTCTTTCTGTTCTTCACCAAGACATAAGGAAAACCCAGAACCTCGTCCCAGCCAGACACGCTTTAAACCACAAACCACAAAGCTGCTTTCCCTTTATTTTTAACTGTTCTTCTCCAGTGGCTTACTTTGCTTATATCTTCTTATTTTTATTTTTTAAGTACAACTGCATTGTTCCCTTATTTATTTTGTTTCAACTGCTTAATTACAAGAACAAGTATACATGAATCTGTCATGCGTAAATCCGGGAAATGATCACAGCTGATTCTTGTTCACTGCCAACAAAAACACCACCGAAATCGCTCGAGAGCTGGGCGGTGACACACTCCTATAATCTCGGCACTCAGGAGGCTGAGGCAGGAGGATTTAAAGTTCAAGTTCAGCCTAGGTATCCTCAAAATGAAAAGGCCTGGAGAGGTAGCCTGGCGCTAGAGTACATGCCTGGCGCGTGTGAAGCCGTGAGTTGTATCGCCAGTGGGGTGGGGAGAGAGACAGAAAGTGGGATCTGGGAGAAAGGGGGGAGGGGAGAGAGCTCATAGAGAAATCTGAAGGGCACAGGCATTAAAATGCAGCGCTGAGAGCTCCAGCCGGCTGGGCCCTCCGTATGTTTTTTTAGAAGGAACAAAGCAGCCTGAAATGTCTGGCAGGCCGAGGTGGTTCCTGCGACAGGGTAGCTGCCCATCTCTCTCGTACTGATTGGTGCTGACTTGTCTTGTTGCTGTGACAACATTCCTGACAAAAGCGACTTGAGGACGGGTTTCCTGGAAACCGCACTTTGCGGGCACCTTGCAGTGGCGGGAAGTCACGGCGTCTGGACGCACGAGGCGGCTGGTCACGCCGGGTCCACAGTCGGAAGCAGGGAGAGGTGCATGCCGGGCTCAGCTCACTTCCTCCTTTCCTTCAGCCGCGGGGCCCAGCACAAGGATGGTATCTCTTGCCTTCAGAGGGGTGACCCACGGACTCCATCACCGTGTTCTTCCTCGTCGTTGCCGCCCCGCGTTCTTTGCATCGCTCTAAGGACTTCTGGGATGTGTTTGTCACCTATGGGTGCCCCGTCTTGGTGCTTAGGTCTCCGGGTGGCACGGACCTCCCAAGAACTGGCAGCGCAGTGGTGTTAGGCACCCCAACTCTCCCAGCTTCTCGGGCCTTTCCTCCAGGTCTCACTGACCTTCCATCCGGCTTCTAAACCATGGTCCCAGTTCTGCAGCCTAGCAGTGAAGCCAACAGGTCGTTTTTAGTGAGAGTAGCTCCCTTCTTCAGACTGATGGTTGGTTGACTATGTGTGTCATGAAGAAGACTCCTTCATAGCCCGCTCCATCCATGCTGGCCAGAGTCCCCTGCCAGCGCTTGCCCAAACCACCAGTGGAAGCCATTGCTCTGGGAGGCTCCTAACTTTGGCCTGAGTTCACCCCAGTGACGTTGTTTTGGGCGGTGCACACATGAGAGCCCAGGCCCCAATCAAGATGCCAGCAAGCACCACAAAAGATAGGATTTCAGTTCCAACAACCATCCGGCCACCCAATACCATAAGTTCTTGGTTTATCGCAAGCCTTTGAAGCTGAAAAACTCGGGGTGACTTTGGATTTTTGTTTTTGTTTTTTTTGTTTTTTGTTTTGCTTGTTTGTTTGTTTTTCGAGACAGGGTTTCCCTGTTGTAACTCTGGCTGTCCCAGAACTCACTCTGTAGACCAGGCTGACCTCGAACTCACAGAGATCTGCCTGCCTCTGCCTCCCGAGTGCTAGGATTAAAGGTGTGTACTGCTACCACACAGCCTCAGAGTGACTTTGTGAAGGGATCTAGAATAAGACAATAGGGCCTGCTTCCTCTGATGGTTAAAGTCAACCGTCAAATGGACGGGCTCTGGAATCACCTAGGAGACACACCTTGCAGCCTGTGAAAGAGCTTCTAAAGCAAGTTAATTGAGGCAGCAAGATCTAAACTGCCTTTGGGTGGTACCATCTCACGGGCTGAGGTCCTGCGATAGATAGGAAAGAGAGAAAGCTGGGTGTAGCATCCGTGTCTCTGTGCTCCTCACGGGGGTATGCAATATGGCCAGCTACCTCAAGCTCCTGCCACCAAGCCTTCCTCACCATGGCAGACGATAGCCTCAAAAGGTAAGCCAGAGGAGACCCTTCCTTCCTTGAATCGTTTTGCTGTGTAAGCTGTCACGGTAACAAGAGAAGTAACTAGTTCATTGATATGCTCTCGACCTGCCCTGTTCGTCTGCTCCCCCTGTCCCTCATCCTTCCAGAACTTACGTCATACCCATCCTCCGCACAGCCGCTTCCTCCCGGGAACTGCTCTTTGTCTGAACTGGTGTAACAGTTCCTCTCACCTCTAGAAGTAGAAGCTGTGCCTATGAGACTCCCATGGTCTGAGTCTGTTTTTCCATGAAACGAGGGTCTTCTCAAGGCAGGAACTGAACTTGACCTGGCCTCCCCACTGCGTCCAGGCTTCTGCCTGGCAGTGCAGCTCAACAAAGGCCTTTGTATTGTGCTGAACATGTTCCTGGTGAGACATGGCTCAGCACATTCCCTGAGCCCCGAGGCCTTGGTATCTGGTCTCTCCTCACAGACTGAGGCCTGAAGGGTGGCTGGGGTACAGTGCCCCCCACTTCTCCTTTGGCCACCTACTGAATACTCACAACCAGCAAGTTCAGAGCGCTGTGGGCGAGAAAGTGTGGCCACTGTTTTAACACAGAAGAGGCTGCAATAAGAAGAAGATTAAACATTCGTGTTTTTTCTCAAAACACAAGAAGTTGGCCGTCTCTATCTGAGACCAGTCGGAGCTGTTCTGTGGCGTTGACAGGCTCCACTGAGCAGGGACAGCGTGTTTTACAACTGTTTGTGGAGAGAAGGGTCTCCCAAAGGAGCCAAGGAAGATCATTGTTGGGACCCACCGGACTGAGGTGCCCAGGTGGGAAAGGCCAACAAGGTCACAGAGGCAACTTGTTCCTGGGGGATCACATTAGGTGTGTGGCGGTTAAGAGGCTCTGTTGCAATTGACACAATTCAGATGCTGTAAACAGGAGGTGGCAGGAGTGGTGGACACAGCACAGAAGGACCAGTTGGCTCTGATCTCATGCATAACGTGTGTGTGTGTCTGTGTGCATGTGTATGTGTGTCTGTATGTGTCTGTGTGTATGTGTGTGTGTACGTGTTGCATGTGTGTGTGTGTATATATCTGTGTGTATGTGTGTGTTTATCTGTGTGTGTCTGTATGTGTGTGTGTGTACATGTTGTATATGTGTGTGTCTGTGTATGTTTGTGTGTGTGTGCAAGTGCATATGTGTGTGCGTGCGTGTGTGTATGTGTTTGTGCGCACGCATGTGTTTATATGTGTGTGTGTGCGCGTGTGTGTGCATGTGTGTGTATGTGTGTGTGAGTGCGTGTGTGTGTGTGTGTGTGTGCGCGCGCGCACATGGTGAACTCGGGATGGTGGCAGGCATCTTCCTCCATTGCTGTCACCTTGTCATCTGTAACAGGAACTCTCCTTGAATTTGGAATATTCTGGGCAGTGAGCTGCTGGGGTACAGTGGCCCCGCTGAACCTCCTCTGTCTCCTCCCCCAAGCCCATGCTGAGTTAACACATACATGCTGCATAACCGGCTCTCATGTGAGTGTTGGGGATCCAAACTCAGATCCTCATGGTTTGCAGAGAGCACTTTACAAACCAAACTCTGGAAATTCTCTGGAGTGGGGCCCTTGTGTCGCCACAGGCGCCTGCTCCCTGGCTCCCAGGCCAGATGGCGAGTGTGCCGACCATTCAGGTTCAGGACACAACATGGAGCACGAAATAACACGGTTGTAAAAAGCCCATTATTTTCTTGAAAATAGCACAATTCTCTGACACTGTGTTCTTATGAAAACATTAAATTGGTCAGCGTTTTCTCTTTTTAAAATATTTGATAGTTCTTTGAGAATTTTGTGCACGTGTTTTGATTCATTCCCCAATTCTCCCCAAGTCCACCCTCCTTCCCTAACCGTCCAACTTTATACCCTATTTTTTTAAAACATATTAAGACTAATTTGTGCTGCCAAATATTCTTGGATGTGTGCTCTTCTGCTGGAGCACAGTTGACTTATAAAGGGCTACTCTCTTAGAGAAAACTGTCATCGCTCCCAGAAGCTGGTGTTGCCAGTGGCTGCGCCCTCGGTGCAGCACTTCATGTCTAACTCCCTTTCCTTGCTGGGATTGGGTCTGCCTTAGGCCCTGTGCGTGCTGCCCCGACCACCATGAGTTCCTATGTGCTGCTGGGCTGCTGTGTCCAGAAGACTCTGTTTCCTTGTGGCCATCTACTGGCTATAAGCTGTGAGCCCGATAAACCCTCTCCTCTCCAAGTTGCTTTAGCCGTGACATTTGTCACAGCAACTGAAAACTAGAACAGTTACTTAGATGACAGACAGAGAGTGGACAACAGATACTGAGAGACACAGAAGATAGCCAGAAGGATAGATAGATAGATGATAGATATATAGATGATAGATAGATAGATAGATGATAGATAGATGATAGATAGACAGATAGATAGAGGAAGTAAAGAAGGGAGGGAGGGAGGGAAATGACAAAGCAGATGATAAAACATTAACAGTCGGTAAACCTTACTGGATGGTTACAGCTGTATCTGAAATTTCACAGGTATAAACTTAAAGATACATTTACAGATGTAGCTGTAATTTTGCAGGTATACACTTCAAGATACATTTATAGTCTTACTTTTTTAGTATTTTCTATAAGTTTGAAATACTTTCCAAATGAAAAAATTTTAAATCATGCCACAATTTCTATGCCCATGTTTTGAAAGTTACCCATTCTTACCATAGCAGAATTCTCCAGACGTGGAAGGCTTTTAAACCTCAGTGCCCACCGCCAGTGACATATTTCCTTAACAAGGCCACATCTAGACCTCCTCCAACTGGAAACCAAGTGTTCAAATACAGGAGCCTACAGTAATTCTCATTCAAGCCACCACGATGACCAAATGTGTATTTCTTATCATAGCACGTCAAGGAGAAATGGCCTCTTCAAACCAGGGGTAAGGGTTGAGGCCTTTTGTCAAGAGCTTTTAAATTCAGACTTCATCTTAGTTGGCTTAAGTTTAAGTTTCCCCGACCAAGGTAACAGGGCCCATCACCAAGGAAGCGGGGCCCACTACCCAGGAGATAAAGTTTTAGTTTCTGCTAACCAAGGGAATGAAAAGCATAACCAGTTCTTTACCCCTCACCTGCCAAGATAATGAGGAACATAACATATTCCTGGGCCTTCACTAGCCAATAGAAATAAAGGACAGTTACTGCCTCACTGTTCTGTGTGCCAAGATTGGCTAATCTGGGAAAACAGCTGTTTTATGGTTTTTCCCTTTATAAGAGGTATTAGATTCACACTCAATAGCTCTCACGCCATCTTTGCTGTGGGTCTGTGATTGCTCCTGGCGTGTACCAGGCTTCTGGTACACAAGAAAGTGTCTTCTTTTCTTTTCTTTTCTTTCCCTAAATAAATCTTGCTTTGAAATGTATTCAATATGTGAGAACCACTGTCCGGTCATGGACCCCAACAAAGAGGACCCTATTAGTAGGAAATGGCCAGTCCACTCTGCCCCAAAGCTTCCCAAACAAATATCCCTTCAAAAAATGAAAGAATAACCAACCCAAGAGGACTTTAAAACTGAGGTTACAAGCTAAGCGTGGATCCCACTGGTATGGGTGGGTCCCATGTCCTAGTTGACTGGCTGCAACCCGTGATGCTCTAAAGATCATCCAGATACCGCAGGGAGGGGAGGCGCCAGGCCAGGGCAGCACGTGTTCCCAGAACACATTTTTCTCATGGTCTGATATTCTACAAAAGGCTGCCTAGTCTCATGGAGTCATCTGGGGTCCAGGAAGATCCAGAGACCTTCGGATACACTCTGAGTCAGAAGTGGAACTCAGGTTATCTGGGTCCAGCTGACGGCTGCTCTACTGGCTACCTCCTACGGGCTGTGCAGAAACGTCCAGTGCTCTCTTATCTCTCAGCCCTTCTCTCAATTCCTCCTGTGGTCAGGGCCTCAGCCTGGATCCCTCTCCTTCATTCACTCCCTTGTCTCTCCTTACAGGGTGAGCCACAGGCAAGGTGGCCACAGGGGTAGGGGGGCACAGAGAGGAGAAGCAGGGGTGGGAACAGCACCTCCACTCCTTGCCACTCCCCAGCACGAATAACAACACACACACACACACACAGACACACATACAGACACACAGAGACACATACACACATATACACATACACACACATACACACACACACACACACACAGACACATACACACATACACACATATACACATACACACACACACACAGAGACACATACACAGATACACACCACATACACAACACACACACACATATACACACTACATACACACATACACAGACACACACACACACACACACACACGTGCATACATGCACACATGTGCATACACGTACCACACGCACACCACCCACCTCCACACCCCACACTGGTCTGCCTGGGAAGACTGCTCCCCACCCTGAACACTGCCTACTGTCCCATCATCCAGCTCCTCGCCCCTCCTCACGGCTCAGCTGGAGAGGAACACAGCCCTCCCTTGTCCCTCTCTTGATATTTCCAGTAAAAGTACCTTGAACACAATCTTGCTGCCACAGCCCTAATTATGTGTGAAATCATTTTTTTTAAAGCTTGAAACCAAAGCAAACAAGCACACACAGAGAAGCCCATTCTCCGAGCCCAGGGGCAGCGGGCCTGGCTGCCGCTGGGTTACCTCAGGCTGCACAGAGGCCCGGCTGTTCCAGCTGCCCGCCTGCCCACCGAGGTGCCACCCATGCCTGACCCGAGAAGCCGCCCACCCCTCAGAGGGAAGAGGTGGTCTCGGCTGGTTCTGCGTCTTCCACACCAGTTTATCTGAGCCTCTCGCATGCCCTGTGCGCTGCGAGGCCCCCGGGGAGGGCCACCTCAGGAACAGCAGGGGCTTCTCAGGAGCAGCTGGGTCGGCCGTTCCTCGGGAGACAAGGACCTTCCTGTACAAGTCAGACCAGTTTTCATCTGTGTTTTTTCACTTATTTAAAACAAAACAAAACAAAAAAATCTACTATTTTCTTTTTCTTTAAAAAATTTTTTTATGGTGGTGCTTGTGTGAAGTCGGAGAGCAGCTTTTAGGAGCCGGTTCTCTCCTTCTTCCTTGTGGGTCCAAGGAATTGAACTTAGGTCCTCAAGTTTGGCAGCAAGCGCCTTCGTCCGGCTGCCTCCTGGCATCTTACTGCTCTTATTGTTTGAGTTGGAGACCTTGCGTAGCCATCCACGTTACGATGACGCTGTCTCTTATTTCCACTCCCCATCCACGCCCCACACCCTAGTGCCCTAACCAGGGACAGTGGCGCTCAGAGTCTCCTGGGGATTCTTTGTATGTCTGAATGTCTTTGATAAGATGATGTTCTGGTGAGCACGTGGAACTTTAGCCTACCTAAGTGGTATCGCCGAGCAGGCTCTCTGTTTCTAACTCTTTAATCTTGGCACATCGTATTTGGAAGTTGCATCTGTTCTGTTACGGCCTTTCTTCAGGTTATAGCAGCAAAGTAAGCTGCCAATAGGTCCTCCATCAGCCTGCTGCTGGGACCCAGCTGTGTCCACCTCCTGGATGCCACAGACGATACAGTGACAAGCATCCGTGGGAGGGGCTTGGGTGTATTTGCACGGGGCTTGGATCGCCGACTTGTGAAATGCATACTCACACTCCCGTGGTCTGGCTGATGGATTGGTTTCCATGATTCCTGTAGCTTTCATTGGTAGCGCACGTGGTGGTGCGGGTCCCGTTTCCTCATTTTTAACCGCACTTGGTGGGATCCAACTTTCTGACGATCTTTTGAATTTAAAACGATGTGGCTTTCTGTTGGTTTCCTTAATCACGTTGGCTTGTTTTTCACACGCACCAAGGTAGAATATCTCTTCAAAAAGTTCTTACTTACTGGGTACCTTTGTGTGCTTGTAAACCCGGCACGTGGGAGGCTGAGGTAGGAGGGTCCTGAGTTCAAGGCCAGCCTGCTCTACGGAGCAAGACCTTGTACGGGAGCTGAAGCCTGTAAACGCATCTGAGTGGTAAATCGCTTGCCCACCGTGCGAAGGGCCTGGGTTTATTTCTTTGCTTCATGGCAAAAGAAATAATTCCTAGCCTACTGGGTGTGAAGGTGCATGCCTGTAATCTTAGCCAGGCAGAGATGACGACGGCCATTTCTCTCCCTTTTCTTATTCTTCCTAACAGTTCTCTTCCCTTCCTTCTTATCATGCCTGTTATTTATCTTTCTTGTCTTATTAAACGGGCCACACCTCAAATGTCATGTCCAATAATAAACGTTTTCTTATTTCTAACTCTGTGTGTGTGTGTGGTTGTATGTGTACGTGCTCATACGTGAGCACAGGTGTGGAGGTCAGAGGTCAGAGGTCAACAATGCTTGTCTTATTCTCTCCTCCTGATTTCTGTGAGACGGGGACCGTCGTGGATTGGCGACGCTGACTGGCTGGCTAGTTCAGGGGATCCTCCCAACACCACTTCCCAGTGCTGGGTTACGGACACGCACACAACATTCGGCCTTCGCCTGGTTGCTGCTGTCCTCACTCAGGTCCTCCCACCTGTGCAGCCAAGATGATCTGCGGAGCAAGCTCCCCAGGCCCTTTGCAACTTTAGAAGGAATGCCTCTAAACAGTCTCTTTAGCGATGAGGTTTGGGTAGATGGTTCTCATCCGGACTGTCCCCATCTCTTCTTGATGTTGTAAGAATGAAAAAGAACACAAACAGCTGTGTGCTCTATCAAAGCCATTCTGGAGCTGTTGGGTAGGTAGAATCGCCTCTGTGTTCTTCCTTCCGTCTACCACTAGAACAAAGTACTTTTTTTTTTTCTTTTTAGGCGGAACCTTGCTTGCTTTTGTCAGATAAACTGAACTTCACTGTGATGTTTTATTTTGAAACAAACAAACAAATTGTACATTAGTTTGATTGGTATCTTATTTAGGATTTTTACACTTAGGTCCATAAATGAAAAGGGTCCTTGTGGTGCCCTTTATTAGTTTTGGAATCAAGATTAGGCTGCCCTGGTGAAGGCTGCACGTGCCTGTGTGGCGGCGGAGGGTAACGAACTTAAGGCCAGCCTGGGATACATTGTGAGACTGTCCCAAGAACAAACCCCGGACTGTGCGATGTAATCACCTAACTAAGGGCTCTGTGACGAACTGAAGTCGTGGGCGACTGCTATAACGTGTTTTCTATTTCTCTGTGCACCATGTGCTCCCGTGGACATCCACCGTCACCCACTTGTGATGGAGAGAGGAGATGGAGAACCCGGTGTCTCAGCCTACAGAGAAACAAGAAAGGAAGGGCTGGGCACAGTCCTGGCTACCACGGTCTGAGCTGCAACGAGTTGCTTGCTCTTTCCCTTTTGCTTTTCTGTTTTTCAAGACAGGGTTTCTCTGTCGTAACTCTGGCTGTCCTGGAACTGTAGACCAGGCTGGCCTCGAACTCACAGAGATCCTCCTGCCTCTGCCTCCCGAGTGCCGGGATCAAAGGTGTGCGCCGCCACCGCCTAGCACGTTGCTTTTTCTTGTTTTTATTTCATTGACTCTGTAATCCACCCAATGAGTTTGGCTGGTTTGCATTTATTTTAGTTGTTAATATACAGGCCTTATTTCAGCCACCTTACTGTTGTTCCATTACCAAGCTTCTAGCTGCCCCCCCTCAGGCTGCACCCTCCTGCAGACCCTGTCCCCGGACAGAGTTCATAAGCAGTAAGAGTGCAGAGACCACGGGTCTCACCGTGCCCTGCCTACCGAGCAGACCCCAGGCTGCCGAGCACCGCGCCTGCCTTGCCTGTCACACATCCTCCTTTTTCCTTTCCACTCTGTGAGTCCGACTTTTTTTCTCTGCTGCCCTGAAAGTCATGCTTTCTGTTTTATGCTTCTAGTTGTTTTCCCTGACTTTTTATGAGTCATACTTACCTATTTGGTTATTGATTTATCTCCCTTGGCACTCACTCATGTCTTGCAGGTCTCTCCTCTTCCCAGTAGTCCCCGACCCCCCGCATCAGACCCTCTTGCTTTAGGGGTGTCGTACAGAACCGACTCGGGGTAGTTACATACGCACAGTTTTTCTTTACTTATTTGAATTTCTTTTTTAAAGAATAACAAATCTTACCAAGTTATTTACGAGTCTTCACTTCCTACGCCTCATTTCTTCCTGCTGTTTCGTTCTGCTGTTAATGCAGCCCTTGTGCGTGTGTATGGTCTGCTTTTTCTCTTTGTAAATGTTCAGAATTTACTCCACTGTCTAGTGTTCTGAGACTTCCCTGTCATGTCTGACTTCACTGTTTGTTTTGAGTCATTCTGTGTCCTGAATTTGTACCCCACGAGCTTTTTTTTTTAATACAAGTTTTTTTCCCCCTTTCTTTGATGCTGTGAAGTTCTTAGTAATGATTTCCTCTTTCCCATATGCTTTCCTCTATCTGGAATCTGGAATTCTTATTTAATGAGTTCTTCCAAATGCCAAGCACATTTCCTGGTGACAGGATCACAGCACAGGCACAGCCGACACGGACCTTGTGCAGGTGCGAGGGGCCCAGCAGTGCACGGTAATTATATATTAAAGACAGAAGTACCACAGGGGAGAGCCAGAGCAAGTGATCCAGGGACAGGGTCTCGGGCGGGGCTGAAGACTGACAGGAAGGCTTCTCTGAGCAGTGGTGCCAAAGAACCCAGGAGTGAGCCATGCACACATCTGCGGAGGGAGACGGTGCCTGGTCAAAGTCGGAGACTCCAGAGCGTGCCTGGCCTGTGTGAGGGACAGAGCCCCCCGAGGAGGGCTGGGTGAGGGGTGGGAGAGCCGCAGGGACGTCTCTCAAGCAGGCCGGGTGTGTCCTCACGGCCGGATGAAGATGCAGAGAAAGGGAAAGCCAGAAAAAGGCTGTGGAGGGGGCGCTGGCAGGTGGCTCAGTGGGTAAAGTCACCTGCCTTGTGCCTGAAGACCTGGCTTTGATCCCCACCTCCCATATGAAGAAAGGAGACTCTTGAAAGTTGTCCTCTGAACCCCACCACTGTACACACACACACACATGTGCACACACACGTGCACACACACAGACATACACATCACACACACACACATGCACACATACACACACATACACATCTCACACACACACATGTGCACACACACATGCACACACACACTCATGTACACTCATGTGCACACACATATACACACACAGACACACACATATACATCACACATACCCATCACACACACACATACACACACAAACACGCA
Source organism: Cricetomys ansorgei (assembly GCA_026225945.1). Classification (NCBI taxonomy): domain Eukaryota; kingdom Metazoa; phylum Chordata; class Mammalia; order Rodentia; family Nesomyidae; genus Cricetomys; species Cricetomys ansorgei. Next base: position 3,172,917 of record JAMJFZ010003035.1, read on the forward strand.
CACACACACATGTGCACATGCTGCCCACTCACACACAAATAAATAGTTTTTTTGAGGTTCTGAACAGAAGAGCAACACAAGAGAACTTTCTTTTCTTTATAAGAAACTAGTTAATTAAATTTAATTAATTAATTAACTAATTTATTTATTTATTAATTTATGGTGTGAGGTCATGGGAAGCTTATAGAGATCAGAGAACAATTTTTACAGGTTCTCTCCTTCCACCACCATGTGGGTTCCAGGGATTGAACTCGGGTCTTTGAGCTGGGCAGCAATCACCTTTACCTTCTGAACCATATCACCAGCCCCAGATTTCTTTTTCATTTGAAAAGACTCATACTGGCTACCCTGTGGGTCCTTTAGGGACCAAGGGGAACAGCAAAATTAGGAAAACATTCCAGTAACAAGCAAGAAGTGGTAGTGGCTAGGACTGGGTGGGAGTGGGGAGGCGGTGGGCAGCGACAAGATGGTGGGTGTGTTTTTAACAGTGGGAAATGCATGGGAGTTGATGAACACTGGATGTGAGGTGTGAAAGGGAGACAGCAGTCAAACAGCACCCAGGGTACCTCTAGCAGCCACAGTAGCATCTCTGCCAGGCTCAGCAAAACCCAGCGGAAGAAGCGGTTGTCCCTGGTGCTTCTCTCCTGGTGGCTAACAAGCCCTCCCAGAAGCAATCGGCAAGTCCTCCATCTCACCAATCAGAACTGTGTCGCATGATGTGCCTACACCAATCACGGACAAGGAGACCAACGGGCTCTTAGACCACAGTCCTCAAAGTTTGTGAGATAAAATTTGCTTCCATAATAATATGGAGACATCTTTTTTACTCATTTTCTCACGATCATTCCAAAAACCGGGCAATACATGATGGTGTAATGAGTCCATGTATATTACTGTAGTGTGTGTGTATGCGTGTGTGTGTGTGTGTGTGTGTGTGCGTGCGCGCGTGCGTGCGCGTGTGGTGAAGTTTATTTCTAGGACTGTTATAATAATTGCTTTGTACATTGTTAGAGGAAGAGCTGCCTAAGCCTTGGCAGTTTGTATTATCTGTTGGTGTTGGCTTTTTGTAAAAGATGTTTGCTTCCTCATGATCTGCACCTGCTCACTGCTCTCTTACAGAGACATTGTGGTCCACACTCTGAAGACCAAAGTTGCTGTGGGGGAATTCTTGTAGTCCTTCTCCCACAGCCTCAGACAACAAGGAGAGAACACTTCCCTTGGGTGTTAAGCTCCTTCACCATAAAGGTGACATGGCTCGGCTGCTAAAGGATTGTGGGATGAGACTAAGCTACAGGTTTCCTTCATTATGCAAATAGGTCTTAGAATGAGAGAGTGGAGATTTTGTAACACATGAGGAGCTTCTGTAGCAATAAAAACACCTGAGATCGGATGATCGGGGGTCCACTATCCAAAATGGCACTTGCCATGACAGATGGTTCCCTCTGCTGAGGTCTGGCAGGGTTTGCATCCATGAAAATGTCTCCTTATCTTCCTTGTGGACCTTTACAATGTGTGTGTGCTGTGTGTGTGTGAGGGTAGTGGTGGTGGCAGTTGGGATGGGATGCAGGATTTCATATCCCCAATCCCCCCTTTTTACTCTTCATTTTGAGACATAGTCTTACTAAGTTCCCAGACTGGCCTTGAACTCACTCTGTGGCCCAGGCTGGCCTTAAACTTCTAATCCTCCTACTTCATTCTCTGGAGTAGCCGGAATTAAAGACCTGTGCTACCAGGCTGTTGCTGGGGAAAGTAAACGTCAAGAATAAAACATAAGCCTTTTAGAAGTTGACTCCATTTGCCATCAGCTACCCACCCACCGTCTGAACCCAAAGCCGTGGAGGAAATGGCAACGGTATACCAGCTTGCCGACTAGGAGGGATCTAGGGATCCTGGGAGACGCTGAATAGAAAAACCTGAAGTACAGCTGAACGCAATCTCCTCGTCCACTTTCTGTGTCCCACACAACAGACCATCTTGCATTCCTGTTTTGGTTTGCTGTGTTTTGTTTGTGGTATTGGAGATGGAACACAGGCTTTGTGCATGTTTGACAAGTACTCTACCATTGAAATGCATACACAGCCCATGACAGGACACCATAACAGGACACCATAACAGAACACCGTAATAGGACACCATAACAGGACACCGTAACAGGACACCATAACAGGACACCATAACAGGACACCATAACAGGACACCGTTACAGGACACCATAACAGGACACCGTTACAGGACACCATAACAGGATACCATAACAGGACATCACCACAGCCCATGACAGGACAGGGAGGTAAGTGAGGTGGTCACTCTCAGCTGCCAACTTGTCAGGATCTAGAATCACCCAGGAGTCAGGCTCTGTCTGCCTATAAGGGATTATCTGGACTACATTAACTGAAGTAGGAAGACCCACCTGATGCGGGCAGTACCATCTCCTGGACTTGGTCTAGGCTGACAAATGGAAAGCTGGCAGCAGGACCACCCGCTAATCTTTGCTTCCTCACTGTGGATGCGACTTGTCGCATGCTGGGATGATGGTCCCAAGAGCTGTCACTCATTCCACAGTGCGAGCTCTCAGTATACAGAGTAATGTCCTCTCCGTCTCTGTCATCTTAGCCCAGGACCTTGCCTGTAGGATGTGGTAGCTAGGCTGCTGTGGGGCTCAGCAAGGAGACAAGGAGGTGTTTTCAAAAGTGCAAACTCTGCCAGACCTCAGCAGAGGGAACCACCATCCTGGCCAGTGCCGTACTCGATCGACAGTGGAACCCCGAGCTCTCAGCTCAGGTGTTTTTGATTCAAACTCCTCAGGCGTTCTACTGATAGCACATGCAGATCATTAGCAATTAAACAACCCCCACAGAAACCCAACACGTGCAGACAATACAGAATGCCAAGACCTATGCATCCCTTTTTCCAACAGTGCACAAAAACAATTATTTTAAACACAACTAAAATTAAACTTCTGCAACAGTAGGAGTTAACTGTCTGAAATGAGCACTTCCAGTGAAGGAAGCACCTGCCCGAATATATGACCCTGGGCGGGGGAGCAGGCACTCTCCGGGCGTGCTCTTACCTAGAAAGTGAAGGAGTAGCACCTGCCATAGACGCAATCAGCTGTATGACGCGTCACGCGAGGCTGGATGGGCGTGAGGGGGAGCGCGTGCACACTGTGGTAAACTAGAGCAGAGCCTTCATCTCTAACCCGGGAAGTGCTGAGATTAGACCCAAATCTTAAGAACCAAACTATGTCTACGTAAATGTTACCGAGGGTCACAGAAAGGGTTAGTGGTCACTTCTGCAGAGCAATGGTTTGGACTTCTCCGAAAAGGAAGGTATTAAATCTTACACAAAAAAATTGACTGGGTGTCATTCACACACAGACATGCGCAGAAGGCAAAACTGAAATTTTTTTTTTAAAAAGACAAAGGGGAATTCATCGCTAAGCTACAGCCTCCAGAACAGCACGATACGAGCCCGTTTAACTGATGAGAAGATTCGGCTTTTAGGATCTTTTTTGGTTTTTGCTTTTTTCAGTCTCTACGTGCCCGTTACCACCCTCCGTCCTGTGTACGGCTGCCTCTTTACTCCGAGCTTTCCTTCACCGTACAGCTTTTCAACCTCATGTAACCCCATCCATCTCAGCCCAAAGTCGAGCCTTTCCGTGAGGTGGGCAGGAGAGGAGCGGGGACAAGTGCACATCTGCACACACCTGTGAGGAAGTCATTGCTCTCCTCCTCTGCGGCGTTGGGGAGGGGTTAGGCACACACACAGCCACGTCGTCTGGTACCAAAGCTCAGCTCCGCCACTCACTAGCTGTGCGATCTTGGGCAAAGTATTTGGCCTCCCTGTTTTCTTTAAAAAAAAAGGAATAATTTGTGATGTTTACAAATCATGAGCTTGCTATGGTTACTGAACGAGTTTCTAAACATAAAGTGTTTAACACAACCCCCAGCACACAGTGCCCAATACACGTGGGCAATTATGATTCACCGTGAGCATTGCCCTGTGCCAGACACGGGGGCACTAAACAGGCAGGTTCACCCACTCACTGTTTATTGGAAGACTGCATCTGTCTTACACTTGGATGGGATCAGGGACATGTGTTCCTGTTGCCTTGAAGCCTACAGTCTCGCAAGGTGGGAGGCACTGTAGATATACTCGGGAAGCTGTGGTCTAAGCCAGGGCAGCAAAGACGAAGTCGGAACAGAGTAGGGCGGGGGGTCATGGGAGAGCTCTATTGTTTACAGTACAACGAAGCAACGGTAGTGCACTACCATTAAAGCAAGCGCCGTGGGAGCCCCCGGGGGCACGGGCGAAGGTGGGGAGGGATGAGGAGAAGAGCATGGGTGCTTATGAACAGAGCAGCACCAAGACCCCACGGTATGCTTTCCTTCGGGGGGGTACGGTAGCTCCCCTTTACTGAGGAAGAAAGTGAGGCCCCAGGGCAGTCGCCCATAATGATTCTGCCGGCTCCAGAGCAGCTCTGATGGGTCCTCGTTCAAACACTGCTTCTCACTGCCCTGAGCCCCACCTGGCAGCCAGCCTCCTCGAAGCCCTTCACCCGCCCACGGGTCACAGAGTCTGTTTTGACTTGACGTCACCCCCACCCCAGGGTGCTTTTTTCACTCCCTCCCACTCCATCCCCGACGATCCCTGGGGTGACACCCAAACCAATAACCACAGGTAAAGGCGTCTCTCCCCCTCTCCCCGGGATGCAGAGTTAAATACACAATCACAGAGATGTGACCTGGGTCCGGAATGGACGGGACCAAGGTGCCAGGATGAGCAATCCCTCAAGAATCCCTCTGGAAGCTCCTCCCTGGAGACACCCTTCCCCAGAATAGGCAAAGAGGGCTAGAAACACCCATACAAACAGCGCACCCACAAAACCCCACTGTCCCCAGGCTTTCCTCCCTCGGCCCTTTGCTATTTTTATTCGGAGAGCGCGAAGGGGGTTGCCAGGCAGGGCCACGCTGCTGTTTATGTCTGAAATTTGAAAAGATGCACAGTGTACTCGGGAGAAGGCGTTGCAGGGAAAGGAATTTCAGAGAATTTCAAACCTGGCAGGGTGAATAGGTGCCTTGTGTTCGGGCTTACGACGCTGGAAAAGCTGCACAAGCCGTGGCGGGAGAGGGGCCCGGATGGGTGCAAATGTCCACGTGCGCGATCCTGGGTGGACGGAGACTAGGCTCACCTGGCTGTGGGGATCAACCGATTTCAGATTGGGGCAGCTTTGGGAGGAGATGTCTTGCTTCTCCACTCGGTCTCTGTCGCCCTTCTGCTTCGTAGGGATTGCCTCACGTGTGCTGCTTTTCTGCTGGGTCTCTCACTCACTCTGTTTTCTCCTTCTTAATTGCAAGTGTGCTTTTCACAGTTGTGCAATCTTAGTAACACGCACAAAACTTAGGTTCTAGCTGGGGACTTCATTCCATACGTGCTGTGTCCTGACTATCTGTAGCCTGGGCTAGCCTCAAACCCACCAAGTAGTCAAGGCTAGCCTTGAACTCTTGACTCCCCTGCCTTTATCGCCCCGATACTGGGGTGTGCTGCCATGCCTGGTTGGTGGTCTTTGTTCAATCATGGGAAGTAGGAAGTAAGAAGTTGGCAGCAATGTGATCGAACGCAGCCCAGCGGCCCAGCTGAACGAATACCATGCCTGCTCTTGTCTCTCATCCTTCAGAGGTTAGAGTAGCCTTGACATAGCTCTGTAGGTCCTCAGTCAGCCTTCCTGTGGCTCTTGCTGTGTAGAGAGGTTCTCAGGAACACAGGCCTGAGTGCTGAGGGGAACTTCCGCCTTGGCATGACGTTTAAGGCAACCCAGATCCCTAAGATCACAGTTCCATCTTGTTTCCTTGGGGTGGGGGGAGGGGTAAGTCACAAATCCTTAGCTCTATGGGTACCTATGGCTGCAAACCTCCTCAGCCCAGAAAACACCCCAGGGGTTAATGTGTGATGGAATGCCAGCTCTCACACAATCCGTCCTCCTCATGGGCAGTGTGCTGGCTAGTTTTATGTCAACTTGACACAAGCAGGAGTCATCAGAGAGGAGGGAGCCTCAATTGAGAAAATACCTCCATAAGATGGGACTATAGACAGGCCTGTAGAGAATTTTCTTAGTAAATGATTGACGGGGGAGGCCCAGTCTACTGTTGTGGGGCCACCCTGGGCTGGCGGTCCTGGGAGCTATAAGAAAGCAGGCTGAGCAAGCCGTTAGGAGCAAGCCAGTGAGCACCCTCCATGGCCTCTGCATCAGCTCCTGCCTCCAGGTTCCTGCCCTGCTTGAGTTCCTGTCCTGACTTCCTTTCATGATGAACAGTGCTGTGGAAGTGTGAGTCTTAAAGCCTTCCATTTATAAACCTTTGCTTTTGGTCATGGTGTTTCGTCACAGCAACAGAAGCCCTCACTAAGACAGGTGTCAGTTTCCTTGAGTATGGGAGGGTCTGTGAAATTCGATCTTTATAATTTTTAAGATTCATATTCTCCCCCTCCCTCTTTCCATCTCTCTCTCTCTCCATCCTTACGTTTGTTCAGCCGTTTCTCCTTGCCTGTCTTGTCTGCCTCTTCCTTCCCCCTTCCTTCACTGTTGTACTCAACCAACTCAATCAATGTGTCTCCGCAGTCGTTGGGTAGAAGAATTTAACGTGCCCTGCTTCAGGCTGTCTCCCCAGGTTCCAAACTCACACATCTCTGCCTGTTCGAGGTCTCCTTCTACTGGCCTTCCACTTCTGAAACCCACCGAGCATACAGTGGGACACACCGCCCCCTCCGGCCCATGCTGCTGCTCTTTTGATCTCCCATTCACCCAGGTTCAGAAGCTCGAGGCTGCCCTCCACTCCTGTCTCCTCCTGTCCCTTCTCCCCAGCGCCGCCACGGTGGGAGAAGGATCCCTGTGCCAACAGCATCTTTACATTTGTCACCGGGCCTGATCTAAAGGGCTCAGCTGAGGTCTGGAATGGTGGCTTTTAGTGAGAGCAGTGGGGGGAAGGGCAGGGGCGGGGCTTCCGATGGGGGGCTGCCTTCCATTTGCCTCCAGTCTTACAGAAAGGACCGAGGTGTTCTCTACACCCAGGACACAGACAGCGACTAC
>JAMJFZ010003035.1:3185000-3197500 GCA_026225945.1 Cricetomys ansorgei
CTAAGCCACTAAGTGTAGGGGAGATTTGTTACACCGCCATAACAACTAGAATATGGAGCTGTGCCATCTTATCCTGCTCTAGGCTTTGGCCCTAGGCCCTATCCTGGGCAGAGCTGAACGCTGGTGTGGTCTACTGGTGAGCTTTATAGACGGTGTGCTACTGAGAGTAATCCCAGGCACACAGAACCAAGATCCTTAGTATATGAGGGTAAATATAAACATTTATTTTTATTTTATGTGTTTTAGACTGCATGTATGTCTGTGCATCATGTGTATGTCTGGTGTCCACAGAGGTCAGAAGAGGGCATGAGGCAATTGTGAGCTGCCACGTGGGTGCTGGGAATCGAACCCAGGTCCTCTGGAAAAACAGCGATGCTCTTAACCACTGAGCCGTCTCTCCAGCCCAAGATTAATTATAAACAACAGCAAGGATGAAGTCCCACCCATTTGTCACACCAGGACAAGCCAGAGGAGACCCGGGATCACAGCAGCACAGGTGAAAAAAATCGCAGGCTCAGCCTTGAAGAGACTGTCAGAAAGATGCAAAATATAGGTTGTGTGAACCTAAAGCACAGGATTCAGACAAAGGAGGTGAGCTCCGTGCTCTTCCCCCAGCCCGGGTTGAACACATCCACGGGACTGAATTCCATTTTAAATCACTTTTTCATGGGCAGTGCAGACTCACTTAATGAGAATTTCTATGGACCAGTCCAGATCTGTCGGTTGAGACAAATGAGAAAGAGTAGAAGGAGCCAGGGTGTCCAAAAGAAGGAGACGGTGAGGGAGAAAGCAACACGCTGACTTAGATATGGAAAGACTTCCCACGTACAAGAGGTTCAAGGGACCAGGACAGAGGGCGGAAATGAACTCCGCTTCGTCCATTGACGATTTCACACTGAGACGGGAAGACAGGCTGCTACATAACTAGATACTTCCTGAGTACTAGAAACCATGAAGAATCAACCCCCCGGACAATTCTGAGCAAAGTGTGCTGCCCAGCCTGTGGGTGGGGGATGTCATGGAGGCAGCTAGCATGCTATCCCAAGGGGTGTCTTCTGAGTTCTGTCAGAGGCCTTTACCACTGTGGGGGTCTCCTTCTGCAGTTCTGGGACTGCAGGAACTACTGAGTGACGTCATCACAACACCTCTGCTTTAGTCAGTGTGTGAAATATCTGGGGGGGCGTGTCTTGGAAAAGTGAAGATTCTGAGTCGGCAGCTCCGGAGTGGACCTGAGAGTCTGCATCTCTCACAAGCTCCTAACTGGCATGAGAGCCTGTGGACCACACATTGCAGAGAGAGGTCAGAACTTCCCAGTGACGGTGGGTGCAATCGGGTGGCTTGTCAAAGACATCGTGTGACTGCAAAGTAGTTAGACAATTACAAAGTATTCCAGCAGAGAACAGAGGAGTCGAATCAGGGCTGCCAGGGAGCGGGACCCTTGAGTAGGGTGGGACACGGGTTTATGTGCCGCTCGGGCTTTCTGAAGGTGTGACCTTTGATTCTCAGAACCCAGTCTTCAAAGCGTCCAGACATCATGGGTTGGTTGTGTGCATCCTTCAGAAGGCAGAGTGGTGGCACAGCAGTCTATCCCTACGGCCCCTCACTGCCTGGGTGGCCTTAGAGTCTTAGTGTGTGCCCGCGAGCCCGAGGTGCCACAAAGTATCAGGCGTGTACAAAATGGCTACTGTGTGCTCCTTAGCCTTGCTGCAAAACTATTAGATGGTCAGCAAACATTTGCTCCCTTCATTACAAAGACAAATTACCTAAGGAATATTTGTCCTGGACTTGAATTGCTCTTCATCAACCCAAAATGCCCCAGGATATATGTCAAATATGATCCCATTTTGCAGACAAGGACAATCTGTTGTCACCCAGAGTGTGAGAGATGCATTGACATTTAAGAGACTAGTGTTTCCTCAATTTTTTTAATTTAAATTTTTAAAAAGGAAATTGATGTTTCTAAAAAGTACCTTTCCACTGGCCTAGTTACTCATAAGATTCCATTCCATTCCTCTAAAAGTGAAGACACTAGCCTCTGAGCAGTTTTGGCTATCACTTCGATGATCGGAAACTTATTGTGACCCAGAGCATCCATGCACGGGTGAAACAGAAGGCGGGACAGGAACAGCCAACCAACAGAGAGCGCAGCTCAGCCCTCAGCCCACCACAGCCCACCCTGGGCTTCAGAATGTCCTGGGCCAGGGCCAGGCCCGAATACAGCTAGCCAGTGAGATACCCACACAATTCTAGCATAGTCAACCTGGGGAGACAGAGGTCGCTTCTGACCTTTCCATCGAGAAAAGACTTGGTCAGTTCTTTCCGTACCCTGTAGTCTGCAGACAACCCATTTCTTTCCGCAGCACTGCCTGAGGCCGCTGTGTTTTAATGAGAAGCACAGCAGCTTTCGTCAAGGCCACCGACAGTCTGAATCCCCTCCCCCAAACGTGCTGCAACTTGACCAGCTGCTCCTGTGGCACAGAGGGGTGACCTTGGTTTGAAGTTAGTCCCCAATTTGATGGGCAACTCTACCACTTTCTGAGCTCCGTGGTATGAGCATCTTTAGGGGCTGAGGGATGGTATAATATTTAACTTATTGGGCTCTTTAGAGAAATTAATATTACTGTATGTTACAACTAGCTCATAAAAGGTATTCAAAGACTCTTAGTTTTTTTTATTCTTTTTCCCAGGAAACAAATTTATTAAAGAGTGCCGTGAGAGGCGGTAGCAAATTCCTGCTTGGGAGGTCTACGCTGAGTTTGAAGACCCCAGCCTTGCGCTTTGTACCTTCTGCCTCTGTGGCTGCCTCATCTCCTCTCTCCGCCCTCCCTCCCGCCTCGTCTCGGGGTACCCCACCCCCAAAACTTTCCAGCAGCTGCTCCGTGAGGGTTCTTTCAAACCGCACCCCGTGAGTAGGGGGTCGAACTGCCCCAATCGCCCCTCTCTGGGTCTCAACTGCAAATCTTCACCGGGCGCCCGGGGAACCCCGGCCTGCCACCCTGGGGGCGCGAGCCGGGTGCTCTGGGCGCTCTGCGGGCGCAGCCCTCCGGGGCCGCCCGGACTGCGGAGCCGCCGACCGCAATGCAGACGCGGGCCCTCCAGCGCTGCCCGCGCCGCTTTCCTCCGCGGGCCCGGGAGCTGCGGGGTCGGCGCTCCTCCCGTGCCCTGCGCGCCGGGCGGCTTCCCCAGCTGAGCGCGGTCCCCCGGCCCGGTCCAGCGCGCTCCGGACGCCTCTCCCTTCCCCTCCCCCTGCGGACCGGCCCCGGGGGTGGGGTTTCCCTATGTGCTCGCCCCCTCCCACCCCCACCCCCCGCGTGCGCCCTCCCCTCCCCCGCCCGCCCCTATGTATGTGTCACCGCGCGCCATTCCCGCCCACCTACCTCCCCGCGGTGCCAGAGGGGGCTCACAGAGCTGAGGACGCGCGCGGCACCGCTCAAGGTCCCTCGCTCTCTTCTCTCGCTGACTGGCATCCTACGCAGGTGCCGAGGGGGCTCCGGGCACCTTTCTGTGTCCCTGCCCTCGATCAATCCTGATCCGCAACCCAGCCAGCCAGCTGCCACTGCGGCCACCGCCCGAGGGGACCTGCGGACAAGACGCCGGCGGGAGGAGGGGTGCGCCGGGCTCCCCCCACCCCGCTCAGAGCATCCCCGCTGCAGCGCAGCAAGACGCGGGGCTCGCAGCCCCCAGGAATCCCTAGCTGCCTCGCCAGGCTACGGGACTGAAGTTCTTGGAGCAGAGAGTCCAACTCTTCAAGGTAAAAGAAGGTCTCCTCTCCGGAGGGGCTCTGTCCTGTGGCATCTGGGAAGGCTGCTGAGACCACGCGCCTCTGGGCTGGGGGTGGCGTGCCTCGGTGTCCCGGTTGGGGATACATGTGTTGGGGCTCACGACCTCGGCGACAAGCGCACCGAAGTTGAGCAAACTCAACTATTGCCCAAGCTCAGAGTGAATGGGACACATGGAGGGGCTCTCTCTCCGAGTACACAGGATTAAGACCAGGGCTTTTTCAAGTTTAAGGTCTGGGGGGGCGCTAAACGCAATTTTAAAGCCAAGGAAATGTGGGTTCAAATCACCCCTGTTCCTCTTGGTGTTCCAAGTGGACAGCAGGTCAGATAGGCAGCAGATTCCTGAGCAGGGGTGAGAGAACATGGGGCCACTTGACTAACTGCAGGGGTCTCAGAACTCCCAAAGCATTGGGGAAGTGGTTGGCAGAGCCTGGGCCAGGGCTACTGAGTGGCTCCCAGGGGAGACAAGCTCAGTAGCGACTATCTCTCCCAAGAAAGCATGTGTCAGGGTAGGAAGAGGAGAGGAGACAGGGCTGCACGACTGTCCCTGGGGCAGCTTTTCCATTTCTGGGCTTCTCTACAACCCTTCCAATTGCGGAGCTGGGTGGGAGGGTGTCCGCGTGTCTGTAAGCTGTGGGCGTGGAGGGTTGTCTCCTTTGGGAGAGAGGATCCAGCCCAAACTTTTCAGACGTGTGGCTTCCTGACATCAGGAGCCGGGCTGTGTGTGTGGGACCCTAGAGTTTTACTACGAAGAATTCAGGTCCTAGGCGATCTGGTGGGTGTGTTAATTCCAGTTCTGCGTGAGTGGCAGTCAGAAGCAACCAGAGGAAGATCCTATGTGAGCTGGCTTCCAGTGCTGCTCTTGCCTCTGGGTGTGGCAGGGGGTGGGCATCTGCACCCCTACACCCTGAAGAGCATCATCTCATCTCCTCTGGGGAAGGGAACCTACAACAGTACAGGGACTTATTCAGGACATTGATTTAAGAACAGAGACAGGGCTAGGGTCTAGATTTTTGAGGCTGAAGTCAGTTCCTCAGCCTGATTTAGGAAACCAGAAGTCTGGACTCTTGCCGCTGGGTTACCATGACAAAGAGTCATCAAGTTGCCTGTATGTCCTGGGCAAAGTGAGTTAGGGAATTGTGTGAGGATGGGAATCATAGCCAGCCAGCCACCAAACCCAAGGAGAGTCTGCTCACCTAAAGAAGACGGTACCCATGGAGCAATTCTCCAACCCTGCTGAAGACATTTTAGATGAAAGAATTATCAAGGCGGGGAGGTCTCTCTTAGAAATGCTGGAATTCCTGAAATCGTGTTGAATTTAAATATAATTACGTTTGTTAATTCCCTGTGGACTTTTTCTGAGCACCACTCTGGGACCAGGCTCTGGGCACTGGGCTGGCTCAGCAGGCATCTAGTACCTGACCCAAGCAAATGCCCACCCACCACCCAGCAAGTACCTGGGGACTCTTTGCTGTTATTATTCATTTTAATATCAAGTAATTGTGCTTTTCCTAAACTTTTCCATGAGGTCCACACTTAATCACCTTTACTTTGGGATTCTTTCTTTAATGTTTGAAAGCCGTCCTTACCCCTGGGCACTTGGGATGTCCTGAATACCTCCCCATGCTTTCCTGCATTGCTCTACCATGGCATGTAAAGGTGACCCCACCATGTCCCAACCAGCAAGGAGGCTGGGGAAGCAGATGTGGGTTCAAACTCAGCCCCTTAAAGTTACATGAGTTTGTTCAGGTCTTGAGTCTCCTTGAGGTTCAGTTTCCTGTCTCTAAAAAGGAAGGGGGGACCTTCAGGAGGGGGCACCTGCAGGAGGGGGACCTGCAGGAGGGGGGGACCTGCAGAAGTGGATTTCTTCAAAGACTAAAGGGCATAATGTAGGCGCCTTTCCAAACTCTACAGACATTACAAATTTTAGTTCTTCCCCTTTACTGGGTCACAAATCATAAATTCTGGATGGTGCCAGTTTTGAATATTCTTAGAGACTGCATGTCTCAAGTCTTGGTGTGGATTTTTTAAAAATGATACCTTTTAGAACTGGATCCTTCCCAAGCCTTGCTGGCTGGGCTTTAGGGGCGCCTCAGCTGAGCCTAGGGAAGCCCACAACTTTGGCTTCAAGTGTCACTGTGAGTCCGTGGCTGGCTGCAAGATTTGTCCAACCTCAGGCTGTGACACCAAGTCAGTGGGAGCTCTAATGAAATCGTAGGTGGCATTATGGTGCCTCCCATTTAATAAGGACAAGTATTATTTCTGGAAAGTTTCATTTCTATTATGTGTTTTGCAGCCTTCTATGAAAGTATTGTATTCATAATATATATGCAAATATGCATCCATTTTATATGTTTCTTATTGCAAGCTATAGTCCATAAGAATTCAAGAGATATCAGTTGCAGCCCCGTGTAATGGCATACTGTAAGCTCAGCATTTGGAAGCCTAAAGCCAACCTGGGCTTCGTAATGTGTGAAGGCATGCCTGAGTTACATTGCAAGAGCCGAAAGCCAAGGCTACACATATAACTCAGTAGCGCTCAGGAGGCAGAGGCAGGCGGAGCTCTGTGAGTTCAAGGCCAGCCTGGTCTACATAGTGAGTTCCAGGACAGCCAGGGTTACAACAGGGAAACCCTGCCTCAAAAAAAATGATAGACATTTATAGATATAGATGATATAGATGTAGATCAGATACAGAAAGGGGGAGGGAGGCAAGACACTGCAGCAATGGTGCTCCTGTCTGAGAAGTCCTGCCTTGTGACCTCAGGTGGGAGGCACTGGAGTGTCTAGCTGCAACTGTACCAACATCTGGCCAGACTGGAGGCAGCTAGAGGCAGAACCTGGGAGTGAGGGAGAAAGGTCAATACACAGGGGACTCAGCGTCAGACAGGAACAAGACGCTGGGAGACAGCCCTGCGTTCAGATATACAGCTAAGTGCTGTCTGGAGGAGCAGGGTGCAGGATAGAGAAGCGCATCTCAGAGACAGGAGCGTTTCTCCCTGAGCGCCTGTGTCCCAGAAACATAGGAGACCGTCAGTGCAGAGGTTCTTTTAAGGATGGTGCTCCCCTTCCTGGAGACTAACTGACTAGATGCCTTTTGGAAGAGTCTAGAGAGGGTGGGGGCAAGCTGGAGAGAGAGCACAGGCAAGAGGAGAACCGGACTGGAAGGGAAATTTGTAGGAAAGCCGGTAAAACGGTTCCTTTTTTCAAAAGTTGAATCCAGGGCAAGAACGGAAATGGTTGAGTTTACTTTTAAAAACTCAGAGCCTCCTTGTATGCAGCTCTGTGTGCGTGTGTGTGTGTGTGTGTGTGTGTGTGTGTGTGTGTGTGTGTGTTGGAGGGCGGGCTCTGCGGGCTGGCTGGAGTGTGTGAGAGGCAACTTTGCTCCGTCAATGGCCTTACAGTGTATCCTAAAGAAGCTTTTTGTTAAACTCATGAATAGGTGGATTGGGGGTTTGAGGCTGGACATCACGAATTAGCTATTTGCTTACCTTTGAGGTTCCTTGTTTTTCCTTTTAAGACATCTACTCAGAAAAGGAGCCACGTCTCCGAGGGGGGCACTCTAAGGGGAGGGGGCTGCCTGTCTCTAATTGATTTGACTTGAGGAGCAAGAAGAGGAAAGAGACAGGGGTAGGCAGTGCCTGGCCTGGGGAAAACCCATCTTCAGCCTTCTGGCCTCTGGTTACCCCCAGACCACGGGTGCCCAAGGTCTTCAAGGCCTGTCATGATCCTCATTTAAGAGATTGCCAAGAGGACTGATAAATGGAAGGACTGAGGCCAGGTCACCCCAGAACAGACTTGTGAGGGTCTGTATAGGAACCCAGAACATCAGGATTTTATCTAGAACATTCCACATCTATAGCTGCCATTCATTCATTCACCAGTACTTGCTACACCGGGCACTGTATGCAGCTGATCCTGCCCCTTCCTGTTCTTGGTATAATGGGAGTTGGAGCTGTTATTAGCTTGACCTTGAGCCCTCATTTCTATAAAAGAGTGGTTCTCAGCTGGGAACTCTTTTGGTCGCCCTCCCTGAACATTTCCTGTTTGTCATTATTTGAAAGGGGGATGCTACCTACATGTCATGAAGAGAGGCCAATGAAATTGCCAAATGCTTTTCAATGTACAGGAGGGCATGCATGCACACACACACAGCACGAAATCTGAAACGTCATTAGTGCTAAAGCTGAGGGGGAAAAAATGACTCCAGACCTTCGTTTGGTCCCAGGCTAAGCCACATTCAACAGAGTGAGTCAGACAACCAGAAGCAAGAGGGAAAGTCTGATTAAAAGCCGGTAGCAGGCGGGCTAGTGGGAAAGCAGTGGTTTGGACACACAAATTCCGGTTCTCCTAATTGCCTTCCAGGGCTAGGATCGATCTCCTCCTGTGATTCCACTGAATGCAAAATTATCGAAGGATTTAATTTTTTATTTTATCTTTAGAAACTCTTCTTCCCTATAAAAACCAGTAAAGGATAATGGAGAAAGTTTACGAAAGACAAACACTGAAGTGAGAGAAAATAGAATCTACTCTAAACTTTCCACGCCAAAGATAACCAAGGTCACATTTGTTCTGTTTTTTCTTTCCATGAGTGTGCATGAGGATAAAATGGGCTTGAATCCTACATATCATTGTATTGCTTGCTTCTTGTGGTTAGCATACGAGCATACAATGCGGCTAACAGAGGGGTGTGAACATGTTTGCGTGACACTTCCCAGACTTGAGTGTGTTCTACACCAAGCTCTTTTATGGTCTCAGTAGGGGGCACAATGAGAGGAATAGGAAGTTTTCTTGTCCTCAAGGAGCCCGTGGTGTGGGTGAGCGACCATCTGCAGAGAATTCTCCTAGTCAGCACAGTGCAGGGAGTCCTAGCTCTTTGCCCAATCCTGCTGCTGATACTGCAGCCGCCAGTGAATTTTTCCACCAAGAGAAAAAAAAAAAAGTCACAGCTGCTACCATCCAGTTCAAAGGGATCCAGGGCTCAGCTGAAGTACAGTTTGGTGTCATTGAGAGGTTTTGTGAGGTCTGCAGGGGCTCCTCCCAGTGGGTATGTGTCCCTGTAAGCCAGAGACCCAAACTTGCTGCTCTGAATGGGCCCGTTCTCCCATCCTCCTGTGAACATCCAGTGCTGAGTGATAAGTACCTCTCATTCCAGGTGGCCCTTAAAATAAACCGCTAATTCATATGCTGCTCAGATAAAGAACCAATAGCCTGATGTCACAGTGGAGGAAAGCTGGGTTATGCTGCACTCAATGGGAGACAGCATGGGGGTCCCCAATATGGCACACACCTAGGAGATCTCTGCGGGGGTGGGGGTGGGGGATTCTGATCAACCTTGATTCTTCCTTCTGTGAAGCAGCCCTCTGTGGAGTGTGTGAGATCCCCCTGCAGTGGAGGCTGCAGGAGGTGGCCCTGAGAAGACATCGTTCACAGGGGAGAGGATCTACAAGACACACAAGGCACTCCAGAAAGACATGAAAGCTGTCCAATTGAGACAGCGCGGGGAGAGATCTAGAGACTGGGGAGCTACCGATTCCCCTCTGCCGGAGGAGAGGCAGGAGTCGGATTCACAGAGACACAGTAAAGGTGCCTGCCAGGAGCTGGGAGGAGGGGAAATGTGGATGGTGGTTTAGTCAGCCCAGACTTTCAGTTCTGTGGAAAGAAGACGGTCCAGGAGATGGCTGGAGCTGCTGTAAACTCGGCAGCAGGACGACTTGAGGCTGTTAACTTGTATTCTTAAAGTGGTTGAAGTGATATATTTTACAGCATGTGCTAGAAGGGAGATCAACTTTTTTTTTAAAGGAGGGCTAGGGGTGTGGCTCAGGGAAAGTGCCTGCCTGGCGTGCTCAAAGCCCTGGGTTCAGCCCGAGCACCACATAGGCCAGTGTGAGGGTCACAGCTGAACTCCCAGCACTTGGGGGGTTGGGATGGGGGATCAGACATTCAAGGTCATTCTTGACTATATATTGAGGCCTACACCAGTCAGGGTTGCCTGAGCTCCTGTTTCAAAATAAAATAAAATATGAAAGAAAGGGAGAGAAAGGCAGCTTTATCTGTGAGCCCCAACACAGGATTGAAACACAGGCTGAGAAGAGGCAGGTCTGGCGTCCCACTGAGAGAGGCTGGCAGGCCGCTAAATCCTGGCAGTCTGTCTCACAGTCAGACAGCCGGAGGACAGGGACATGCAGGGGAGAAGCAAGGCCGGGACAGTTTAAGAGAGCTCTCTGCTGACTGTTCTGCTTCAAGCCCTAGTTCTGAAGTGTTCTGAGAGGGACTTGAGCTAAGCTCCACCCCTTTAAAGGCACAGGCCTTCCCAACCTGCATCTGGAGGAACCTTGGTCCTCAAGCTTTCTCCACGAGCTATGAAGAGTATTCTGCCCCTGAGCTACAGACTCCTTAATTCATTATTTTGTTTTTAATTTTTATTTTATTTCATGTGTATGGGTGTTTTGCTTGCATGTGTGTCTGTGCACCACGTGTGTGCCTGATACCTGTGGAATCCAGAAGGGGCATCAGATTCCCTAAAACTGAAGTTAACAGATGGTTTACAATGTGGTTGCTGGGAATTAAACCCAGGTCCTCTGGAAGAACAGCCAGTGCTCAAGTCAAGTTGATAGCTCATGGCACAGATCTCTGGCACAAATCCCCACTGTTAATATAGACTACCCAGCCTGGCCCAAGGAACCCCAGGTAAACAGACTCTCTTCTCAGATAGGCCATTCTAGGAGCTCAGAGCTCACCTCCTGGGAGCTGGGAGCAAGAACTAAACTTTGTCTTAGACAGAGTCAGTTCTCTATTGCTTAGAGGGGTCACTCTGTGATACCCTGACCACAAAATCCCACAAGCATGGGCTTGTCCATGATTCCTATCAGCTCTCGGAGGAAAATAAGGCCCAAAGGGAGCTGAGTGGATGTTGTCTGTGAAGTCCTTCCCGGGATCAGAGGTGCAAGCAAGGAATGAGGATCGATTCCACATAACCTAACCTCCCTCTCTCAGCGTCTCCTGGATCCCTAAACTAAACATGATTCTGCACATCTGTCCCCAGAGCTGGATGAACCGTGCTGGTGTTCTGGTTGGCCCTCATCTTCTTTTAGCCACACCCCAGGCACACAGCCTCTGCTTTTCTCCCCAGGAGCTGGCTGTCATCCCATAGATCTGATGGCAGCGTCTCCCAAGCAGGTATTGTCAGGACCCTCAACTTTCATCAATCCTTATTAAAGACCATTTTGGAAGTGTGGGCTCAACTGCCACCCAGAAAGGCCCTGAAGGACGTTGTCACTCTGGGACCCAGCCCCTCCCCCAACGGCTCCTAGTCTTGCCAGGTTGGCAGTGAGCACTGAGTAGTAGGAGCTCGGAAAGGTGCTTGTTCCTGATGGAAAGTTTAGGCCGAAGGCCACTCTTTCCAAAGACCCATGTCTGATATTTACACACAGTCTGAAATTAATGCAGAAAAAAAAGTCCGAGTTCACCAGGCTGGTGTGGAAGGCTGAGATGGGGTCCTTTCCACAGACAGACAGGGCAGAGCCCAGCGGCCCTGGGTAGATGAGCCAAGACCCAGAAACCATGCCCAGAGCTCCTCCCATCCAACGGGAAATCCCTAGGACTCTGAACGTGATCATAGGGAGGGCAGAGATGGTGGAGAGACCTGACGCGTTGCGTCAGTGCCCCCTCATCTCCAGGCATTCACGGAGCCATAGATGGCTGTAGCCAGGGCTCAGCACCCAGTCCTTGTGAAGTCCTGCCCGGTGCCTGCATGTGCCCTCCCACTCCTCAGAAAGACAGCCTCAGTCAGGACAGAGTCCTGTTCTCGATGCTGCTTTCTCCCTGGGTGTCTCTGAGGACATCACAGTTCCCTATTCAGTGACCCCTGACCCACCCTGTCCTCTCTGAGCAGGGAAGGAGTGAGAAGGACGGGCCCCAGGCCACACGGATGCCCCAGGCTTCTCAACAGCCCTGCTGACCCCCTAGGGGCTTCGGGAACTCCCCAGGGCTGTGGGGAGTTCTGCATCACCAGATGTGGGTGACTCTCAACAGTCACCACCATGCTTAAGCTTAACACGACTTCCGTTCCCAGAATGAATCCAGAAGAGTCATCCATTCAACAAATACTGACTTTCCCCAGAATGCCAAACACTGCTCTAGATGCTAGGAATAAGGCAGTCAGGAGAGCAGACAAAAGTCCCTCCTTCATAGAGCGTAATTCTAATAAGAGAAATATGCAGTTAAAAATCAAAAAGGCAGTGGTTTGAAATGATGATACAGGTGGAGAATCTCTTGAGATCCAGAGTAGATTTTCTGGAGTATTTGCATATGCATAATGAGGTATCTGGGAAATGGGTCTTCAATCTAAACAGTAAGTTCCTTTGCTTCATCTCTTCCTTTTACACAGCCTGAAGGTGGTTTTGATACTGGGCACGGAGCAAAGTTTCATGATGAGAAATTTATGCTAGTGCTCAGTTTTGGATCGGGAGCTTCCCGGATCTTTCAGATTAGAGGTACTCCACATGTGATGCCGTAGATTGGGGTATCCACAAACCACGTGATCGTTTTGGGGGTACTCCACATGCGTTGAACGGATGAGCAATAACAGGTGTGTGTGGTGATGACTATGTAAGGAAGGGAAAATCTGAACTGAAGCTGCACATTGAAAAGTGAACAGCCAGGGAAAGTTCCAGAAGGGAGCACCGGGATGAAGAAAGAGCAGATGCATAGTCCCTTAGGA
>JAMJFZ010003035.1:3202500-3295000 GCA_026225945.1 Cricetomys ansorgei
ACCTGCATCCATTCCCGGATGCCCTCACATGGGACTGCTGCATGGAGGGCCAGAGGGAAAGGCTGCCAGGGAACGCGGGTGGGAGCATCGAAGAGCAGCAAAGAAACCAACGGGCTGGCGAGGTGACTCGGTGGTTAAGAGCACTGACTGGTCTTCCAGAGGACCTGAGTTCGATTCCCAGCACCCACGTGGTAGCTCACAGCTGTTTGTAGCTCCGGTTCCAGGGGCTCGGATGCCCTCACACCAATGCACACAGAATAAAATGAGAATGAGAGAAGTTGATAAGCAGAGGGAAGCCTCGAAGACTAGTGAGGACAGCACTGGTGTGAGCCCCCACCCTGGCTCAAGGGAGGGGTGAAGAGCTGCACAGGCGTGGAGATCCGCCATTCAAGGGCTGAGCATGTTTATGAGAACTCCCTCACAGTGATGGGGGGGGACAAGAGGGGGCTTGAGCCCTCTTTCTCCAACTAACCCACTGTACCCCAATGCAAAACTCCAGGCCCTCAGATCATGGTAAAAAGATCCCCATGGTCAAATGGAAAGATGCACAGCATCTTATTCAGTCGTGTATTGGCCTGATTTCGCGACATTTGAACATGTAGACATGGGCTGGACTTCCGTTGGTGCTCAGGGACGCACAAATATCCAGACCCTGGCTGTCACTTGGGGAGACATGTCCACATCAGCAAGACAGTCCACGAGGGTTGGCTGAGGGCTCTGACAACCGCCAAGTAGGACTCAACACTGGCCTGGCTGTCTCCTGGGGACCACCACTGCAGAGCCAAGCTGTGGTCAGAGGTGTCAAAGCTGGGCAGCAGATGGAGGTGTTTGTGGAGGGAGAGCAGAGTCTGTCCAGACATCAAAAGGCCTGGGCTGGACTCCAGACATTCCTGGCTCCCCTTCCCTCACCCTGCTATGCATCTACCACCCACAACCATCTTAAACATTTTTATTCCAAAATGTAGCATCCCCTGAAGGAAAGGGTTCTGTAAAGTTTAGGCTCGCCATGAAAGGAGCCGTGTGGAAGGCTAGTTCTCTCCTGTTCCAGCCGGATTCAGGGGACGCTGCCTCTTCTCTGTCGACACACTCTATAAATTTGGTGCTGTCCCATCCTACCCAGTCCCATATTTCCAGATCTGACTCTACAGGCAAAAATGAATGACCTGTTCTACCGCCAGTGCCCTCAACCCTTACCTCAAAAGCCTCATCCTCCTTCAAGGTCCAGCTACAGCCCAAAGCAGACTCCTGGAATGGGATATGTCTTTGCTTAAAGTTGTGTAGAATTTTGTAAACCCCTTCATGAGTGTTACACCCAGTGTGTTAGGCGGTTTCTGCCTCTGTGAGAAAACAGCTCAGGAAATTATGCATGAAGGACAGCAGTGCACTCATGGCAGCCTGAAAACGGGGGAGAGGGAGAAACAGACGGACAGATGGACAGACAGACAGAAACAGAGTCAGAGACAGACAGCAACAAAGACAGGGGGGAAGGACCATGAACAAGACACGCCTATGAAAGCCACACCTCCAGTGATCTAGCTCCATCCAATGAGGCCCCACATTCCGATTCAGTTACAAACTGACCAATGGAGGAATCCATTGATGAAGCTAGCAACCTTATAATCCAGTCACCTCTCGATAACACTGCCAAATCTCCCTGCATGTGAATCTTTTGTGGGGAACTCATCGTATCCAAAATAAATACCTCAATATATTTTTTTTCTAAAAATCTCTAAATCAAACATGTCAGTAGTCTAAGAATAGTCAGATCCATGCTTTGCCATCCCTAGATATCCATAGTCTGAGACTTTGGCTGGGATGTCTCTCCGATGCGCCCCTGGAATCCTTTTCTGGCTCTAAGGTTTACCTTGAGGTGCAGAGACCAGAGATCTTGAGGGACGCTGATCTGGAGAGGGTACTGTGAGGCTCCCTGGGAATCTCCAGGTTCCCCCATGGTGGGCTGGACTTGGGCCTCTCAGAGGGCACAATTCCAGGATTGTCAGAGGGGGCTTGTGGTCTCTATAATTCCTAACATGTCTGTCTTCCCGCTCTCCTCCCACAGACCATGACAACTCTCTGAGCGTGAGCATCCCTCAGCCATCCCCGCTGAAGGTCCTCCTGGGGACATCACTCACCATCCCCTGCTACTTCATCGACCCCATGCACCCTGTGACCACTGCCCCCTCCACTGCCCCCCTTACCCCAAGAATCAAGTGGAGCCGTGTTTCCAAGGAGAGAGAGGTGGTACTGTTGGTGGCCACTGAAGGACAGGTGCGCGTCAACAGCGTCTACCAAGACAAGGTGTCACTACCCAACTATCCGGCCATCCCCAGCGACGCCACCTTGGAAATCCAGAACCTTCGCTCGAATGACTCTGGGATCTACCGCTGTGAGGTGGTGCACGGTATCGAGGACAGTGGCGCCACCCTGGAGGTCATAGTAAAAGGTGAAGGCCTCCCCCAGGGATGCCATGTTGCCTGTAGAGTCAGAAAGATGTCCTCACCGGCGTGGACCTCGGTGGCTGGCTTTCCCACTCAGCCCCCCTGCATACCCGTGGTCTCCTCTGCTTCCTCTAATGTGGAGCTGGCAATGCTAGTCTCTGTGGGATTGCGGCACTGGAGGGGGCACATAAATACATCCCGGTCTTGGCAGCTTGTGTTTGCCAGTGGTCCCTGACTTATTGGAGTGTGTCAGCTTTGCCAGTGGTGGTGATCAAATATCTGACGGGAATTAACTTGAGGGAGGGAGGAGTTACTTTGGCTCACAGTTTGAAGGGACACAGTCCACCGTGCTGGGGGCAGCACGCAGTGGGAAGATGAGGCAGTTGATCGCACTGGACCAACAGTCAGGGAGCAGAAAGATAAACGCAAGTGCTCAGCTCACCAGTTCTCTTGTTTTTTCTTTTTTTATTCACCCTGGGACCCCAGACCATGGGATGGTACCATCTACATTCAGGGTGGGTCTTCCCTCTTTGGATAAATTCTCACAGACATACCCAGAGGCATGTCTCCTACATCTCAGTGGGCCTTGTAACTGTGCCCATTTTGCACCCGAGCAAATGGGTTGAATGGCACATCTGACATGACCCTAGGAAGGAGTGGAAGCGGTCTCCTAATGCACCATCTGGGCATCTTCTCCCTCCTCCACCACTCCTTTCTTTCAGCTTCGAGGCCAAAGAAATGGCCGAAGACTTGCTCCCTGGTCTCCCTTCTCTCTAAGAGATCTCATCAGCATGCCCCCGAGATACTGGAGACATAGGACCCTCTGTGTCTCCTTTCCCAGATAAATATTAGAGGATCCAGGGTGACAGGAAAGTCACAAGAAATAGTGTTTGCCTTAGTCCAGAGAACTTTCTTCCTGTCAGAATTATTATAGGTGTTCTGGAAGGAATGCCTTGTCAGGAGGAAGTGAGCACCTTGTTACGGTCAGGGGGAGGGGGGCAGGTCGGAGAGGAGACAGGGTTCCAGCAAGAACCAAGTGCAACGTGAGCAGCTGAGGAGTTATTGGCAGCCGATGGCTTCTAAGGGAAGGAGAATCTGTTTTCTTTAAGGGTTCGGGGCCTGGTAGGTTGGGCACACACGAGGCAGACTCAGAGGGAGGGATGAAGTATTGTGGAGCTGGAAGGAGCTAGGGCGAGGAGCTGGGGGTGAATATGATCAGAATACATGCGTGTGTGAAGTTATCAAAGACTTAATAAACATATTATAATAAAAAGTTGAGAGGAGGAAACCAGCATGGACCAGACAGTGCCCAAGGCCCCCGTGGTTCTTGCCACTGTTGGGGGGTTGGGGCTTCCATAACCAGAGCTCACACCTGACCAGCTCTCCGGTCTGTGCTTCCCGCAGGCATCGTGTTCCACTACAGAGCTATCTCCACGCGCTACACGCTGGACTTCGACAGAGCGCAGCGGGCTTGCCTGCAGAACAGTGCCATCATCGCCACGCCCGAGCAGCTGCAGGCCGCCTACGAGGATGGCTTCCACCAGTGCGACGCAGGCTGGCTGGCTGACCAGACCGTCAGGTGAGACCCCAACCCCCAACAGAAGAGCCAGCCCAGCCGAGAGCCAGATGTGAGAGGCCTAGCAGAGCGGGCAGGTGATGGGGCTGGACGATGACCAGCACTGAGCTGGCATGACCCTGTGGCCAGTCGAAGTTAGGGGTCAGGGTCCAGCCTTGTCAACATTCCCAGGGTCCAGTCCCAGGTCCCCATTATCCTCCCTCCCAGGAGAAAGCCACACCAGCAGCCTTGCTCTGAACTTCAGTATTCTCGTCGAGGTTTCTCTACTTCTGGTTTGTTTGACAGTTTTTAACTTTGCAGTTTTAATTTACGTTTGCACACTGCCTTATCTGTATCCATTTTTGTAAGATAAGACACAAATACATCAGGTTCGAGAAGCATGTTTTTCTGAGCCAGCCCTGGGAGCCACACGGCAAAGCAGTTCATATAGAGACCTGCCTCAAGGATCCCAGTGCAGTGCAGGAAGCCTGTGACGGCGGAGTATCCCCGTGTGTCACCACGCTAGTCGCTAGTTGGAAGCCGGCATTGGAGGCTCAGGAAGACAGCTGCTTGGCAGGCCTGGGGATCTTGGGCCACAGGCTCCACCCCTTGTGGTTGAGAATAAACACTCTGATCAAAAGCAGCTTGGGGGGAGGGGAGGTTAGTTTTAGCTTCTCCTTCCAGATCACAGCTCATCATCGAGGTAAGTGAAGGCAGAAACTCAAGGCCTGAACTTGGAGACAGGCGTCATGGGAATGTTGCTTGCGGCCCACTGTCTAGCTCACTGTGGGCACCCAGAGGCTCACACTCAATTAGGTCCCTCTACAGCCCAAGCTCACCTGTCTAGGGATGGTGCCCTCCTTGGCAGGCTGGCCTCTCCTACATTGCTAATGTTCGAGACAACCCCTCACAGACATGGCCACAGGCTAATCCGGGCCATCCCTCAATTCAGACTTTTTCAGATAGCCCTAGGCTGCGTCAGGCTGACAGCTGAGGCTAACTGGGACAGGCACTGACTGCAGAAATTAATAGATAAACAAGTCAGTGGGACAGCAGTCCAGTGTGGCAAGACTCCACACACTGGCCCCGGGAAGAGCTACCACGCCCCAGCACTAGAATTTGGAAGCTGTGTGATTGGGAACAAGTCAATTAATATTTCTGGACCTTTGTTTAAGTGTAAAACAGAGTCCAGCCCGTGCCTCGGTTGGCTTAAGACTCGACTGGCACAAAGTCAGCACCGTGGCCAAATTCGACCCAGCCAACCTTCCGTTTCTGTAGATAAAGTTGTGTTGAAACAGCTCTGCCCATTTGGTCACGTGTTGTCTGTATCTGGTCTGTGCTGCTGCAATAAAAGTAGCCACCACAGAGGCCTATGGTTTACAAAACCCACAGTTTCTGGACTTCTACATGAAAAGTGTCTGACCTCAGGAAGAGTGTGTTTGGTACCAAGAGTACTTAGTAACAGAAGCTGTGTTGACTTGTGAGTAAAGCAGACGCCTTTAATCCCAGCACTTGAGAGACAGAGGCAGGTAAATGTCTGTGAGCTCAAGGCCAACCTGTTCTACAAAGCAAGTTCCAGGACAGCCAGGGCTACACAGAGAAACTATGTCTCAACAAACAGAAAACAAAGCTGGGGAGGCAGCGGCATTCGGAGCCACCGAGGACAGAGATAGGGTTTGTGACGGCGAAGGCTACATTCCCGGGGTGGCACTCCATGTGGTTCCCAACAGGTACCCCATCCACACTCCCCGGGAAGGCTGCTACGGAGATAAGGATGAGTTTCCCGGAGTGAGAACCTACGGAATCCGAGACACCAACGAGACCTATGACGTGTACTGCTTCGCTGAGGAGATGGAAGGTGAGGCTCTGCCTCCCGCTGGGAGGAAAGGCAGCTCCCTTCAGGATGCCTCCTCCGTCCCCAGCACCCTGTTCACTTTTGGGTTGAATTTGGGATGGACCTGTCTTCAGAGAAAGCGCCCCTAGTGGTGGGAAGGTGAACAGCAGCCACCGGGACCACAGGTGGCTCCTATTTCGCAGCTGCCCCATGGCCCCTTGCTCCCCTTGCTCTTTCGGTAGCTTTTTTTATTTTGGGGAGGAGGAGGTCCTTGTTAGGAGAGCCAGAAAGGAATGGAGAGTGTGGGGTGACAGATACTAACGTGGGACCACGGATAAAAGTATAACCCTCCTGGGATCACAGGCGGGGCGCGCTGGGAGCGAACCCCTGACCCAGGGCGACGTGTCCTTCGCAGGCGAGGTCTTTTATGCCACATCCCCGGAGAAGTTCACCTTCCAGGAGGCAGCGAGCGAGTGCCGGAGGCTGGGCGCGCGGCTGGCCACCACCGGCCAGCTCTACCTGGCCTGGCAGGGCGGCATGGACATGTGCAGTGCGGGCTGGCTGGCCGACCGCAGCGTGCGCTACCCCATCTCCAAGGCCCGGCCCAACTGCGGGGGCAACCTCCTGGGTGTGAGGACCGTGTATCTGCACGCCAACCAGACGGGCTACCCTGATCCTTCCTCCCGCTACGACGCCATCTGTTACACAGGTGCGGCTGGGGCCGACGTTGGGATGGGGTGGGGTGGGGGTGGGGTGGGGTGGGGGGGGGGGGGTGAGCCCACTGGCACCTTCCGGTCTGATCTGACTGCAGCCAAACAAACGTGTTTGTGAACGAGGAGGGCAGGGGAGTTCAGTGACTTAAAATGGAAACATTAGACTAAGGTTTAAAATTAGTTTTTATCTTCTATATAACACACTTTAAGTTACAGTTAATTCCCAGTTCCTGGAGGGAAACAAAATGAACACCACAGGTAAAGCAAATGAACCACTGCATACATTTTACAATACTCTCGGTGCCGATCAATGGCAGCTCATTTCGTATTTCACGTCTACGGCCTGATTTACATGAAGAGGGACACCCTCTCTCTCAAAAGCCTCTCTTCACCGTTTGATAGTCTCCCCACTCTTTGGAAGCATCACCTCATAAATATTCTCTTTATTAATAGCTGCCCCGCGTCTGGCAGCCCCTCCTTGATCCAGGACTCTGAGTCTGCACGGATTGCACACATTGCCCCTGCAAGATTCAGGGTTTCCCTTTATCACTGATTCGCATCATCCCATTGGACACTGCGGGGAGGGGGAGGGTGCTCCCCAGATGGGCAGAGTGGAAGCTGGTGGGGAGATGGATGTAGGAGCTGATTTCATTTGATAAGCAGTGAGCTGGCTGACCAGTGTTCCGTGAGTGTCTAGTGTATCTACAAATCCAGCCAACCTCAGACTTTTACTAATCATTTAGTGGCATCTATACTGAACATGTGCAGAATTTTTCTTGTCATCGGTTTCCCCAAACAACGCACTATAACAGCTACTGAAATAGCACTCACACTGTATGAGGAATTACAAGCGACCGAAAGATAACCTAAATATTCCAGCAGTGGTGCATAGGTTGTATGCATTCCCAGAGTTTGGCATCTGTGGGAGGTTCTGGAACCACCCTGTGGGTACGGAGGAGCCACAGAACTCAGGGACCCGAGGCCCTCGTGGTGCGCAGGGCAGGTGCCTAGCTCCAGCTCCCATCCCCTCAAAACAGCCCCAAGCTGAGCCTGAGCCTAAAGCCTGCCTTTGCCTCCTGTCCCAGGTGAAGACTTTGTAGACATCCCGGAAAACTTCTTCGGGGTGGGCGGTGAAGATGACATCACCATCCAGACAGTGACCTGGCCAGACCTGGAGCTGCCCCTACCCCGAAACTTCACGGAGGGAGAGGCCCGGGGCAATGTGATCCTCACTGCCAGGCCCATCTTCGACCTGTCCCCCACCGTCTTGGAGCCCGAGGAGGCCCTCACGCTGGTTCCTGATGTGGGGGCCACAGCCTTCCCTGAGGCTGAGGAGAGAACCCAAGAAGCCACCAGGCCCTGGGCCTTTCCTGAGGAAGTCACGCCCGGGCTGGGCTCTGCCACAGCGTTCACCAGTGAGGACCTGGTGGTGCACGTGACTCTTGCCCCGGGCGCAGCTGCGGTCCCTGGCCAGCCCCACTTGCCAGGGGGTAAGTACGCTCCTCCGACACAGGAAAGGGCAGTTAAGTCCACTCTTTGATCATAAATCATTGACTCCAAATGAAGTCACCTGTGGGGACCAGGGTACATATCAAGCAGGTGGAAGTGCCATGTGGTTCAAAACAAAAGAGACCCTCTTGAAAACCACTGCTCTGGGGGACCCTGGGGCCTCGCCTGGCCTTGTCCCCCCAGCAGGATAGAAATCAACCAAATTAGTGGGAGGGCTGAACGAGGCTGTTCCGGGGCAGCCTGTGAGCCAAGGATGCCTCCACAATCCCAAAGGATGGAGGAAGGGGAGATCAAAAGGGGATAGATGCTTGGGGACACATGGTGAGTTTCTAATTTCAGCACCCACAAAGTTTTAATTGGATCAAAGTCATATCCACTCCCTTAGGACTTTGTGGCTAATTTAGGGCAGTGGTGGCTGAGTTGAGCAATTGTAATGGCAACCACAGAACCCACAAGGCTTGTTCCGGAGCCCAGGTGTGATGGCACAAATCTGTAATCCCAGCACAAGAGGCTGAGGCAGGAAAGTTGTGAGTTCAAGGCCAGTCTGGTTTACATAGCAAGATTCTCTCTCTCTCTCAAGAAGAAGACAAAGAAAGGCCTGATAATAGTTATTTGGTTCTTTCTGTAAAACACTTGCCACCCCTGGGCTAGGCAGACAGTGTTCCCTATACTCAGGAAGTCTCTGGAGAGACGGTGATGTCACTCAGCACAGATTCCAGCTGATCCCCAGATGCAATTCTACAAATAGGAAAACCATTCTGGTGTAGCCTCCCTAAGAGTCTTGATGGTGTCCCCACCTGAATGAACAGATGGACACTGTCATCTACCTGGACACCCATGATTTCACCAAGTGGACCTTCAGGTGGAATTGCCCGGAACTCTCCATTATGTCTAAATGGAGGAACTGAGCTTAGAACAGACCCGTGGGCCTCAGTCTCACCCTCGTTTCTTCTCCCCTCTCCTCTCTACCCAGGAGTTGTGTTCCACTATCGTCCGGGCTCCACCAGATACTCTCTGACGTTCGAGGAGGCCCAGCAGGCTTGCATGCGCACCGGGGCAGTCATGGCCTCCCCTGAGCAGCTCCAGGCTGCCTATGAGGCCGGCTACGAGCAGTGTGATGCTGGCTGGCTGCAGGACCAGACCGTCAGGTAAGGGACAAGCCTTCCACTCCCAGCAGTGGGCACCCCGAGCTTTGTGGACTAAGGGATGCCCTGGTGATGGCATGGATCCCTGAGTTCCACGCACACCCCTAAACCAAGACACGTTCTGAAAGATGCCCGCAGTGTGTGCTATGATGAGCCTTTTCCCTCCAAGGGACAGAGGAAGCCCCTGGAGACCTCAAGCACCTCCATCCCCTGCAGCCTGACATAGTACCCTCTTGCGTAGGGGGCTCTCCTCTGAAGTCTACCAGCTGCTCAGGGGACTTGCTCCATAAATGTACCTCCTGCTTTGAATCATAGCAGATGACCCAGGATGTACCTTTCCAGCCCCCGGGTCAGGCCCTTACCCCCTTCCCATCCTCTTTGACAGGTACCCCATCGTGAGCCCACGGACACCGTGTGTCGGGGACAAAGACAGCAGCCCTGGAGTCAGGACCTATGGCGTGCGCCCGTCATCAGAAACCTATGACGTCTACTGCTACGTGGACAAGCTTGACGGTACAGACCTATTATTACCTTCCCACGCCCAGACCAGCAGGGACTGGGGAGAGTCACCACCCACCCTGGTCTGCTTCCACACAGCTTTCCAGGTGGAAAAGAGACCCACCCCTCACCTCTTTCAATTCAAGTGCCTTCTCCCCTCCAAAGCTCGTGATTTCCCCTGGTATTGTAGTGTGACATTAGTCCTTCCGTGAATTTATTATGAATAAATGTTAGACACACCCTCTGCCTTATAGTCCCGGTTCCCATGAACAAATTAAAGGTTCTGAGAAGTCCTGCATCCCCAAAACATCTTTAACTTTTTGTAACTTAGCATCGCCCAACCTTATTCAACCGCAGACCTGTTTTGTTTCATTTCTTTTACTTTCCATGAACGTCACCAAATTGCTTTTCCACTGAACCCAAAAAATGCCAGTGTGTTCTGGAAAAGTTTAAATATAGCCACTCACTGAACCTTTGTAAGCCCCAGTTTCTTCATCTGCACAACACGGCTGGTTTACACCCCCATTAGAGGCTTCCTGAGTATTAGCTGAGACATATAAAATGTGCCTGAGACACCTCCATTAGTCAGGAGAAAGGTGCTGCATAGGTTTGACTGAAGAACCCAAATGGGGGGGTCTGGGGGGGGGAGAAGCCCATTCCCCATAGGCTGACAAGCTCAGTGTAGCTCAGCTGTGACATCGTCTTCTCTTTAGCAAGGGTCGTCCCAAGTCCCAGGAAATTCCCACTGGGTACAAAGAGGAGCCGCTGGTCTCTATTGCCCAGGATCCCAAGCGATCTAAGGGTGTGGCCTTGTGGGGGTGACTGAATGGGGCTGGGGCCTCTTGGAGTGTGTGTCACATAGGTATGTGGTCAGCCCCAGTGAGCAGGGTAGGAGCGCCAGGAGTTCTGCCCCGGGGCAGGAGGAACAGGACTGTTCTGATGACACACATGAACCGTCACTCCGCCATTGCCTCTGTCCCCAGGGGAAGTGTTCTTCGCCACGCGCCTGGAGCAGTTCACCTTCCAGGAAGCACAGGCCTTCTGTGAAGCACAGAATGCCACCCTGGCCTCCACTGGCCAGCTCTACGCCGCCTGGAGCCGTGGCTTGGACAAGTGCTATGCTGGCTGGCTGTCGGACGGCAGCCTCCGGTACCCCATCGTTACCCCTCGGCCTGCCTGTGGCGGGGACAAACCGGGCGTGAGAACTGTCTACCTCTACCCCAACCAGACCGGCCTGCCGGACCCGTCGTCCCGACACCATGCTTTCTGCTTCCGAGGTACCGTACTGACTGTAGCCACCCCAGTCTGCCTGGGAGGACTTCCCAGTTTCCTCTATAAATGGCGACAAGCAGCTCCTACTTCAAAGGAAGCGGCATACACATTTAAAATGGAGGAGAGAGTGGGAAACACCCTGTGGGCACTTGTACATAGTGCTACATTCTACTTTAATTTGTATATTCTTGTCAAATTCCCTCCCACTTGTAAATAGTTTTTGTAATGAGTTTAATCAAATAATTCTGGTGTCCTTTGTGAAGCACCAGACGCCTAGGAGCTGGACTGGCCCGCCCTGTGCAGGAGCCACCACTGCTGTGTCAGCCATCCCTGTGGTTAAGCAGTTGAGAGCAAAATGCTGGGCGCAGATTGGTTGCATTCTCGCCGCGTCCAGATAGGGTGAGGACGCACCCACCAGAGCGGAGATCGTAAACTGCCGCGTCCCCGTTTTCAACATAACACATCGAAGCTGAGTTTCCTCACGACTTCGGGTGAATCCAGAATTATTTTAATTCTTAATATATACTTTTACAGGCCAGGCTGTGGTGGTGCACGCCTTTCATCCCAGCACTCGGGAGGCAGGGGCAGGTGGATCTCTGTGAGTTCGAGGCCAGCCTGGTCTACAGAGCGAGTTCCAGAACATCCAGCGTTACAACAGAGAAACCCTGTCTCTAAAAAAAAAAAACTATTGTTACCATTTTTAATTATGTATATGGCGGAGGGTGCACATTAGTGGGGGTGCCCTCGGAAGCCTCAGAAGCCAGAAACTCCTAGCATGGAGTTCAGGCAGCTGTTAGGCAGCTGTCAGCACAGGTGCCAGGATCCGAACCCAGGTCCTCTGCGAGAGGAGGGCACACTCATAAGTGCTAAGCCATCTTGTCAGTCCCCCAGAACTGCGTTTAAATAAAGGGGGGAAACTGGTGCGCTCCAAGTCTCCCAGCCATCTAGGGATCCCTTTAAACATCTTTATCCTTTGTGTTTTGAGAACGGTCTCATGTTGTCGAGGCTGGTCTTGAACTCCTGACCCTCCTGCCTCCATTTCCCAAGTGCTGTGCTTATAGTCATGTGACACTATGCCTGGTGGGAAGGGCCTTTTTTTAATGTGTGTACTTTTAAAGTTTTAATTTCATTAAGAATTCAAATTAACATACATAGCATTTTATTTCATTATGCACTCTCTTTTTTCTGGTTTCCTGCTTTTGTTTTTTAATTAGAATTATTATCATACAATATAGTTTGATCATGTTTTTCTCCCACCTCCCTAACCACCTGACTTTGAGTTTGTTCCCTCTCGGTGGGGGACGGGTGGGGGGAGCTGGAAAGATGGCTCAGTAGTAAAGAGCATGGGCTGCGTTTCCAGAGGACCAGGGTTCAGTCCCCAGCACCCACATGGCAGCTCGCAAGTGTCTGTAACTCCAGTTCCAGTGGATCTGACGCCCTCTCACAGACGCACACGCAGGACGCATTCGAAACACCGATGCTCATGAAATAAAAATTAAAAACAAACAAAAATTTTTCTGCAGAAAAATGAAAATCAAAACAAAGGAGCAAAAGACCAATAAGACAAAAAACTCCGAAACAAAGCAAAGTGTCTCTTAAACCCTCCAGGATTGCCACAGCTGGAGGGCAGCTCGGGAGGAATAGGAACACCCTATCTCAAAAAAAAAAAAAGGGTAAATAAGTTAAAACCCCAAAGTTCACTCAAGAGGGCCAGGCCCCTCCCAGGGGAGCTGCTGAGGCCCCTGCCCCAGCCCAGGTCATTATTGTGGGCAACAGAGGCCAAACTGGTAAGCCTCCCAGGAAATTTCCAGCCGTAACCTCCACCACACACCCCAGACCTTCAGTGGAATCAAACCTCTTTTTGTTTGTTTCGTTTTTTGTTTTTTGAGACAGGGTTGTAACTATGTTGTAGCTCTGGCTGTCCTGGAACTCACTCTGTAGACCTGGCTGGCCTCGAACTCCCAGAGATCCACTGCCTCTGCCTCCCGAGCACTGGGATGAAAGGCGTGCACCATGCCAGGCTTTAAACCTCTTATCACGCTGTAGAGAAGGTCTGGCTCCCTCCTGACCTCCTCCAGGTTGCTGGCTTCCCTTAAAGCCACCTCCCTGTCCACTGTAAATGCCATAATAGCTGCGTGGGATTTAGAGACCCCGCCTCCCGTTTAGGGAACTGGCACACGCAGAACCTAGCTCTCCCTTCAAGGTGGGCAGCATCTTGATGGGAGATCAAGATTTAGATCTTGAACTGAAAGATTAGCCCTGGCGCTTCTAAGCGACTGACTTTGGGCAAGCCACCTAATGAGCATGGAATCTCATCTTTGTAAGGTAAACAAGCATAAAGGTTTTAGGTCCAGCATATACGATAGACTGTGGGAAGAGACACCCCAGACCAGTCTGTCCTGAGCTGCTGGGGGTGGAGGGTGACATTATATGGTAGACGCTCTTGTACTGGCCAGCTGTACCCAGGATTCCCCTTGCTCCTCTGTTCCTGAAGGGCAGCACAGGAATGGGCTCCTGTCAAGGAGGAACCTCACCACCCAAATCTTCTTCAGGTGTTTCAGTGGCGCCCTCTCCGGGAAAAGAAGATGATGGCATGCCCACATCGCCCTCTGGTGTAGAAGACTGGATCGCCACTCAGGTGGTGCCTGGTGTGGATGCTGTCCCGTTTCAGTCGGAGACAACAGCCGAGCCAGACTTTACCACTGAACCAGAAGAACAGACTGGATGGGAGCCAGCCTACACCCCAGTGGGCACATCCCCATTGCCAGGTGGGTACAGCTGGGCTCTGGGGCATGCCTGAAGCCACACGCACTAAACTCACACACCTTCCTGCCGTGGAATGCCCAGATGAGGCTGGGAGTCTCGGAAGGGGTGGGGAGGTTGAACTCACTCTGTAGCCCAGGCAGGTCTTGAACTTGGAATCCTCAGCCTCCTAAGCAGCCTGGATTACAGGCCTGCACTACCAAACCCAGACACAAGTTGTTTAGGAAATACCAACAAAAACGGCAGAGGAGGCAACGTAACCATGTGTAAAACGGTGAGGCTGTTTCGCTTCTCTTCGCTGCTCTTCAGACCCTCTGTACGAGGGACCCCAGCAGGAAGCGTCTTTACAGACAGCCCCGCCTGGCCCTCTTGACCTGGACATGGGCTCCCACTCCAGCAGCTCCAGTGTGGCTGGAGGGCTCTTAAAAACCGCCCCCAAGCCTGGACACCCAGCTTCTTTATCAGCAGAGGGCTGGGGTAGGGGCTTGGAGTTTTTCTTGTTGACCAAGACACCAGGGATCTGTGGGTGGCAGTCCAGGGACCGCGCTCCGCAAACGTGAGTTAGGTAGGAGAGACATAGGGAAGCACTTGAAGGGGGAGCTTGGCTCTCTTCCGTGGTGGCCCGCCATGTCCCTGTAGATGGCGGCCCTCAGAGTCCCACGAAGCATGCTTGCTGTAGGCTGCGGCCCCGAGGGTACAGCGGGAGCTCCCGGGTCCCTCTCCTCCTTTCATCCATCCACCTGCCCTTCTTCCCTTCTTCCATCTCTTTCCTTCACCCCGTTCTCCTTTCTGCCTCCTTTGCCGTAACACTTGAGCATACGCCTTCGCGGTGGTCTGACATGTGCGTGCACTCTCGAGAAGCGTCTTCTGGGGGCGGGAGGGAGTTCGGACCCATGCACCACCATGCACGACTGTGAAATGGAGCCAAGTTCACCATTCCACACTTCACCTTGGCTTCCTTCTTCCCTCCAGGGATCCCTCCCACATGGCTTCCCTCTACCCCAGCAGCGGAGGACCGCACCGAAAGCCCCTCTGCCCCCGAAGAGCCCTCTGCCACGGAAGTGCCTTCCACCTCAGAGGAGCCATACACACCTTCACTTGCAGTGCCAAGCGGAACAGAGCTGCCAGGCTCCGGAGAGGCATCGGGGGCGCCTGACCTCAGTGGTGACGTCACAGGCAGTGGAGAAGCTTCAGGACACCTTGACTCCAGTGGGCAGCCATCAGGGGGCAGTGAAAGTGGACTTCCTTCTGGTGACCTTGACTCCAGTGGCCTCAGCCCCACAGTGAGCTCAGGCCTGCCTGTAGAGAGTGGACAGGCCTCAGGGGATGGAGAAGAACAGTGGGCCTACACGCCCACAGTCAGCAGCCTGCCCTCTGGTGGTGAAGGCCTAGAAGGCTCTGCCTCTGGAGCAGGAGACCTTAGCCAGCTGCCTTCTGGAGGGGAAGTTACAGAAACTTCTGCTTCTGGAGCAGAAGGTGTCAGCGGGCTTCCTTCTGGAGGGGAAGTTATAGAAACTTCTACTTCTGGAGCAGAAGATGTCAGCGGGCTTCTTTCTGGAGGAGACGGTCTAGAAACTTCTACCTCTGGAGTAGAGGATATCAGTGGACTTCCTTCTGGAGGGGAAGTTATAGAAACTTCTACTTCTGGAGCAGAAGATGTCAGCGGGCTTCCTTCTGAAGGAGACGGTCTAGAAACTTCTACCTCTGGAGTAGAGGATATCAGTGGACTTCCTTCTGGAGGGGAAAGTCTAGAAACTTCTACATCTGGAGCAGAAGATGTCAGCGGGCTTCCTTCTGGAGGGGAAGTTATAGAAACTTCTACTTCTGGAGCAGAAGATGTCAGCGGGCTTCTTTCTGGAGGGGACGGTCTAGAAACTTCTACCTCTGGAGTAGAGGATATCAGTGGACTTCCTTCTGGAGGGGAAGTTATAGAAACTTCTACTTCTGGAGCAGAAGATGTCAGCGGGCTTCTTTCTGGAGGGGACGGTCTAGAAACTTCTACCTCTGGAGTAGAGGATATCAGTGGACTTCCTTCTGGAGGGGAAAGTCTAGAAACTTCTACCTCTGGAGTAGAGGACATCAGTGTACTTCCTACTGGAGGGGAAAGTCTAGAAACTTCTACCTCTGGAGTAGAGGACATCAGTGTACTTCCTACTGGAGGGGAAAATCTAGAAACTTCTGCTTCTGGAGTAGAGGACATCAGTGTACTTCCTACTGGAGGGGAAAGTCTAGAAACTTCTACGTCTGGAGTAGAGGATATCAGTGTACTTCCTACTGGAGGGGAAAGTCTAGAAACTTCTGCTTCTGGAGTGGGAGACTTGAGTGGACTTCCCTCCGGAGCAGAAAGTCTAGAAACATCTGCTTCAGGCACAGAGGATGTCACCCAGCTTCCTACTGGAAGAGAAAGTCTAGAAACTTCTGCCTCTGGAGAAGATGTTAGCGGGCTTCCTTCTGGAGGAGGAGGTCTGGAGACTTCTGCCTCTGGAATAGAGGACATTATTGTGCTCCCTACTGAAGCAGAAGGCCTAGAAACTTCTG
The DNA here is from genome assembly GCA_026225945.1 of Cricetomys ansorgei. Classification (NCBI taxonomy): domain Eukaryota; kingdom Metazoa; phylum Chordata; class Mammalia; order Rodentia; family Nesomyidae; genus Cricetomys; species Cricetomys ansorgei. Next base: position 3,218,766 of record JAMJFZ010003035.1, read on the forward strand.
CCTCTGGAGGAGACGTCAGTGGGATTCCTTCTGGAGGAGATGGTACAGAAACCTCTGCTTCTGGAGTCGAAGGTGCGAGTGGCCTTCCATCTGGAGGTGAGGATCTAGAAACCTCTGCCTCTGGAGTGGAGGGTCTTGGTGGTCTTCCTACCAGAGAAGACGGTCTAGAGACTTCTGCTTCTGGAGTGGAAGACATTACGGGGCTTCCTTCTGGAAGAGAGGATCTGGATAGCTCTGTTTCTGGGGTAGGAGATGACCTCAGTGGACTTGCTTCTGGAAAAGAAGGCCTAGAGACCTCAGCTTCTGGAGCCGAGGACCTTGGTGGGTTGCCTTCTGGGAAAGAAGACTTGGTAGGGTCTGCTTCCGGAGCCCTGGACTTTGGCAAGCTGCCTTCTGAAACTCCAGAAGCAAGTGGCCTTCCCTCTGGGTCTAGTGGTGACTATTCTGGAGTGGACATTGGAAGTGGTCCGTCCTCTGGTCTGCCTGACTTCAGTGGACTTCCATCCGGGTTCCCGACTGTCTCCCTAGTGGACAGTACTTTAGTGGAGGTGATCACAGCCACCACTGCCAGTGAACTGGAAGGAAGGGGCACCATTGGCTTCAGTGGTGCAGGAGACGTATCGGGGCTGCCGTTCAGTGAGTTGGACAATAGCGGGGACATTAGTGGTCTCCCTTCTGGAACTGAGCTCAGTGGCCAAACATCTGGGTCTCCTGATACCAGTGGGGAAACATCTGGATTTTTTGATGTTAGTGGACAGCCATTTGGGTCTCCTGACGTCAGTGGGGAGACATCCGGCATTTCTGAAGTCAGTGGGCAGGCATCAGGGATTCCTGACACCAGTGGGATATCTGAAGCGGCCGAGCTTAGCGGACTGTCCTCTGGACAACCAGATGTGAGTGGAGAAGGGTCTGGAGTGCTCCTTGGCAGTGGCCAGCCCTCTGGCACAGTTTCTGTGAGCGGAGAAACATCTGGGGTTCCCGATCTCAGTGGGCAGGCCTCAGGGTTGCCAGTGTTCAGCGGGACAACACCCAGAATCCCCGACCTGGCTTCTGGCACCGTGAGCAGCAGTGGGGACTCTTCTGGCGTTACATTTGTGGACACCAGTTTTGTTGAAGTGACCCCTACCACATTTAAAGAAGAAGAAGGTTTAGGATCCGTGGAACTCAGTGGGCTCCCTTCGGGGGAGACGGATCTATCTGGCACATCTGGGATGCTAGATGTCAGTGGACGATCTTCAGGAGCAGTCGATTCCAGTGGATTCACACCCCCAGCTCCAGATTTCAGCGGCCTCCCAAGTGGAGTAGCTGAGGTCAGTGGAGAACTCTCTGGAGTTGAGACTGGAAGCAGCTTGCCCTCCGGAGCATATGATGGCAGTGGATCTGCCTCAGGTTTCCCGACTGTGTCTCTTGTAGATAGTACTTTGGTGGAATCTATAACCCAGGCTCCAACTGCTCAAGAAGCTGGAGAGGGGCCCTCAGGCATTTTGGAATTTAGTGGTGCCCATTCTGGAGATGTGTCTGGGGACCTTTCTGGGTCTTTGGACATAACCACGCTGCAGTCTGGGCTGATGGAAACCAGCACAGAGCCACCAAGCTCTCCGTATTTTAGTGGGGACTTTTCTAGCACTGTTGATGTAAGTGGAGAATCTGGGACCATCATGATCAGCAGTGGGGAACCCTCGGGGCTTCCGGAAGTCACTATAATCACTTCAGAGGCTGTGACTAGACCAACCATTTCCCAGGAACTTGGTCAAGGGCCTCCTGTGACATACACTCCCGGGCTCTTTGAGGCCAGCGGGGAAGCCTCAGCGTCTGGGGACCTTAGTGGAGCTGTGACAAATTTCCCAGGGTCTGAGGTAGAAGCATCAGTCCCAGAAGCCAGCAGTGAGTCGTCCGCTGACCCTGAAACTGGAGTAGGGGTGTCTGCTGCCCCTGAGGCCAGCAGCAAATGGTCTGAGTTCCCAGATCCGCATGGGATCACCTCTGCCTTTCCTGAGGCAGATCTGGAGACAACAACCTCAGGCATGGGGGTGAGCAGCGTCCCATGGACCTTTCAGGAAGGCACCAAGGAGGGGTCTGCTGCTCCCGAAGTGAACGGAGAATATACCGCCTCGTCCGACGTGGCCACAGATGCTTCGGGCGTGCCTTCTGCCACTCTCGCAGCTTCTGGAGACAGGACTGAAGTCAGCGGAGAATGGTCTGATCGCGCCTCAGAGCCGAACGTTGCCATCAGCACCACCCTCCCAGGGTCTGAGTGGGCCCAACCTACCCAGCGCCCTGCAGAGACACACCAAGAAATGGAATCCTCCTCGAACCCTTCATACTCAGGAGAGGAGATCCAAACTGCAGAAACCACCATATCCCTGACAGACGCCCCTACCCCCTCTTCTCCAGAAGGGTCAGGAGAAACAGAGTCAACCGCCACAGGTATGGTTGGGGTTGTTTTCCCTTTAAATGTGTTCGGGATGCAGCAAGTGTGATCCAGAAGTGGGTACTATAGCTTTAAAGGTCAAAGCTCAGCTGGGCAGTGTCAGATAACACTCTAAACCTCTCTGAGCCTTATCCGTGAAGGGAGAATGGTACCAGGGAAGACTAAATAGGATGCAGACTCAGACAAAGCAAGCACTGAGCACCGAGCACCGAGCACTGCGCTGTGCTCACCGCATGAACTTGTAGTGCTGGGTGACTCACTTCCATTGGGGTCAGATCCCGCGAGCATTCACACGTGGGCTCTGCCGTCTGTGCCCGGCACAAGGAAAGGGTAACGATTTAGGTAGTGATAGGAATTACGTTTGACTCTCATCCTCTGGGTTTTGTATAGCGGAGCCCTGGCCCAGAGACCTACCTGGGAACGTGCTTGTGACCCAGTGGCCACACTGGCCAACGCTGTGACTAATGAGGGAAGCCCTCATTAGCTGTGAGGCCGCAGACAGGTGCTAGATAGACTGACTCCTGCTGTCGTCTACAGAAGGGGACTTAGGCGGAAACTGACCAAAGTCACCTGGGAAGGAGGGTCGACAGTGACGGGAATAGAAGGCGTGTGTTAAACACTATCCTTTCCAGAGAGTCTAATTGAAAAGAAAATTGGGAGGGGGAAAAGTCAGCCTCAGCAGCGCGCTTGACTAGGAGTCTTCCGTTAAGCCGTTGGTTGTCTCATGGGTACCATTCAAAAGACCTTTGGATTCTAAAGGTAAAATGAGACTTCCAGGGCCGGGGAGGCAGCTCAGTCAGCAAAGACCTTGCCATGCGGTCATGAGGACCTGGGTTCAGATCCCTACCGCCCATGTAAAGAGCTGCGTGTGGTGGTGCCCATTTTGGCCTTGGCCAAGGAAGAAGTCACAAGAGGAACCCCAGAGTTCATTGGTCAGCTAGTCAGCTAGTCTCACCAAACTGGTGAATTCCAGGGTCAACGAGAGGCCCTGTCCTAAAGAGCAATGTGGAGAGCAGGAGAGGGAGACACTCGTTCTCAGTCTCTGGTTCCCGCCACTCATGAATCATACATGAGCACTTGATGCACACGTGCGAACACACCCATGTGAACATGTGTGTACAACACAGACACGCACACACACACACACACACACACACCAAACGAATAAACAAACCTCGAGACTTCAAAGAAATGTTGGATATCGGTAGAGCAAGCACCCCTCCGCCTTGGTGTGGAATTCCTGGTGGGAGCTGTCTCTCATCCCAAGAGCAAGCTCTGCCCAAGAGCCCTTGTAGCTTTGCTTTGGGGTGGGATCTAGGTCCTTTTCTAACCACCCGACCTAAAGATTCGCAGCTGTGACCAGTGGCATATTTCCCATGGACTCCCAGCACTCTGGAATCTCTGCCTGTCTCTTGCCATGGGCCAAGAGCTGGCAAGTGGGCAAGAAGAGTGGGGACCCTCTGATTGCAGGTGTTCCCCCCCAAAACGAGACACTCAGACGTCACCTGCCACTGTATGGACACTTCTTGTCTTATATCTTCAATGGCAAATGCTACCCAGTACCTTCTAGCCCATACTGTTGGAATAAGTCTCTCCACTTCCCCAGTGTCCTCGTTCCTAGACTCTCTACTAAGATGAGGGCTCTCATAAAGGGGCTTCTGTCTGGGACACACTCAAAAATGGAGAAATGAATCCTAGAGGCTTCTGACTGGGGCCTCAGTCTTGATGCTGCTTAGAATCACCTGGGAGCTCTTCAGACGGAGCCCGCCTGGGCTCCACTCTGAGCTCTTCTGAGGCTGTTGGTCGGGGGAGGAACTCACCACTGATGTCTTTTTAAAAGTGTTTTGAAAAACAATTACCTACTCCAATGGCTAAAAAGTGTAGCCGTGGTTGAAAACTACTGCTCTAACCAGATTTCATATCTGTTCTCACTGTGCACCCCAGGCTGGCCTCGAACTCATAGCAATCCTCCTAACCTCAGCCTCTTGAGTGCTGGAAATACAGGTGTGAACCACCACACCCAACAGATGGCACCGCCTTGACTTCTTCGCCAAGAGGAAGTTAGTTCTTCTTACCTAGTTTAGCTAGCAACTGAGTTGACAGAGCAGCATATTGAAGATACATTTAAGATCAACTTTTAAAACATAGAAGACTTGAGATGCATAATAATAATAATAATAATAATAATAATAATAATAATAATAATAATAATAATATCCTACTTTCAAATGCAAAGATCATTCTTTTAAAACGCAACTCGGTATTCACAAATACAGCTTTATAACCCTTCTCTCTTTGTGTGAGACGCCCAACAGAAAGCCAGGGGTCTTCAGAGTGTTTATTAGGGTCAGTTGTTCTTGTTTCTTCCTGTGCTCGAGAAGACGATGTCCAGGGCCATCCGACACAACTGTCCAGGCTATGCACTGAGTCCCTTGAAGAATGTAGGGCGTGTCGCAGGGTTTTGTTTGCTCGCTTTTCGCTGTGTTTTTCAATGACGAGCCGTATGGTTGAGTTATCATCCTATCGCCTGCCGTCGCTCTCCGGTCACCGTGTTTCCGTGAGCCATAGCATCCTCTTGTTCACCTGGAGGTCATGAACTCTGATTTGGGCCAAACCTGGCTAAGATCTGCGCAGGGTGGAGGCCGGAGGGGTCTAAGTCAGATTCCAACATGGTTATTTGCACATCTGTCTCCTTCAGACTTTACTGGGAGGCCCACAGTCGCGCCTCTCTCTCTCTCTCTCTCTCTCTCTCTCTCTCTCTCTCTCTCTCTCTCTCCCAAGTTAGAGGCATTGCTTAGGGAGGGTCTTGCTCAAGAAGCAAACAGCCTTCCCCTCCATATTCAGTGACAACACACAAGTTCTTGGGGAAGAAAACGTAAGCGCTAACAGGATGCCAACAGTCCAGGACCCAGGTCTCCCTTCCACCTGGGACAGAGACTCAGCTTCCTGTCTCATTTCCCGCCTCTCCCCCATCTCTTCCAAGCGGTCCCCTAGACTTTCGATGTGGCATAATAGTGTCCATAACATGCACTGTGAGGGATGGATCCCCAGCATCCAATCTTACCAGACACTGGCCCCTCACTTCCTCTCTTCTTCCGTGAAGGCTGCCATTACCCGGCGCCATCCCTCCCCACGCCACTTTTTTCAGAAACCTCTAGAGGGTCCTAAATACCTCTTCTCTTGGTCCCAAAAACCAATAGATGTCCCAAAAGCCTAACAGAGAAAGAGCTATGCAATCATGTCCAGAATGGCTCTTGCAAGTAGAAGAGGAAGCTGGGTACTCAGGAGCTTCTGAGCAAGCCCTGTAGGGAACACTGGCCCTCTCCTGTTGTAGAAGCTCACTTGGCTTCTTTAAAGTACCCCAATGGTTAATGGTTCTCAGGACTGTGGCTCTTCCGCATCTTGATATCCAGGACCTGAAAACATTCTCTCGCTTCATACCCTGGCCAAGCACAAAAGGAAAACAACACAACTTCCCATATCCCAGGCCAGACGAGAGCCCTCGCTAAGCTTCTGGGACAGCTGGAAGCCACCTGACCTGGCACCCACCAGGCCTCTGCCTTTCTTGTCCATGGTCTCACGGTTTGGCCAAAGACCCCCAGAGTTGATGTCCGGCTCCTTTCCCTTGGGGCCACCCCATTTCTGCTCTATACAACTGCTTTAGCACCTCCATTTGCTTAGTCGCCTTACCCCGCTTCCCATAATGAAGCTAATGGATGAAAGGAACACAACCAGCTTTCCTGAAGCAGGAGAGCTGCCCCCAGCTTCCACTCTGCCGACTGACCTGACCTATTGCTGCTTCTGCTGCTGCTGCTGCTGCTGCTGCTGGGAATCCTGGTGCATGCTGGGAAACCAAGTGCATGCCGGGATTTCAGTCAGTTCCTCCATGCATTTTGGGGTTGCTTGGAACTGTGAGTTTCTAATCCATGGCGTGTGCTTCTTGAAATGAAGCTAAGAAGTTCGCAGGAAGAGAAGAGACGCTGGCAATGCGGAGGAGAGGAGCAGCACGGGTTAAGCAAGTTACCTGAGAACCAAGGATTCTCAGACTGCAAATCGTATAGACTTGACCATGAAGATCTAGAGCTTGAAGGTCCAGAGGAAAGTGCATTGACCATCCTAGCGCAGGACTGATGGAAAGGTCTTAGATTGCTGTTACAAGTGGCAAGATCTAAGTCCTGTGATGAATTAAGGTCCTATTCTGAAACCAAAGTTCTGTCGATCCCAAGGAGGCTGGCTACCCATCAGTATACCGTCGGATACTGGATCTCAAGGAAACATAATCGCCTGTACCAAGAATTAACCTCTTCCAGGTAGGAGATGCAGCCCAGTTGACTTTGCCTAGAACGTGCAAAGTCCTCGGTTTGATTTCTACTACCACATAAACCTGGCATGATGGTGCACGCCTATAATTTCAGAACTCATGAAGTGGAGGCAGGCGAATCAGAAGTTCAAAGTCACCCTCAGCTACATAGCAAGTTCAAGACCAGCTCTGGAGTTATAAATCTGAAGACAGCAAAAGTCCCCCAGCCCCTGGCCTTCTGGCTTTCCAGAAGGGTATAGAAAGACGAGTCTACTAGGTTCAGTTCTCACTTTGGCTAACTGTTGATAAGTTGAGGCAAAGGCCAATGATTTACTAACTCGAGTCTTGAAAAGAAGTTCAACCAGAAAGAACACCTTGGAACCAGAAGATCTGAAGGGAAGAAGAGCCTGCCTGAGACAGAGAGGTCTGGGCACCTGGTGACGGGTCTGCACCCACTAACTGAACACGTAGCCAGCTTCTCATGTTTGCCTGCCACTGGGCAGATGGATACCCCCGTCTAGAAATTACAGCTCACTGAAGACGCCCACCTTTTGAGCTTTAAGCTGGAAGGATATCACAAGGGGAAATGTTGGGAAAAGTTTTATCCCCGATCCTGGTTTCGTTTTCTCAAATATCCTCAAATCTTATTTACTGAAAACAAGGAAGCTATCTGCAACCCAGGAAGCCTGATGAGTTTCACGCAAAAAAATCCCATACGGCCGTTTTTCTCACGGCTCTGTCCCTTCAGGCCGCCTCTAGATGGCTCATCCTGGAACACGGTTCCCCTCTTTTCCTCGTCTCGCAACTCTAGAGGAAACCAGGAGGAGAAAGATTTTTAACCAAGCTTTAAGAACTTCGCTTCCCACGTCTTTGTCTACCACCATGTCCATGGCCAGATCGGACCTCCAGCTCCTTTGAGAAGGTATCTGGAAGGAACTCCGTTCTCAAGCTCACAAAAGGCAGCTGGCTTCAGAAGTGCCAGACCTCGCCAACCCAGAAAAGCGGCTCCAAGGCTCCAGGTTTGCCCATTGAGAATCACACACATCTGAAAACATCTGGATCTTTGGCTCAGCAATCTGAGATGGCGGCACCAGCAGCAGCAGCAGCAGCAGCAGCAGCAGCAGCAGCAGCAGCAGCAACAGTTCTCAGGAAATCCAGCCAGGTCTCTCCCAGCCCCTGGAGAGCAGCAGGGCTGGCCACCCATCATGAAGCCGCAGTACTCGTGAATTGCCAGCAGAGGTCCTAATGGTGGCCCTTGGTTTCTTGCAGACATTGACGAGTGCCTCTCAAGCCCTTGTCTGAATGGAGCCACCTGCGCGGACGCCATGGACACTTTCACATGCTTATGCCTCCCCAGCTACGGAGGGGACCTGTGTGAGATCGGTACGGCCGTCTCGGCTCGGCTTCAGCTAACGTTACTAACCCGCTGCGTTCCTCATCTGTCACCCTTCCCTTCTAACCACAGGCCCCAGGCCCGGACTGGAGCCCGCAAGTCTACCCGGAGAGCCATTCTAGGGAACACAACGGAGAAGCCTACCCCTGATTTCAACTCTTCTTCTTCTTCTTCTCCTTCTTCCTCTTTCCCCTTGAGCACCTTCCTCTGGAATGTTGGCTGATCTGACCACAGGAGAGATGCATACTTTGGAAAGTGGGGCCCGGGGAGCCTTGCAAACACTAACCTTTCCCAGGGCTTGTAGACCTGCTGGTGTGACCACAGAGCTCAGTGCATGTGTCCTGCTGGGAAGACACAGCTGATTCTGTGCGCCGGAAGTGTCTTGAAGGGAATTATGGGTAGGGGCGATGGGTTCTCACTCTGCTGGGAGCCACGGGTCTTCTCAGCATGACCATCGCACTGTCTACCTTGCTGTGTCCTCTGAGGGACTGTCATGTTTCTCCCCTGTCCCCAGGGAGCCACAACGCCATGCTAACCAAGCCGCCTTCTTCTTCTCCTGGCATGACGCCTGTGGCTGGTCTACATGAGAGGACTTATGTCACCAGTATGCTCCCATCATGCATGAACAGGGACTGTGCATGCCATTCTCCCCCACACCATGGCGGCTACCCCCCCCAACAACACACTGGTCCACACTCCCTTTCTTGTTCCCTCCTACGAAGCAAACAGCTAGCCTGACAGAGCAGTCTTGTTGCAAGGCACAGGGTCTGGGTTGCCTGTGGTGGACCTTGTCAATACCTCTGCTTCTGCATCTGTGGGCCAGGAGCCCTAGGCAGGACCAGGCCGACCAGGCTGACCCCAGCACTCTCAGGATGGTGCTGTCTAGGCTCCTGTCAGCCTCTCGGCCCTGAAACCTTCTCAACCCAGAAAAGGAGGCCCGAGGCCTTAGGGTGCGGGCAGCACTGTCCCATACAGAACCGGAAGTGCGCATTGGCTCAAAACCCTTCTCAATGAACTCTTAGTAGAGAAACTTCCAGAAAGCAGCCAAAAACTCCTGGGAAATCTCCCTTCGAGTCTTAACAGTGTTAAGAGGTAGCGGGAATTAGACGCCCCTTAGAGGCGTTGCCAAGGGTACAAGCTGATGGAGGACTTTAGGTTTCTGTAGTAAGAGGTTGGGCCATTCATCGTCCCTGTGGCCTCCTGCCTTCTTTCTTCACCCCAGGAAGTCAGATGCATGGGGTCTCAGCTGGCTGGGAAGAGGGAGTACAAGGATTTCCCCTCCAGGATACACAGGGGAGAAAGATCTGAGACATCCACACAGACAGCAGCTCTGGGACTCGTCTGCTGCAGTAGGGGCAGGGTTTCTACATCCTAACAGACCAGGGGAGTGGCTCCATAGCCACCCCGCGGGCCAGGCCCCAGTGCCCAGGGGAGTGGCTCCATAGCCACCCCGCGGGCCGGGCCCGAGTGCCCACCACAGCAAGGCTCTGTCACACCTAGAACGCAATGCCCCATGGGACCTGTGCCTTGTCTTTGGTGTCGCTGCTTTTTTCCAACCTCTTTGGAAGTCTGTCTAGAGCTCACAGCGTCTGCTGGCACGATCCCCCCCGGCCTCCCCCAGCTCCTGCCCTGTCCGGCCCATAGGACCAGGGATGGCGCCTCTGTCTCAGCGCTAAGCATCCTCTGAGGCCTCCAGACCTTTATCTCGACCCTTTCGGAGGGCACCGGAAGCAGGAGGACCCTCTTCCTCCTGTCCTCTACTCTCTCTTCTCTAGCTACTGACTCTCTGCCACCTCTCTCCTTACCCCCAGCCTTGCCAGTCATCCACCCCTTAGCCCAAGGAAGACTCCTTCCCCTGGGGAAATTCCCCTGTCCTTCCAGCCGGTTTGGAAGCTGCCTGAGTATCTGTGGCAGCTCCCTGAGCCCCAGGTCCTTCCCTCTACATGGAGGCTCCAGGCAAAGAAAGGGAAAAGCGGTGGAATCCCTCTGTCCAGTGCTCTACTGACAGATGTTAACTACTGGCTCTCACAGAGGGGAGAGGAGGCCTGGCTGGAAGCTTCTTTCCAGTCCCGAGGTAGAAACCCATTCTCCAGGGCCAAGCTACAAGTCACCCATGGGCTACCACCGAAGGCCCTTAGCTCACGCTCTCCTCTTCCGATCCTTGTGAGCTGGCTCCAACACGTCCCCACCTCTGTCCCTGAAGACCACTCCAAGACTGAAAACCAGGCCCTTCTCCAGCACACAGCACGTGTCACAGAGGAAGCTGCTGGTCCCTTCTAGCCTGCCACCAAACTGTGAAACAAAATAAAAGGCAGGACCCCGGGTCACAGACCGACTTCTAGTTGGCAAGTAGCTCTTTAAGAGGAAGACATGGTGGGCTCTGCTAGAGCCAGGTCAGGGACCTGGGGCAGAAACACTTGCCTAGAGTCCCCTGGGCTTTATCGCAGCCCTGCATGAGATAATTAGAATTAAACTAACAACGATAGCAATGACAGCCAGCTCAGATCCCTGACCTAAAGCTCGGCCTTCTTTGGACCCCAGGAGACTCTTCCCGGCCTCCCCCAAGAACCTGTAGGAAAGAGGCCACCAGCTCCTCAAGTGCAGCCTCCTCTGCTACATCCACTGCTGCCCACGGCTCCTTTCCAGAGTGTCTCAGCGACTCCGAACTATGTTTTGCCTTAAATTTCAAAACTTCCCACCTGACCACCCTCTGTCCCCCAACCTGCTGGACCCTGCCAGCCCTCCCCCCACCCATTCGGGGCAGGAATCCACCCACAGGAGGAAAGCTCAGGTGTCAGGGGCTACATCAGAGAGAGAAAAGATCCTTCCCAGGTAGCATGTGCTTGGAGGCTCCGAAGAGTCAGATGTTGCTGGCTCTCCCCCCACCCCAGCTGGGCTTGTCACCCCTCCAGGGCACAGCATTTAAGGTGGACTGAACATAAGTCCATGTCACAAGACTGGCAGTGAGCACACGCCCAACAGGCCTTACCCCCTCTTCAAGTGCCTGACCTGTGTTACAGACCAGGAGCAATGTGAGGAGGGCTGGACCAAGTTCCAGGGCCACTGTTACCGCCACTTCCCTGACCGGGAGACTTGGGTGGACGCTGAGAGGCGGTGTCGGGAGCAGCAGTCACACCTGAGCAGCATCGTCACTCCAGAGGAGCAGGAGTTTGTCAACAGTGAGTGTGGTGGGGCCTTTGGGGCTAAGGGAAGCAGCCGTGGGAGCTGACTGTGGACTGGGGGGGTTGCAGCTCAGAGGACAGTGCTTACCTTGCATGGACAATGTCCTGCACTGCAGAGACGGAGGGAGGGAGGGAGGGAGACAGAGACAGAGACAGAAAAAAGAGGGCATAGATGGGGGGGGCACAAATGCTCCTACAGTTTCCTCAGAGAAGAAGGCACAGATTACTGGGACCAGAAGCCCCAGCTGACTGGGGCAGACCCTGCCAGTCAGTGCCAGCCCAGGCTAACCCTGAAGCTATCACCTGCCCACGACAGCCCGAAGCAGTGTTCCAACATATACCACAAACATGCATGTCCCAAGGCCCCTACAAGGTCCTTGGAAGCCAGCAGCATGCTCCCAGGAGCCCCTTGCCTCCTTCCGCCCGCCCCTCCCTTTCCATAAGTTTCAGTCCCCAGACAGCCCAGGGTATGCAACATGAAATGCAAACCTCTCTTCCCTCTCCAGAAAACGCTCAAGACTACCAGTGGATCGGTCTGAATGACCGGACTATAGAAGGGGACTTCCGCTGGTCCGACGGACACTCCCTGGTGAGTTCCAAGAGGATAAGGAGTAGGATAAAGCCCCGCCCCCACCCCCAGAGCAGCACACCTTCAGGTCTCCTGCAAACTCACTGAGCAGATGCCTGACGGCGGGTGGGAACTCTGCAGGCTGGATGGATTTCATGAGGGAAGGCACAGAAGGAAATGGAAACGTGACAGCAAGCCACCATGAAGTATATATGACATTTAAGAGAATTGCCTTATGTGCAGAGGACTAGTGTCTCCTCAAGGCATAAAATACAGAGCTCGCGTGGACAGTATGGCAGTCAGCCAGGGGTCGCTGAAAAACTGAACCCCACCAGGGAATGAGTCCTTGATGGTCATGAGCTCCTGAAAAGGACCAGAGTCAGGCTTCTAACCAGGTCCCTAACCTGGGGCCCATAGCATCTAGGATGATTCTAATGTTAGGGCCCGAGAATCACCCCAGAAAGACCATGGAGACCATGTATGCAAAGGGCAAGAGCACATTTATTTTGCAGAACAAACCTGCATGCATGGGTCAGCCGCTTTTCAAAATGGCGGCCACCAGATGCCACCATGTGGGCCTTTTAAGGGAAACAGGCAGTATCTAAGGGATCTCAATGATTGGTCAGGACCTGAATACTGGATTGGCTCGTTAAATGTGGCAAGAAAACAAAGGTTTCTAGGAAAGCGAGTACTTGACAGTAAGCAGAGAGGTAAGGTCAGTGCCAACACCACTAGGGGGCGCTGGTCCTCCCGCTAACCAGATCAGATTCCCAGCAACCTTTGCCGCTGCCTGAAAGGAAAAGGGAAATGGGGAGGGAACTGATTGGGGAGAAAATGGGGTCAAGCCAAACCATGCCGCTTCAGCCTCCCCATTACCATTTTGCCTCTCCGGCCCACAGCAATTTGAGAAGTGGCGTCCCAACCAGCCCGACAACTTCTTCGCCACTGGAGAGGACTGCGTGGTGATGATCTGGCACGAGAAGGGGGAATGGAACGATGTCCCCTGCAATTACCAGCTGCCCTTCACGTGTAAAAAGGGCACCGGTAAATAGGCTTGGGAGGGGCTGGGGGGGAGGGGCTCGGGGGCGGGGCTCCGGGGGTGGGATCAGACCTTCAGCCGCAAGGGAGCCTCTTGCTATGTGACCTGAGCAGAGTCTTCTTGTCTCCCAGCTACTGGGGGTACGGGAGCACCCTCAAGAAGCGGTAGGTAGCGATGTAAAGGCCTCTCCTGGGACCAGCATCACAGGGCCATTGGCAGGCTGACTCCTGGGGACCTTTCACAGGGGAAATGAGGGCATGACGTCATGGCTAGAGGACAGGAGACCCAACGCCATGCACACCACAGGCCCTCAGATGCCAGAGGTCACCCACAGTGGCCCCTAGCTGGACCACATTTCTTTGGGGCTCCAACGATGCTAGTCACAGAATCAGAGCTGTCGGGCCAGGGTTCAACTTCGAGGCCGTGGGCAGCTCAGTGCTTAGAGGCCCCGGCCTCCTGCTCCTGCTCATGGCCTGTGTCCCTGGGCCTCCTCTGGGCCCCACTTTCCCTGGCTTTGGACAGGTGTCCCGACAGTCTGTCCCCTTTACCCACCTCTTTCCTCCTTATCTTCTGGCCACTGTTCAAGGCCACGTTTTTATCCCTCCCTGCCCCCAATGTCACCAAGGAACCCGGATGTTAGAACTGAATGTCACTGGAGGATTCTTATCCCTGCATTTCTCCATCAGTCCAGGTTTAGCACTGGGTAGCAGGGCCTGATGCCTTTCCCATCATGCCTTAGGCTCTGGGCTAGCCTTGTCTCCACATGGGCCACCACAGAAGACCTCATGAGACCCCTTTCTAAAAGGCATTTGTCCCTCAGTGGCCTGTGGAGAGCCCCCAGAGGTGCAGCATGCCAGGACCCTGGGGCAGAAGAAGGATCAATATGAGATCAGCTCCCTGGTGCGGTACCAGTGTACGGAGGGCTTTGTCCAGCGCCACGTGCCCACCATCCGGTGCCAGCCCAGTGGGCACTGGGAAGAGCCGAGAATCACCTGCACAGACCGTGAGCATCGTCCATGACCCCACTCCCCGCTCCCACCCGGTTCACTCACCCAGCACAGAGCCAGATTCCACCAACAGGCCTTCTCCCTCTCCTCAGAACATAGGGGCAACTGGTACTGTCCTGTAGACTCGCTCCCGGGGGGCTAAGCCAGGTTGGGGAGATATTCCGGGTCTGCTCCCTCATTGGTCCCCACCACAGGGGAGGTGGCCTGGGCTGTGACCATCTCCTGAGCCTAAGGAAGTTCAGTGAAAAATCCAGCCCAGAGCAGCGGGCTGGGAGCTGCTTTGGGCTGCATTCCTAAACCAGGATCCATGGAACGGATGCCTGTAGACGCAGGACAGCCTGGGGGAGTTTAAGCTCAACCTGCTTCCTCTGCGCTTTGTTTATTTATTCCCCACCTCCCTTTTGCTTGCAGCCACCACCTACAAGCGCAGACTACAGAAGCGGAGCCCAAGACCCACACAGAGGAGCCGCCCCAGCACAACCCACTGAGAGAAGCGTCCACACGCACCCAGGATTGTGAGCCCAGCGGCCAGCCAGGCTGACCGTGCCTCCCACCAGAGGGTGTCTTCCCGTCACCTTCTGTCATATAAGGAACCCGTTAAAGAAAAGGAGAGAACCCACATCGTGTGTACCCCCCCCCTGCCCCATTCCCCACATGTGTCTCCTCTCCCCCCCCCCCCGCCCCCACCAAAATACCAAAGCAAATTCACTGTAACCCGTGGACTGAATTTAGAGACATCTCTTCGGTCTCCCTCCGTGCCTTCCCAGGGACCAGTGCAGGGACAGGGTGAAAAGGAATGGGTTAAATTAAATAAAGAAGATTATTTTTTTGTTTCCTGACTTTACCCGAGAGCAGTGCAATGGTTGGTTATTTCACCTCCAGGGAGAGGTAAGGAGGCAGAAGGAGGAGCTGGAAGGAGATGGGGGGAGGGGCGCTGGCCTCAGAGCATGAAGGACTCAGAAGAGACTAATGTGTTGGACAAAAGGAACCGAGGTCTGTGCTGTGAGGGAAGGAGCCCGGGGCAGGGGACAGGCTGGCCAGAGGGCGTGAGGTTGCCTTCCCTCCAGGGCCCCTCTTCTAGTGACCTCTCGCCTGGGTCAGTGGCCTCAGCAGGTGTGGCATGTCGGCTGGGCTGGGCAGGGGCACTTCCTTCCCAGGGTGCTCCGCTGTCCCCTCCCCTCTCCCCACCCCGGGACGGTGCAGGCACCAGTGTTCCGTGCACCTATTTATATTTTTGAAAACTAAAGATTATAATTATAATAATAAAGACATTGGAAGAGATCGATTTCCTTTCTTTTCCTTTTTCTCTTTTTTTTAACTTTTAGTTTATTCCTCATTTAAGCAAAAGGAGACCAATGATCTGGGACCTCTGTGGAGCCATGCTTTGATGAAATGACCCCAAAATGGTGTGCGCCCTGGTGGCTTCAGTCACACTGTCAGGTCATTCTCATCCGAGTGACACGGATGGACCCTGCGTGTGTGAACGCTTGTGACTGCGTGTGCACGCTTGAGTGTGCCGGGTCTCCAGTGTCACTAAGAGTTTGGAATGCAGGTTTGCAAGTGGCCACACTGGAGACTTAAGGGAAAAGCATGAAGGTGCACTCAGGGAACTGAGCCAGGGGCACTGAAAGTTCAAGGCCAGCCTGGGCTACATAGTAAGAACCGTCTCAAAACAATGATGAAAATTCTTGAGAGACATCTGTCCCAGGCTCGGTGGGACAGCCTGGAGTCACGGCTTCTTGAAGGCGGGGGCAGCCTGAGGGTAAAGAGATCTGGGAATGTAGCTCAGCGAGTCCGTGACTAGCGTATGCAAGGCCCTAGGTTCAATTTCCACTACCAAAACAGGGTACCATATCCCCTGAAGGGTTATGATAACACACCCCAAGTTTCTGACTCAATAAAACTGGAGTGAGGCTGAGGAACTCGGCTTTCTAACAAATTCTCAGGGGCCGTTAGCCAGGTGTGGTGACGCGAGTCTATGGTCCCAGCACCAGGATGGCAAGAGGACTGGAGTTCAAGGCCATCTCAACGAAATAGAAAGTTTAAGACCAACTCAGGTATGTGAGGCCATCTCAGTTCCTGCCCCGCTCCCTTCCCCCAAAACAAACCTGGCTCATGGGCGGGAAAGATGGCCCAAGGGTTAAGATGGCGTACTGCTTTTGCAGAGCACCCATGGCAGGTGGCTCACAACAACCCATAATTCTAGTTCCAAGGGATCCAAGGCCCTTTCGGGCCTGTATGGGCCTCGACGTGCCCATACATACACAGACACACACAGGCACATATACACACAGAGACACACACACAAGCACACACACACACACAGATATAAGGACACACACACAGATATAAGGACACACGCACACACATATATACAGACACACACACAGATATACAGACACACACACAGATATACAGACACACACACACACAGATATACAGACACACACACACAGATATAAGGACACACACACACAGATATACAGACAAACGCACACACAGATACAAGGACACACACACACAGAGATATACAGACACACACACACAGATATACAGACACACACACACAGATATAAGGACACACACACACAGATATAAGGACACACACACACAGATATATAGACACACACACACAGATATACAGACACACACACACAGATATAAGGACACACACACAGATATACAGACACACACACAGATATAAGGACACACACACACAGATATAAGGACACACACACAGACACACAGATATAAGGACACACACAGATACAGATATACACACAGATATACAGACACACGCACACACAGATATACAGACACACACACAGATATAAGGACACACACACACAGATATACAGACACACACACACAGATATAAGGACACACACACACAGATATACAGACACATGCACACACAGATATACAGACACACACACACAGATATAAGGACACACACACACAGATATAAGGACACGCACACACAGATATACAGACACACACACACAGATATAAGGACACACACACACAGATATACAGACACACACACACACACAGATATAAGGACACACACACACACAGATATACAGACACACACACACACAGATATAAGGACACACACAGATATACAGACACACACAGATATACAGACACACGCACACACAGATATAAGGACACACGCACACACAGATATACAGACACACACACACAGATATAAGGACACAAGCACACACAGATATACAGACACACACACACAGATATAAGGACACACACACACAGATATACAGACACGCACACACAGATATAAGGACACACACACACAGAGATATACAGACACACACACACAGATATACAGACACACACACACAGATATAAGGACACACACGCACATATACAGACACACACACACACATAGATATAAGGACACACGCACACACAGATATAAGGACACACACACACAGAGATATACAGACACACACACACAGATATACAGACACACACACACAGATATACAGACACACACACACAGATATAAGGACACACACACATAGATATAAGGACACACGCACACACAGATATAAGGACACACACATACAGATATAAGGACACATGCACACACAGATATACAGACACACACACACAGATATAAGGACACACACACACAGATATAAGGACACACACACACAGATATACAGACACACACACACAGATATAAGGACACACACACACAGATATAAGGACATACACACACAGATATACAGACACACACAGATATACAGACACACACACACAGATATACAGACACACACACACACAGATATAAGGTCACACACACAGATATACAGACACACAGAGATATAAGGACACACACACACAGATATAAGGACACACACACACAGATATAAGGACACACACACACACAGATATACAGACACACACACACAGATATACAGACACACACACAGATATACAGACACACACACACAGATATAAGGACACACACACATAGATATAAGGACACACGCACACACAGATATAAGGACACACACATACAGATATAAGGACACATGCACACACAGATATACAGACACACACACACAGATATAAGGACACACACACACAGATATAAGGACACACACACACAGATATACAGACACACACACACAGATATAAGGACACACACACACAGATATAAGGACATACACACACAGATATACAGACACACAGAGATATACAGACACACACACACAGATATACAGACACACACACACAGAGATATAAGGTCACACACACAGATATACAGACACACAGAGATATAAGGACACACACACACACAGATATAAGGACACACACACACACAGATATAAGGACACACACACACACACAGATATATAAAGACACACACACACAGATATACAGACACACACATACACAAATATACAGACACACACACACAGATATAAGGACACACACACACAGATATACAGACAAACTCGCACACAGATATAAGGACACACACACACACAGATATACAGACACACACACACAGATATACAGACACACACACAGATATAAGGACACACACGCACATATACAGACACACACACACACACATAGATATAAGGACACACGCACACACAGATATAAGGACACACGCACACACAGCTATAAGGACACATGCACACACAGATATACACACACACACAGATATACAGACACACACACACAGATATAAGGGGACACACACACAGATATACAGACACACACAGATATACAGACACACACACACAGATATACAGACACACACACACAGATATAAGGACACACACGCACATATACAGACACACACACACACATAGATATAAGGACACACGCACACAGATATAAGGACATACACACACAGATATACAGACACACACAGATATACAGACACACACATACACAGATATAAGGACATACACACACAGATATACAGACACACACAGATATACAGACACACACACACACACAGATATACAGACACACAGAGATATAAGGACACACACACACACAGATATAAGGACACACGCACACACACTAAAAAAAAGAAAAAGAAAAACTATCTAAACACCTGGTTGTTAAGCACCAGGGAGGACACAGTCTGGTTTCCTGAAGCACTGTTGGGGTAAGGAGCAAAGACACCCTATGATCCTCAGCCTCTGAAACCCTCCGGAAGACACAGACACCCTCTTACTCTTTTCCTGAGCCCCTCAAAAATGGGCTATTGTGGAGGAGAGACGGTGAAGACGTGAGCCAGACACCCAGCGGCTGGGCCACCACCGGAGGCAGGCTGGAGGATAGACAAAGCCAAAACCAGACCAGCATGCAGGGCGGACCACGGGAAGGCGGCAGACGGAAGTGACCGCACACAACCCTGGGCTGGGGTCTAGTGCCTGAGACTGAAGGAGGCAAAGGGTCAGACCCAGAAGTCGGCTGGCACCATTTATTGGCCAAAGGAGGTACACACACCCAGAGGACCGCTCCCAAGTAGGGCCATGGAACCAGGAGAAGAGGGGAAGTCTCTCCCTTTCCTAGGTCCTCACACACAACTCTAAGGACCCTGTGCAGAAATAAAATGCTCGCGCTGGGCGGTGGTGGTGCACGCCTTTAATCCCAGCGCTCGGGAGGCAGAGGCGGGCGGATTTCTGTGAGTTCGAGGCCAGCCCTGGCTACAGAGTGAGTTCCAGAACAGACAGAGTTATAACAGAGAAACCCTGTCTTGAATTCCCCCTCAAAAAATGTTTAAATTTGGAAATATAAAAACAACAAGCAACCAACCCACAAGGGGCAATGGTCCACCAGTAAACACTAAGCCCGGGAAGGCAGGGGCAGGGGCAGGGGCAGGGGCAGGGGCAGGGGCAGGGGCAGGGGCAGGGGCAGGGGCAGGGGCGCAGCAGGCCACCCTGCTAGCGCTGGCGGTAACAGTAGACGCCATAGCGGGTGCGCGGGTCTGGGAATCCAAAGGTCCGTACTCCGGGCTCGGGGGGCCCGCAGTTGAGACGGGGGTGAACTATGGGGTAGCGGGCACTTCCGTCCGCCAGCCAGCCAGCGTCACAGCGGTCCAGGCCATGGAATTTCCAAGCAGCGAAGAGCTGGCCCACTGTGGAGATCTGTGCGCCGTCTTCCAGGCAGGCCTCCCTGGCCTCCAGCAGCGTCAGCTTCTCGGGGTGCTCCAGATAGTACACCCGCCCTGTGGGGAAGTGGGGCATTGAGAGTTGCACCGCAGAGGAGGAGCTGCCCTATGGGCATCGGTATCGGACACTTTGAGGGGCCGCAACCAATGCCTCACACCACCTTCACCCCTGCCACAGGGCTTGGGCTGTTCTAGTTATTTCTGCACGCCCAGGTTGAATCTGAATGGGGACCCCACCTAGACAGGACCAGCCTCTCACCCATTTTCTGAACACCTACTATGTGAGCATCTACTACATACCAGCAGGCACTTTTTTAACTAAGTAACAAAGGATGATCTTAAACTTGAACTTCTGATCCTCCTGCCTCTGCCTCCCAAGTGCTGAGATGACACTACAATGCCCAGCTCATGGCGAGCTAGGGATGGAATCCACTATCTGCTGAGCTACATCCCCAGCCCTGCCGGACACTTCTAAGTATTTCGTTACAGCGCTAAACAAATTTCTGTCTTCATTTATTTTTTCAGTCAATAATAAGGGCAGTGTTTGGGGAAAGACCTGGTTTGTCTGAGCTGACCCACAGCCCCGTGCAGAACAGAAGATGTCTGCTGACTGAATAACCAGTGGGAGTTGTGAAGAATTGAGAGCAATCACCGAGCACTGGTAAGGACATCATGTGAACTGCTACTTCAGACCTTAGGGCGAGGCGCGTGCAGGCAGAGAAAGGCAGAGGGTTCTAGAAGCTCCACGGAGGAGGCCCTCCCTCCGGTTCCAGATAACCAGACAGGCCAGCCGGGCCCTTCCACTCACCCTTGAGGGCAGCTGTGAAGCAGAACACGTCATAGCGGTGCAGGCGGTGGTGGCGCCGGCCGTAGCTGCGGACACCCGGGGCCAGGCCCAGGCCTCCGCAGGGCCGCCGCGGCTGGGCTATAGGGTACTGCACCGAGGCGTCCTGGAGCCAGCCCGCGTTGCACCAGTCCAGGCCCTCCTCCCAGGCACGGAAGAGCTGCTCGAAGGAGGCCACCACGGCGTCCTGCTCCCGGCAGGCCTGTTGGGCCTCGTGGAAGTTGAGCTGGTAGCGGCCCTGGCGGGGCTGGTAAGGGAAAACCACGCCTAGAGAGGAAGGGGAGGCTCAGAGGGGGACACCGGAGCTCCCCACCTCCACTGGGATGCTCGCCGTGTCCAAAACACACAGACACCGCCACACATGTCCTCAGCTCGCTCAACAAACCTCCAACTTCCTGTCCACGATGAGGGGTCTCCCCTGCCTCTCACTTTCCTCCTAGAGCTGAGCAGAGTTCCCAGAAAGAATGTTTTGGCTTGTAAGTGATGTCCCCGGCTATAGACGAGGATAGAAGGCCATGTTGGTGTGCTTGGGTTCCAGGGATGGCGCCTCCTGATCCTCAGGGCAGCATCTGCCTGTAACACCTGCACCTTCTCTAATACAGGCTAACTTCTCCCGAGACTGCTTAAGACCCGGAGACAGCACCACACACCACTTCACCCTCGTGGGCCCGTGTGGTACTTGGCTGTGTGAGCGCAAGGCTTGGTTTTCGAAACTTTCTGCATTTGGGACACAGGTGCGTAGTTTTGATTTGTGAGTTAGTTTATTTCTTTAATCACATTTATTATTTGTTTGTTTGTTTATTGGGCAAGGGCGTGCGCATGAAAGTCAAGGGACAGCTTTACAGACATCAGTTGTCTCCTGCCGCTATACAGGTCCTGAGGATTGAACTCAAACTGCCAGGCTTGGCCACAAGTGCACTACCCACTGAGCTATCCCGCCAGCCCCTATGAGTCAGGACCACAGACACGAAAGGCCAGCTGTGCATGTCATTAGTGTGCAAATTCCTTATTTTTTTTAAGGACTGTGCTGGCTAGTTTTATGTCAAATTGACATAAGCTAAAGTCATCTGAGAGAAGGGAACCTCGAGTGAGAAAATACCTCCATAAGATCAGGTTGTCGGAAAGCCTTAAGGCATTCTCTTAATCAGTAATTGATGGGGAGGGCCCAGTCCATTGTGGGTGATCCCATCCCTGGGCTGGCGGTCTTGGGTTCTATAAGACAGCAGGATGAGCAAGCCATGAGGAGCAAGCTGGTAAGCAGCACCCCTCCATGGCCTCTGCCTCAGCTCCTGCCTCCAGGTCCCTGCCTTATTTGAGTTCCTGCCCTGACTCCCTTCGATGAAGAACACTGCTGTGGAAGCATAAGCCAAATAAACCCTTTCCTCCCCAACTTGCTTTTGGTCATGGCGTTTCATTGCAACAATAGAAGCCCTAATTAAGACAAGGACAGAGAGACTTGCTATGTAACCCAAGCTGGCCACAAACTTGCAATCCTCCTGCTTCAACCTTCCAAATACTAAGATTATAGACATGGGCCACCAACTTTGGCTTCATACACACACACACACACACACACATTGCGTGTATGGGTGTTTTACCTGCATGTATGTCTGCGTACCATGTGCATGCAGTCCCTGTGGAGGCCAGAAGAGGGCATCAGATTCCCCTGGACTGCAGTTACAAATAGTTATGAGCCCCATGTGGGTGCTGGAAATTGAACGCAGGTCCCCCTAGAAGAGCAGCCAGTGCTCTTAACTGCTGAGCCATCTCTCCAGCTTCAAGTCTGGCTTCTTAATGCAAAAATTCTTTAAGAAAAAAGTTGGGTAGGGTGGTTCATGCCTATATTCCCAGCACTCAGGAAGTTGAGACCAAGGATTACCATGAGTTTAGGCCATCCTGGGATAGAGTAAGGTACCCCCTAGAAACTGCAGGAAGAAGGGTGATGGGGGGCCCTCAGGTAAGAGGCCTGAGGCCAGGAACACCCTGGGGCAGGGGGTGCCTTCCTGGAAAGGCCATATACACCCCTCAGAAGTTACTACATAGGGTGTGGTTCTTCACATCTGTAATCCCAGCACTCAGGAGACTGAGGCAGAAGGATTACCATGAGTCCAAGACCAGTTTGACCTACAGAGTGAGATACTGTCTCAGAAAACAAAAAGCACACATTAAAACCATGTCACCGTGCATGTTTGAAATTTTACTTTACAAAAAGTTGGGGGTTTGTTTTGTTGTTGTGAGCTGGGGTTGGACCTAGGATTCACACCATTCGTTCTCTGGCCCAGTTAAAAATTGTAAATACCATTCAGTCCATACAGAGTCGGATGACACCTTAAGGAAGAGGGGTGTCTCTAAGGGTCCTGGAGGACCCCTCCTTGGCTCGTACTGTTTAGAAGCAGAACGTTGAATAAACTTCATCCTGTGGCCAAGACTCTGGCACAGCCAGGCTGAGGGGGCAGTGAAGCTCATGGGGTGCAACTTGGGTGGGGGCAGTGACCTATGCCTGGCCCCGCCCTAAGTTCCCATTCCTTGCAGCCCCAGGGACGAGGAAAAGGTTGGGGACTCCCTGTCTTTCTAGGCTGGCCCTGCCAACCTTTCCTTCTAATAACCTCAGAATTATTAGACTGAGCAGTTTGGCTCCTCTGAGCCGCTGGCTAGGTGTAGGCTACGGAAGTGAAGGTGCTCCCGGCTCAGAGGGGTCTTTTCCAGGAGCCAAGGTCACTCTCAGCACTAGAGGTGGCTAACAAAAAGATTGTCGTTACTTGCCCGATTATGCCCTCATTTGTACCTAAGAGACCCAGGGCTCCAGGGATGAGCCCTGCCCAGGGGCCAAAGTTGGTGTGGGCTAAGATGGGGTTAGAGGAAAAAGATGAGGGCATGCTCAGACACAGAGGAATCAGAGTAACAAAGAGGTCTCAATCTGGAGCCACCAAGAGTCTGAGTCCGGCTAGCTCAGAAAGTACTATGTCTTTTGGTTTTTTTCTGAAAACAGGTGATTTTTACATAAAAATCTAGAGATCCCAGCGGCTGGTTACATAGTTCAGTTGCAGACATTTGCCTAGCACGGCCACAACGCTGGGTTCTGTCTCCCACGCCACACACATACACATAAGCTTCATACTTAAATACGAAAACCTAACAGCAATAGGCCTGCATCCTGGATTGGCATAACTAGCCTGAATTAAATGGCGTTCTTTAGACAGGTTGGGGTCCAGTCCCAGGCTCTACCAGTCCCTAATGTCAACCACTGGCTCTGCCTTGTTCATCTTTCTTGCTGGCTAACCCTGCTGGGACCTCAGCTCTGGCTCCAATGAGCTGTGGAACCAGCACCCGTTTGCCTCTTTCTAAACAGGACTGAATGAGAGGGAATAGGCATCAATGACTTCTGGAAGTCGCTCCCTGGGTTCAAACCCCAGCTCTGCCACCTATCAGCTACATGACCTTACATAAGTGACTTGATCTCTCTTCTTGACCTCATCTGTAAAACAAGGGCCGCTGCAATAACTTCCTCTTAGGGACATTTTGGGACTCAGCCGTGCTTACCTGTGTAAAGAATAAAGGTCTACGCCTTCTCTGGGTCCTCTCCCCCTCCCTTGGTCCCAGTGGCACCGATCAGGGCCTCACCCCGAAGCTCCAGCTCAACCAGACCACTCTCATCCTCCAGCCCGTCAATGACCTCGCAGCGGTAGCGCCCCGAGTCCTTCGGCCGCAGGTCCCTAAGCTCCAGCGAGACTTCCTGCTGTTTGTCCTGCCGCAGTTGCGCTCGCCCTTGGTAGTCCCCGAAGGAGCGGCGCCTCGGCCCGATGGCCACCAGCACATCCTGCTCGGGGGCTCCGTTCTCCGACAGCTTCCACCACTTAACGCGCACATGTCTCGGGGATGCCAGGGCCGGCTCGTAACGGTAGTGGCACGGCAGGGTCACATTGGCTCCTCGGTGGCTGAACAGGGACTCCTCAGTCGTCTCCACCACCAGCTTCACTCCATTGAAGAGGCCTGGAGGCAGAGTGGGGCCCAGGTGGGGCAATGGTCTTGTAAGGACCGCCCACACTTCGGTCCCAAGCCCGAGCCTGCTGCCCCGCCCCTCAAGAGCCTGCTGCCCCGCCCCCAAGTACCTGCTGCTCCGATACCCCACGTGTGAGTTTGCCCCTACTCCCCCTGAGCTGCGTGTGGTGGCAAACATCGGTACTATGGCTGAGGCAGGATTAACGCTAGTTTGAGGCCAGCCTAGGTTACATGCAGTGAAACTCTGTCTCAACTCTGCCAGCACTCCCTTCCCCAGCTCTGGTGTCCTCAGGGACAGAATTCTGCAGATTAAACAGAGGCGGGCAGACAGACCAGCACACCCTTCCCTAACACCTAGGCTCAGCTGTACTTCACAGCTCCCAGATCAACATGCAACCGCCGGGGTCCTCGGCATGCCTCCCAACACCCACACTGACACACTCCAGTTCAACTGATCCTTCCACTTAATCAGCAAATCCTGGGGGCTGGAGAGATGGCTCAGCAGTTAAGAGCACTGGCTGTCTTTCCAGAGGACCTGGGTTCAGTTCCCAGCACCCACATGGCAGCTCACAACTGTCTGTACACCTTCACACCAATGCTTATAAAATAAAAAATTAAATAATCAATAAATAAATAAATAAAATAATAAACTCTGACCTGTCCCAAAGTTCTTTTTGCTGCAGTCTGGCAATGTCTAGGAAGAGACCCCAACCCCACCCCACACAAATGGAGTTCTATTGCCCAATGAGAGGCAGGCTGTAGGGCCAGAAGGAACAGAGCTCATTCCCAAGTGCCTAGTCACAAGGCTCAGTTAATGAGTGTGCTGTTAAGAAGCCATGTTTGGAGCAGTTTGGTCTGCACCAAAAGCTAACTGACAAGCTACACATGATGGATCCTGCCTGTGGTCCTGCCTTGGGAGCTCAGGACCTCAAGGCTATCTTCAGCTACACGGAACTCCAGGGCCAACATAGGAAGCTAGGAGTGTAGCTGACTTAGACACACACAAGCCCTGGGTTCGTCCCCAACAGGGCACAGAAGCAGGTGTAAACATGCACACCTGTAATCTCAGCCCTGGGAGACAGAGTCAGAAGGATCGGAAGTTCCAGGCCTGCCCCAGCTATGTATCAAGTTTGTTGTCAGCATGGGCTGCATGAAACTGTCTCAAAAACAAAAAAAGGAAACAAACAGAAAAATAATTTGAAATGCTAGCTGCCATGACAGCCAACAAGAACTTTGCTACAGTGAACGCCCTGTCTCGGCCTTCCCGAGTCCCCTTCAACCCCCGGCGGCCTCCAGAGACACAACACAGCCTCCTCTTCGAAACCTGGGCCAACTGTCAACCAGGGCTCCTGCCAAGCACCCAGCCGTCCTGGCCAAGGCGGAGACTGTCAGAGCTCAGGGTTCACGTGACGGAAGTCCCTAAGCAACAGAACCAGGTGGATAAGACGGGAACAGTGTCTGCCATCTCAAAAGTCCCATGCCCGAGGCCACCGAGCCAGAAAGAGGTACAAGTGATATCCAAACTCACACGTCTGTGAACCCCCCAAAATCCCTTCTGCAGAGAAGACCAAGGTGGGTTGCACTTGGGTTAGAGCTTGAACAACTAGCAGTTTTAGGAACCAGGGCCACCCCAAGAGTTCTCGGCCTCTTGACTACGGCACCAGCAAACTCGAAGTATCTGAAGCATCTCCTCTCGTCTTAGCAGTAAGGCTGGTCCACCTGGAGGCCCAGACAGGGAAGACCCTGCTGCCTCCATCCCAGCCTGGAACCTGCACATTACAGTAGGAACCAGGGGACAGGCCCAGGGCCACCCACCTTCCCCGTAGCCACAGCCCAGGGTCCTGCCATGCCGGCCATTGTAGTAGAAACCGTTGTAGAACGGCAGTCCCAAGGCACCGGGGAGTGTCAACAGCAGGACAAGGAACAGCAGGCCCATCCTGGCCAGGATGGCAGCTGCACCAGCGTGTCTTGGACAGGGCTGCACCTGGGGCAACTGGAAAGAGAAAGAAAACAAGCCAGTTACAGAAGCCCCGCTCCAGGGGTCCGGGACTCCTCCATCCCACACTTTCTCACACACTCGCTCAACACTCGCTGTTCTCCGAGCACAGCAGGCAGCAGGAACAGGCCGGAAGAGGTGTCCGCTTTGTAGGGGACAACGGCATCCGAGGGCCAGGATGCAGGATAAGCACACGAGCGACACCCAAGCAGTTTGAATTTCAAAGATTGTGAACAGTGCATTTTTAACAAAAACAGAGGAGACGAGAATAGGAAATTCCAGGGCCCGTTTCATGCTTCGTAACCGTAAGTCTGCCCTGGGAGACTTCTTTCGGCACAGAGGTAAATATCTGTGTGGCAATGTGACCTTTATTTTTAAAACTAGACCAAGGTCAAGACATGGCGTAAAATGGCTCGGTGTGTGACTGTGCGGATCTGACCACCCGAGTCCAGTCTCTGGAAGCCACGCGGGGGTAGAAGAGAACCAACTCCACAAAGCTGTTCTCTAACCTTAACACGAAGCATGCGTGTGTATGTGAGCATAACACTCCAGCATAGATACACACATATTCTTTTAAGAACTTTTTTTTTTTTGGCTCGTTTATTTGGTATTTTTTCCTTAAGACAGGGTTTTACATAGCTCAGGCTTACCTCAAACTTTACATGTAACAGAGGGTGGTCTTGAACTCTTGATCTTCCTGCCTCTATCTCAAAAGGTCTTAGCAATCAAAGTATGATATGTTAATATCTTAAAACAAAGGAACAAACTACAGCCCAGGTGCCAGCCGCCTCTCTTGATGCCCACTGACACGGGCGCAGGTCCTCCAGGTGCGCTTTCATGCACCCCTGTAATCCCAGCACCGGGGAGGTGGAGGCAGGAGGATCAAGAGTTCAAGGGTTAGGGTTAGGGTTAGGGTTCAAGGCCATCCTTGGTCACATACAGAGTTTGAGGGCAGCCTGGGCTAAACAAGACCCTGACTAAAGCTGGGAGCACCCAAAGGGACACTGGGCGGTTTGGGAGGTGGGAAGGACAGACTGGTCTTCCTCACCGGGCACAGGCACTGCAAGGTGCAGAGGCCAGGGACAGGCATGGGGACACGCGCCATTTGTTCCCATGTGTCCTGGGGTCCACTTTCACCAAGTATCCATAGATGTGGGCCATTTGTCCTTCCCCCCTCCCCCACCCCCTCCAGCCTCTGACTTCCAGCTGGAGTCAGCCGGTGGGAAGTGCTAGTAAGATATGGAAGAAAGAAGTATTCTTCCCTGCTCCCGCCGCCCTCCAATGACAACATCCTTCCTTGCCTTTCTCTCAGAAGCCCTCAACTCTCTGTTTTACCCTCATACTTGCTCTCTGGAAGTGATCCCTGGGTTAAAATCTCCTAGCAACCATCTGGAGTGGATTCTGCTTTCTGCCAAGCCCCTGACTGACTCGGAGGAGGAGGAAGAGAGGAGGAGGAGGAGGAGGAGGAGGAGGAGGAGGAGGAGGAGGAGGAGGAGGAGGAGGAGGAAGAGGAGTTGTTGAGTCTGTCAGCAGGGGCTCTGTCTCAATAAAGAGAATGACCTGGGTGCCTGAACTCATCTTCAAGCAGATGGGTTCCAGGGTCAGACTCACATCTTGGAAACACCACAAGGAGGCTTTGGTGCAGCCAAGTGCCCGAAGGCTTTTGCAAATAGAACTGTGTGGCTTTGTGGAGGAGCAGAGGATGCTCAGGGTGTCATTTGTGACGACAAAGGAAAAATGCAATTGTCACACTGATTACAAACATGTGGCCTTATGAATGTCTGAGTGCAGATCAGAGCTGGCAGGAGCTCCAAAGAGGAAGGGAGAAAGGAAGGAAGGGAGGGAGGGAAGAAAGAAGAGAGGGAGAGAAAGGAAGGAAAAGAGGGGAAGAGGTGAAGCAAATATTGGCCTGTGAGGGTGACCAGAGTCTGGAGGGAACATGTCTGTTTCCGGAACAATCAGTTCTTGCTGGTAAGGACAGACGGATGCAGAGGAAGCGAGGATCTGCAGGAAATCTGAAGTCTAGACTTAGCAACCGTGCTACACACCGGCGCCGGGCCAGAGCCTTGCTGACATCCACAAAGCCTCCTAATCGGGACCTGGAAGATCCCTGTTCAAAACCATCTCCGCCCCAGCTGTCTCTCGGTGTAGGGGACATGGCTCTCAGGACTCTCGCCAGTACCACCACCTGAGGACACTCGAGGCCCTGACATAAAGTGGCTGACAGGTCACCCCTGCACATTCTCCTGTCCAGTGCAAGTCATCTTTGGGTCACTCATATCTAATTCTGTGTAACAACTATTCTACTGCGTTGTTCGGGGGCTCCTGACAAGAAAGAAGTCGTTCTATTTTCTGCTCGACTATCCATCTGTGATTGGTTGAGTGTACGTACAGACACAGAGGCCCACTCTGAGCAGCTGCGAGGAGATCGAACGCTCACCTGGAGTACTTCTCCCCAGCAGGACTCAGTTTCCCCCTTCAGTGAGAGGTTCTAGATACGGGCAACACAGCGTAGCAGAGATGTCCTGTGCAGTGTCTAGGCCTGCAGTGGGACCCTCCGGAGAGGCCATACCCTGATGATCATTCTCCAACGTGCTGGGACTGTGGTCGCCAAATGATATGGCAGAGACGGGACCACAGCCACCTCCAGCTTGGACCTCCTCTACCTACAATGGCCCAGGAACAGGTACCCTTGAACCTAAACCATCATACACTGCGTATCTGTGGGCACAGCTCAGCCTCACTGTATGGAAGACCCTCGCACCATACTGTCACGGGTTGAGTGTGGCGTGCCCTCATAGACTTGTGTCTATAAATACTTGGTCCCCATCTGGCAGTGCCAATTCAGGAGGTTGTAGAATGCAACCCAACACCAACTCATAAGACTTACTGAAAACGCATTAGGTCTGGGGTTTGTTATGCTGTTTGTGTGCAGATGCCCAGGGAGGCTGGAGGTGGTGTTGGATCCCCTGTAGTTGGAGTTACAGGCAGTTGTGAGCCACCCAATACGGGTGCTAGGAACTGAACCCAGGTCCTCTGGGAGAACAGAACACACTCTCAACTGCCGAAGCATCTCTCCAGCCCTGTGACTTTTTATTTTTATTTATTTATTTTTTATTTGATTTTGCAAGGTTCTCAAACATGGACTTTGTGGATGACCACGCCGTACCCCAGTGTCAAAAGGCTGGGCACACTTGCATTGGTCTTAGAAGGGGGAAGTGAGATTCTGGGGAGTGAGCCTGATGGGCTGTTACCCCACTCTCTTCCTTCCCAATGGTGGACTGTATCCCCACAGACTGTGAGCCAGTCCCGTCCTCCCTTAAGTTGTTTCCTGTCAGGTATTTGGGCACAGCCTCAAGGAAGTAACCAATACATACCAGTTACTAGAATCAGTATAACAGTAAGAGCAAGAGGCTTTCATGAGCACTTACTATCTCAGAGTTCTTGCTACAACCCTCCAGATAAGACCATTAGTAGTCTTATTTGTTTATTTTTATTTTTATATTATTTGTTTATATATTTTTTTATTTGTTTATATATTTTTATTTGTTTATACATTTTTGAGACAGGATCGCTATATCCCTGGCTGGCCTTGACTCACTCTGCATCCTGACCCTCTTGCCTCCACCTCCCAAATTCTGGGGTTCTAAGAGTGTTGGGGAACAAATCTGGGGCCTCACGCATACTAAGCAAACACTCTACCAGCTACTTGAGCTCTGTCCCCAGCCCAGTATCCCTACTTTACAAATGAGAAAACCAACAGGAGACTGCCCAAGGTCATCCAGCTAGGAATCGTAGGTCAGGATTTGAACCCTGTTGGGGAAGTTTGCTTCTAGTTATGCTTGTATAACTTTAAAACATTGTATCGCACATTGTTGGGGGAAGGGCTGCCTAAGCCTTGGCAGTTTGTATTATCTACAGGTGCTAGCTTGCTGTAAATCTGTGATTAAGATAGTTGCTTCCTCATGATCTGCACCTGCTCACTGCTCTCTGGCCGGGCCATTGTGATTAAGATAGCTTGCACCCTGAGATCTCCATGTGAAGAGCAAAGTTGCTGTGGAGGAGTTCTTGTAGTCCCTCTCCCACAGTCTCAGGCAACAAGGAGAGAATACTCCCATTGGGCTTGAGCTCCCCACTGTAAAGGTGACATAGCTTGGCTGCTAAAGGATTGTGGGATGAGACTGAGCTACAGGTTTCCTTCATTATGCAAATAGGCCTTTGGGTGAGAGGCAGAGCTTTTGTAATGCCTGAGGAGGTTCTGTATCAATAAAAACACCTGAGATCAGACAATCAGGGTTCCGCTGTCCAGGAAGGCACTTACATGAAATGGCAGTTCCTTCTGCTGAGGTCTGGCAGGTTTGTCTCTATGAAAATGTCCCCTTGTCTTTCTTGCTGAGCTCATACAGTAGCCAGCGGCTACAAAACCCACTCCAGCTCCAAAGCCTGGAGTCACTCACCATGCCAAACGCATCGAAATTACAGGAAACGCACAGAAGCATCTGTGTAGAGGAGATCTCCCTAAAAGTCATTTCCTTTCCCTTCCTTTAGACTGACTACATCTTGGAAAGAGCAGGGAAACAGGCTGCAGCATCAGAGGCTTGTGGATATAGATAGACCAGCGTGACCACGGCCACCCACGCTGGACCACCCAGAGGCCTCCCTGAGTGGGAGAGTCTGGCCTCTTAGAGCAGTTCATCTGGGACCAGTGCTCCCCAGGTAGAAAAAGGCTACTGTAGGTGCAAGTTCTTCTGCAACACAATATCCTTTGTATGCTTTTAAAAAAATGTGCATTGCTGCAAAATTATATACTAAAAAATTACAAGGTTAGAGGAAAACAGAGCAGAGTACTCAGAACACAGGCTTTGCCGTCTCAGAGCTAAAGGAAACAAAAGAAGTCTAGTGAAAACCTCCCCAATCCCTGCCTGGTGCCACACACCGGTGATCCCAGCCCTGGGGAGGCAGGGGGAGAGGGAGGAGGAACTCCAGCCCAGACTACACGGAGAAAGCCTGTCTCTCAGAACAGGCAAGGCCAGGAATGGAGACACAGGCCTATAATCCCAGTATGGAGGGCAGGAGGGTCAGAAGTGCTCCTGAGCATCACAGTCTAACAGGATTGATGACACAGGTGACCTTGCAAGAGACAGAAGGCGGAGTGGGGAGGTGGACGTGTACTCAGTTACTTTCAAAATGGGGCACCCTGTAGTCCAGGCTGGCCTCTTCACATAACTGAGGGTGACCTCAAACTTCTGATCCCTCGACCTCCACCTCCCAAGGGCTGGGGTGCAGGGGTGTGGATGCCCAGCTTATGGGGTGCTTGGGATGAAACCCAGGGCTTTGTGGGTACTGAGCCACACTCTAAACCCCAGGTGTTCCTTTCCGCCATCGGTCAGGAAGAGTTGTGAGAAGACGGGAACCTTGAGAACCGTGAGGATGGCACTGAAGGGAGAGCAACAGCGGGAAGTGTTCAGAGACCAGAGAGGCTGGAGCCCCAGGGCCATCAGGAAGCAATGGTGGTGGCCAGAGGCCCTGTCACACAGCCTACTTTTTAAGAAGGAAGACATTAAGAATCTTCAGAAGAGGCATGACAGGAATCTGATGTAAGTCTTCAAGGGAGATGCTGGGTGACCGCCAATTGAATGTGCATCCTCAAAGACCCCCCCCCCCCACACACACACACCAGCACAAAGAGTCTCTCCCCAGCCCTTCTGACCTCAGCTGCCCTGAGCACCAGACTCCATTTAAGTCGGACTGTATTGGCACCACGCACACGGGGAGGGTGTAAGCCGGCCCTGCAGGTGGGTGGCCTTCCACCTGGGAAGTGCCAGGATAAATTAAAGAAGTTATCAATAAAATATGAGCCTGGTGCCCAATAACCACCTGCCAGGCGAGGGAATGCACGAAACCCAAAGATTCAAGTTACACTTGCTGTTTTTTGAACCCAGGCTCTGCCACCTTCTGGGTGATCCTGGGCAAGTCATCTGACCTCTTGGAACACAAACCCTTCTCCCTTCTGAGCAGACTGAAGCTTAGAGGCTGAGGAGAAGGGTGGTCCCAAAATACTAGGGTTAACCACAGAGCAGAACCCTGGGTGGGAGTCACAGGCAACTGGTAAGCCATCTATCACTAAGACAGGAATAGGCACCAAGGGTCTACTCCACACTACCCCTAAGGCTCTGCAGCGCCAGCCAGACTGGCCGCCTGGATTCTGTTCCGGTTCTCCATTTCCAACCAGTCTGTCTGGAACAAGACCCTGAGCCTCAGTTTCCTCATCCCTAAAAGGGTCCACGCTGCCAGTCAGAAAACGATCTTTAGAAGACCACGTGGCCTGGTATCTACAGAGTGCAGAGCACTCAAGCAACCCCAGCAGCAGTGACTGATGTTACCAGGGTGCAATCTCTCTCCTCTCTCAGCAACTAGGAGAGAAGCAGCCATCCTTGGCTTCTCTTCACAGTTGGGGAAACTGAGGCCAAGGGTATGGGGGGGAAGTGAACCACCTACCCGTGGCTTTATTTATCTCTAGCTAATATGTGAGGTTTAGAGGAAGTTAGGGTGTCTTGATCACCAATCCTCTGCCTTCCCGGGGCACCGCTGGACAGGAAGGATCCCAAGAGAACACAAACTGAAATCTGACGGGAAAGGAGGAGCTGTCCCCGCTACCACAGTCAGGGTGCAACAGAGCACTGGTTACAAACCCCTTAGACACCGGCAGAGGGTTAGGACAGCGGTCCCCCACCCCGGCCCCCCTTCACCAGGCTACTTCAGGAAGGAATTTGACATCAATGCCCCGGTCTTACCAAGCCTTTGCTTTCCACCGCCGCCACCACCCGCTAGGTCCCGACGGGGGAAAGAGAGGGGCGTTTCCCACCGGCATTCCAGGCCTCCCGGTGCAAGTGGCTGGAAGTAACGGGGCGTCTGGGCCGGCGCCCCTCGCGCCCAGGGCAGAGGCGCTCCCTGGGTCAGCAGAAGGCCCTTTAGCAAACAGGATCCCAGGCGGCGGGTGACCACCCAACGAGCTGGGGTAGGGCGGGGTCCAAGTGCCCGAGCCTTCCCCCGGGCGCAAACTCCTCTCTGGGTGAGGCCGGCTAGCACCCAGGGTTTGCTCCGGTGCACCCCTGTCCCTAGGGCAAGCGCTCCAGGTGCTTGTGGCCAGGAACCCCAGGCATCCTGCGTTCGACCCCAAGTAGCCAGAGAAGATGAAGGGGCACGCGTTCTCCACCCACGTCCACGCAGGTGGTCCCGTTTTCAACCCCCTCCCGGGGAAGGGGGTTTCTCTGGTGGCTCCGCTGCATTTCTGCTCTGCTCAGGCAATGGGAGAGCAAGTCAGAAGGCCACAGACCTCAGTATCCCCGGGGCTCGCTGAGGTTTAACACTCGGTAGCTCCTAGAAGGGTCAGGAGCAATTCAGCCAGTGCAGCTGATCGCATGGCAGCTGAGCCCCTCGGTCCCCAGTTCCCTGTGCCCCGGCTCCCCATTCCCTGTCTCCCCGAAACCGTGGGGTCCCCTAGGTGAGAAGGGAGGAACCTGTGTACACAGGGCCCCGGAATGCAGACACCCCCGTTCAAAGTGTACCGTCCCCAGCGGGCTCCTCGACGGCTCGAACGCCTGGGGCCACCGCGACACGCTGGCTGAAGCCACCGGGCTGTCCCGATCTGAAGCAGCAGGATTTGAGATCCTCAACCGCCCGAAAGGAAGCAGCCTCCAACAAACCCGGCGCTCCGGGCAGACCAGCCCCTTAAAGGTACACGGCCCTTTTCCCTCCCAAACGCCTGGCCTCCAGGGAGTAGCCGCTGTTCCAACTGGAGTCCAGACCCCAAACCGGGAGCCGCTGAGCTGTGGAGACTCTGGAGTCGTAGCTGAAGCATCTCAGGGGAGGCGTTGAAAGGCTGAGAAGTGTTTGTAGAGGTGGGAGGTCCATTAAAATGCCAGGCTTCTAGAAAGGGGAAGCCCCTCAGTACTCTGCGGGTGGGCTATATAACTGCCCCTCATGCTTCAAGAGGAGTAAGTTCTGCCTGCTTCCTGTGCTGAGGGACGACAGCCTTCTGCCAGAGGCTGGGCACTGAGACGTGGCTAACCACACACACAGACCTGTCCGAGGAGGTCCTGGGGTGGATGGGGGTGAGCAAGTACAGCTTGGTGTTCTCCTCTAAGGGAGCCCTCCTGGACAGTGTGCCCCACAGCCCCTCAGGCTGCCACTTCTCCAGGGTGCTTCTGTTTGGACAGGGTATTTTCTTTCCTGTCCACAAGAACCAGGCCCTGGCCCGGTTGTTTCCTCAACAGAGAAACCAAGGAAGTCCTTCAGTCAGGGCTGAGAGAAAGGTCACAGGGTCAGGAGCCCAGCTTTCTTTCTCTGCCTCTCCTGTGTGTGTGTGTGTGTATGTGTGTGTTGCCCAGCCAGGAACAAACACAACTTCCGTGGACCAAGTTCTCTCTAAAACAGCAGTTCTCAACCTGTGGGGTCTTTGGGAATCAAATGACCTTTTCCTGGGTCACCAAAGACCAAATGCATATCACATTATTTACATTACAATTCATAACAAAAGAGCAGTAGCAAACTTAGTTATAAAGTAGCAACAAAGATACTATTATGGTGGGGGGGGGGGTCACTCAAACATGAGGACCTGTATTAACGGTCGCAGCATCAGGAAGGTTGAGAACTGCTGCTCTAAGACGAGCACCAGGTGCATGGACAAAGGGGAGCTGTGAAGGGTCCCCTGCAGGTGCAGGATGGAGCTGACGCCCTACGGACTACAGAGGGAGTTAACGGGACACAAGTGCCAAGGAGACTCCCACCAGCTCCCAGGCTGTGGGTGGGCATCGCTGCTCTGCGCAGTCTCTCCTTTAGTCCCGGCACCGCCATGGACTCAGCTTCCTCAGCTCCGTTTTACAGATGGCCAGAGGCCCGGTGTCACTCAGGGTAGGAACCGTGTTTGTCTGACTTAGGGTTTTGCACCCCTGGTCTCAGGTGACAACCTCCAGGGGAAGCAAACTTAGGGCCAGGCAGCAGGGTCTGTCGAGCATGTGACAGGGCGGCCAGCAGGCAGACTATCAGGTCTGGCTCTCTAGACTGCTGACAGGAAAGGAAAAGAAAACTGAAGTCAAAGTGAGGGACTGCAGGCGAGCGTCCCCGGAAGGGATGCTCTCAAGGCTGTGGCCAACACACATACAAGGCTACGAAGACAGAAGGGACCAAGAAACAAGCTTGACCAACACTAGTCACCCGGGTCTCCTGTTCCAGGTGAGGGACTTCTGCCTCCCGTGTGCCCAGCAGCCCAGCAGCCCAGCCATAAAGACTGGCCCACAGAGATGGCTGTGCGTGTGAGCCAGGTGACAGATGTGAGGAGAGGTATCATTCCCTCCGCTGTAGTGAGTTCCCAGGAGACAAAGCCATCCTTAGCAGTATGTCTAAAAGGAGGATGCTTCTCCCCAGAGGCCAGAGCACTTGGTAGTGCCCCCAAGAGGGAGCCCTGAGGTCAACAACCCATAGGAGGGAGCCCTGAGGTCAACAAGGCCCACAAACACTAGATTCCAAATTCAATCCACACCACTCCGGTGACATGCTCAACAAGCTCAACAACGCTTAGCCCCAGGAACAGGCTGGGACGCCCTCAGGGTTGAGGGTCTCCCATCCCCTCCCATAGGGAGAACACCACTGAGCCTCTTTGTCCTATCTGTAGGAAGCCCTGGCAACGGTGAGCAGCTCTCAGGAAAAAGCACTTCTGGGTGAGCATCCCTGTCGTGCCTCCCACTGGCAGCAAGTAGCTGCCCTCCACTTCCCAGAGAGCCACAGTGTGGCTCCTGGTGCCGGAAAACCAGGATGGGTTCATTCAGCCTTTCCCAGCCAGCTAGCCCCCCCTCCCCAGATGTCCAGGACACAGGCCAGCACTGCTCCACTGACCACTTCTTATGGTCCCTGTGCAGCAGAGCCCCCCCGCCAAGCCTTGACATGTACCCACTGGCATGCCCTTGCCCACAATCCCTAGTTGGTAGTGCCTGATCCGTTCCTCCTATTCCATGGTGCCCTGCCCAGCCCGCCGGGCCGTCTTTAGCTGCGGAAAGCCTGGGGGTGTTTGCTTGGTTTCTCAAACTTCTCCAGCCCAGCACTCCTGTTATAAAGAAAATGGAAACTGCCAAAGGGGAAACCGGTAGCCAGGCCTGGCTACCTTCTTAGTGTGGGAAGGGAGCAGGGGCATTCATGGAAGTCACCTCTCTGCCAGGCCCTCCCTGGCCCTTCACCAGGTGGCAGCTGACGACCAGACCCAGAGCAGGATGGAGGTACAGACGGGAAGGTATGAGTCAGGCTTGGAAGAGAGAAAAGCCTACTCCTAACTCCACCCCAACCCTGGTCTCCCACCCCCCCTGCTCTTAAGCTATTTGTAGTCTGGCTAGAGTCGTAAGAGGACAGGGGTATGGAGAGGGGTAGAAGTGGGGGCGGAGAGCAGACCCAGGCAGTCTGGCCTGGACAGGGCAATGAGAAGCACAGAAGTTCCAGTGGAGAACACAAATATATTTTGGAATCTGTCTGTTAACTTGGATAGCAAGCCAGTGGGGGCCTCACAGTCAGCTAGCCAACCAGCGTGAGCCCACCTGCCTCTCCGGACCCGCCAATCCCTGTTCATGGGACTCCATCCCAAGGGTCAAGAGGGGTCAAGGGTCAAGATAAGGGTAGTGTCTAGGGACCCAAGGGGCAGCAAGCAGGCCTGGGCCTCCTCTTCCCGAAGGCTGGAATGAAACACGGGGGAATGTGTGATGTGCAGAGAGGGGAACCAGAGGTCCCTTTAGTCTTGCGTGGACCCCCGGCAGGGAGTTCAGGACTTGGGGTACAGACAGCCCACACACTCAACTTCACTCTTCTTCCCTGTTCAACTCAGACCTATCCAACTCCCCCAGGATGCCTGAGAAAGGGGCCAGCGGAGGCCTGCGGGGGCTGCAGGGTGAGGGGAAAGGGTGAGGGACACCGCTGACACCCCCTCTCCCTCCTGCCTACAGCCCCAGTACAATCTGAAGGAGGGCCGAGATGGCAGTCAGCTACAGAAGGAAGCAGAGCCTGGGAGGCTGGGGCGGGGGGCCCCTCAGCCTCTGGCCCTTCCGGTCATCTGAGCTGGAAGGACCAAGCACTAACAGCCGAGCAGCTCCAGGCGGAGGGTGATGCGGTTATGCCAGGACACGGGAAGGACACGCACATAGCGGGCCCTGAAGGGAGGCTCGAAGATGTTCTTCTTGTGGGAGTTGTTGTCCGAGTTGCCACGGAAGACCTGGAAACAACGGGGTGTCAGAGGTACCCCAGAGTCAGCCCCTCCTCACCTCACAGATCCGCCCCCCACAGTAACCCAGAACTGCAGCCAGACAAGACACCCACCTTGACGCTCCCTTGCTCCTCATACATGGTCCACTCCACACCGTCATTACTGTGGGCCACCTTGAAGGACGCCACGTACTGGATGTAGCCAAAGTCACGGGCACCCTGGGTGATGATTCCGGTCACTTGCCTCTCAGTGCCCAGGTCAACCTGCGGGGGAAAGAACACAGGTCTAGCTTGGAGCCTCAAGGAGGTGTAAAGGCAGGCACGGCCTGTTAGCCTATTTCCTCATCCATAAAATAAAACACAAAGCCATGTACAGTGGTGCCCACCTGTAACCCCAGAACTTAGGGCTGAGGATGGAGTTGAAGGCCAGCCTAGGCTACATAGCTACACCCTGTCTCAAAATACCAAGGTCAGGGGATACAGGTCAACGGCAGACACTGGTCCAGCATGCCTAAGGCCCTGGACTCTCTATCTCCAGTACCACAAAAATGTAAATAAATAAATACTAATAAATAAAAGGAGCATAAACAATCCACATTGACACACATAAACTCTAGCACAGTAAAGCTCAGTGAAGTATATTTCAGAGTCTAGCCCTTGGCCAACTCTTGCCAGCTCCTGCCTCAGTGTACACTAGAGCAGGACAGGAGGCTGAGGGGCCACAGCCTGCAGGGGTGGGAATCGCTTGTGAGACCCGTCAAGGTGCCTGGAGCCTCATGTGGTCCTGAGAGAGAGAGAGAGAGTCCAGGAGTGGGCGGCTCCTGAAGAACTCTGCTCCGACGGAGCGCCTCTGGCTACAGACAAGTGTCTGTCCCTGCCCCCACCGTCCTGGGAACTTGGATAGGCAGTCCCCAGATCCAGGCTACAAGCCCAGTTCACCACCAACCAGCAGGTGAGCCCCAATCAGCCGGGACTCAGTTTCCCCATCTGTAAACCCTACCTCTGGCTTTCCATCCCCATCTGAGATTTCCCAGCTACATTTCCCAGAACATCTGTACTCTTCTCAAGCCGTGAGTCCCTTAGGTGTCCTCTGCCATCCCTGTGGCAGCTGATAGGGGTGGCTCTACTCGTGTGTGTGTGTGTGTGTGTGTGTGTGCGGTGTGTACACTCACACCTCTTTTCCACCTGGGGGCCTTGGTGGAAGCAGAATCAAGATGAAAGGAGAGAAAAAGCAAAGAAAATCAAGGCTTCTCAGGAAGCCCTCGCCGAGCAGGAGGCGGGGCCGGCAGCCGCCTCGGGTCCGCCCACCCCACCTGCAGCCACTCCTTGGTGCTCTTGCTCAGGGCAGTCCAAGCATTGATCTTGCCCTCCATGTCCAGCCGCCCCAAGTGGGGGTACCAGCCGAGGGCACGCAGGTTCCAAGTCTTGTAGCTGCTGGAGGCTGTCATCTGGCTGTCGGGAATCGAGTGGTTCTTCAGGCCCAGGGGCTCGGAACACCCTATGGGCAAAAGGGACCGTTGTGTGTAGGTGCAAGAAGGGGCTGCGGTTCCTTAACAGCTTTTATTTTTGCTTTAGTTTGGTTTGGTTTGGTTTCTGAGGCAGTATTTCACGTAACCCAGGCTGGCTTGAACTCACTATGCACGCAGTCAAGGACGACCTCCTGAGTGGGGCGTCACAGCTTGCACCGCCACACCCGCGGTGCTGGAGGCCGGACCCAGGTTACCCAGTGATAACCCAGCCTCTAGTTTTGTTTTGGGAGCTGGCTCTAGCTGTGTCGTCCAGATTGGCCATTAAACGCCTGTGCTCAAGAGACCCACAGCCTCAGCCTCCCAAACAGCTGGGGCTAGGATGAAAGAAGTCCTGTCTGCCCCCCAAAGCCAACTACGTCTCATCTTTGCCTGCGTCCACTGTCTCTTCACTTACAGTCAGCTGGACTCAGCTCTGACCCCTGACCTCCACCCCCAAACTTGCACCCAGAAGATTACCCAAGATCTCCTGACCTGGCCAGACTCACAGCACCCCCTTGCTCTCTGAACACAGGTGAGTAAGTCAGACACCTCAGATAATTGGGTGCTTCCTGCCACCAGGGGCTTACTTCAGTCACAGAACACACTGAACAGTAGCTATCAGCAATATGAGGGTAAACTGAGGCAGAGAGCCACTGGACATTGTGCCACATCTCACACACATGATCTTGACCACCGCACCAAATGTGACATCATCTTCCCACTCAAGGACCCGAGAAGCCCTGTCTGGGTCGTCCAGCACAGAGTAGCCAACGCTCCTTCTCTCCCACAGCTCCAGGCTGGAGTTCATGGCTGCCTCTGTGGACCACCCAACAGAAGTCCTTAAGATCTACTGGAGGGCCTCGCACACCCCAGCATTTCTGGCTCACTGGTGTGTGTACCCAGAAAGTGGCCTTTGCTCTCACTCTGCCCCCAGGGTCACTCTCAGGAATGGAGGACAGTTTGCTCTCAAACTGCTCACACCGCACCTGCTCAGAGCTGACCAGGTAAGGGCCGGGCAGGGAGTAAAACCTCAGAATGGTGACTGTGGGGGTGTCCTAAAGCTAAGGCGGGGTAGAAGCATGCTTGGAACCCCGGAGGTTTGGCTGTTCCCCCTCCCCCACTCTGACAAACCACAAGATATGCTGCCTGCTTTCACAGCAAGGCACCACCCCCTCAAAGGCATGCACCTGAGGTTGTTTACCTGGGAATTCCTTCTCCCTGTATGACCATATAAGGTCTCTCCCTCTGGTCCCCAGGAAAACAACTAGGTCCAAGTCATTAGCCCCCAACATTCAAATGGGACTGCGCTGTCCTAATCAATGGGCTTCCCCTGATGTCCCTGGATGCCAGAGGACCTTCCCCTCTCAATAAATGTGACCCGTTCCCTCAATAAACTGAGTTACAGAATTCCCAGGAGCACATGGCAGAGGGTGCATGTTCCCACCTTGCCTCCGTGCCTCTAATCAAAGACACGTATTGACCGTAGCCCCGCACCCTTCCTCCCCAGAGCTGTGCTGCTGGTCACAAAGGCTTCACCATCCTGGCAACTTTGAGAACCAAAGGCCTCAGGCTAAGACAGCAGTGAAGGCTGAGTGACCCCAGGCAGCAGTGGCCTGGCCAGACCTGGCTCGGCCCTTTGCCAGATATTAAGTCAGGTGATGCAAAAGGCAATGGCCTTGGGAGGCTAACCTGCCCGGCAGACAGGACATTCTAGAGACAATTGTGTCTCTCCACCTCACAATGGGCACCAAGAAATGCAGATTCCCAGGAACCCCACGCTGGAGAGGAAAAGGGCAGGGGAGGGGACTGTGTCTCCTGGAAGAGACTTTATTCACTCTAACGACTTGATAGGCCAGGACGAGACAGGCCATAATGAGTTGATGGGCAGGTGCGCATAACTTGTTACTTGTTAAAGTCACTTCAGGACCCAAAGATGGGCTCGTGGGGAATCCCTGGTTCTCGGTCCATCCCCCCTAATACGGCCATGCCGAATAAACCTCTCCCCACTTTTTACTATTGATTTGGCTGTTTCAACTGGCTTCTTGAGGACAAGTGGCCAAGTGTGACTTCTTGTGGTACAGACTGTGACCCCAAGTTTAGTAATAAAAGAATGCTAGCTTAAATCCATACTTTAAAAAAAAAACAAAACAAGGCAGGGCGGTGACCCCAGCACTTGGGAGGCAGAGGCAGGCGGATCTCTGTGAGTTCGAGGCCAGCCTGATCTACACAGTGAGTTCCAGGACAGCCAGGGCTACAAAGAGAGACCCTGTCTGGAAAAACTAAAACAAAACAGGCCAGGGCTTGGGTGTGGCTCGGGGAGTGTGTGCCCGGCATCCACAAAGCCCAAGTCGCCAGCACCAGCGGGCGAGGAGGGAAGACTAGTGAGACACAGAGCTCAGCTCTGCGTGGTCTCTAAAATGAAGTAGCAGGAAGCAGTGCCATTGGTAGGAAAAAGAGGGACAACAGGGCATGCCCGCAGGTCAGTAAGGATGGTGGCGAACCCATCTGCCGCCCAGCCGAGCCAGCCCTGCAGTAACCCCAAGTGGCCAGCAGGTGGCACTGTGGCTGCAAAGAGGAAAAACAGGCCTCAAAAAGACATTGGAAATGAACGGGACAGTTTTGGTCAGTGGGACTCTCCAGGAAATAACTTCCCTGGCTCAGCAGCAACCTGTCCCTCTCTGGTCCCTCTGTCTGTAGAAGCCCCAAGCTCTAGAAACACCTGCGTGACTGCTCGATGCGGGTGTCAGAGGCTTGAGGGGAATGCACCCTTAATGCTGACACTTCCCAGCTGGGTCTCTTGGATGAATAACGTATCTAGGTCCTTTCATGCATTCATCCATCCCTCATCAAAGATTTACTAAGCACCCACGTGTCTGAGGCCCTGGAAATACAGCAAAGAAGACAGACAGTTCCCTGCCATCGTGGGATTCACTGCCTGCTCTAGAAGCAAATACCGGGAAGTGAACACGGCCGTCCAAAACGCCCAGAGCGATGGACCAGCAGACCGCGCATAACTGGGACACCTGGGCAGGACTCCGTGGGCCACTCTCCACAGCGGGCCCCCAACCGCTCAGAAAGCAGGAAGAGAGCCAGACGCATGTCAGCACTTACCATGCAACTCACAGCCCAGCAGCTCGAAGCGGAGGGTGCAGCCGCGGTGGTACGAGACAGGGTACAGCCGTACGTACTGCGCCTCCAGAGGGTGGCTGAACACGTTAATCTTCAGGCTGTTGTTGTCCACGTTACCCAGAAACTCCTAGGAGGGAAGGGTTGGGCTGGGGGAGGAAGCGGTTTGCCAGCCCACTCCGGGGACCTCTTCCTCTTCAGGCCCGAAGCCATCGTAAGACTGGAAGGGCAGACTCTACGGATCCCACGGGGACTCAGCCTGCAGCCCTTGCTGTCACACCCCCGCCCCCCACATACACCCCTTCAGGACAGTCGTTCTCACACTGGACTGTCGTCACAGGCCTGTTCACGGCCCGTTCACACAGGGCTAATCTAGAGAGCCTCTGGACACGTTCTCAAAATGTATAACAATATTCTGACGGATAGAAACACAGAATGTGGTATGTATTCTGTGAATGGTGCCCACTTAGTAATGACAGCTTCACAACTGTGTGCTGTAACCACACAAGTTCAGAACGAAGCCCAGCTCCACCACAAACCCACCCCAACCCGGTCACTTCTTTGAGTCTCTATTTTTAATCTACCAGGTGAAGTCACCTGCTATAACCACAGAGCATGAATATGATCTGGGTCTGTCCGTTTCTAGGTACCAAGGGGTGCCTGAAGATGCGCCTCAACCCCACCGCTCCAGTGCCCTTGCTTCTCAGTCCCTGCCAGACTCTTAGGGGTGCTGGCTTCGGCAGCTCCTCCTTAGGCCCACCTTGTCTCCAGATCCACTTTCATCCTGGATGAATTCGAACCTTCGACCATCGAGGCTGTAAGCGACCTTGAAGGCCTTGACGTACTCCGCCCTCGCTGCGCGGCTGGCCCCCTGCGTCATCACGCCCGACACCAGCATCTTCCGCAGGAGGTTCACCTTGACCACGGGGTGAGAAACGCGATCCTCGTCATCCAGTTCTTCCCATACAATCCAACCGGCTAGCACACTGAGGTTCTGGACCCAGTGCTCTCAAAAAAGCCCAGGAGTGCCAGGACCCCCAGTGGCCCCTCCACCAAAGAAGGCCATCTCTCCTCAGACCCTGCCCTCCACGCACGGACACCCCGCTCATGG
Source organism: Cricetomys ansorgei (assembly GCA_026225945.1). Taxonomy (NCBI): domain Eukaryota; kingdom Metazoa; phylum Chordata; class Mammalia; order Rodentia; family Nesomyidae; genus Cricetomys; species Cricetomys ansorgei. Next base: position 3,262,680 of record JAMJFZ010003035.1, read on the forward strand.
TCCTCTGCCATCCTGTGACCCTGGGCCGACCAGGTTCCGAGCGAGCCCTCTCTCCGCCCTCCCCATCTCCCTGCCCTGTCTTCCCCCTACCTGGATCCAGGGATTGCTGTCGTAGTTGCTGGCTGTCCACGCATTGACGACCCCTTTGCCGTACAGACGAGCCAGCTCTGGGCCCCAGCGCTGCCAGCCCAGGAAGCTCACGTACACAGACGAGGCGGAGATCTGAGAGTCGGAAATGGCGCCCCCTTCCATGCCCAGCTTTGTGGAGCAGCCTGTGGGGGGTGGGAGGGGGGAGAGACCATCAGGAGCCCAATCCAAGAGCCCGCTGGCCGCGGGGCAAGAAGAAAGAACAGCGTGGCCTCTGGTGAGGGCCTAGAGACAGAGAGAACCTCAGACCCTCACTCAGAGCAGGTAACACCGGAGGACACCGACACCACGCGGAAAAGAACGGCACAGGAGAGAAGGGGCCAGCGGAGTTAACTCACGGGAAGCTTGGGAAGCTAGGTTGTTGGAAAGACCGGGACTGGGGGTCTGGGTGGGGATGTCTGTGGTGAGCAGGTATTCTCCGTCCAGGCTGTAGTAAGTGGTCTGGTTCACTGGTAGGAGAGAAGATCAGGATGACCTCTTCCTCAGCATCTCTGGCCCTGGCTTTGCCCAGGGACGGGTGGCTTCGGGAGAGGAGTTGCCATGGACAGCAGCGAACAGCAAAGGTACGCCACAAGAAGCAGCCATGTCTTCATCTTTTTAGCGTGTGGGTGTGTGTGGCACTAGACTTTAACCTTGAGCGTGACGGGCAAGGGCTCTCACCACGGAGCCACACCCCAGTCATTACTGAGACAGGCCCTCTCTCAGTTGCCCATGTTGGCCTTGGACTTGCGATTTCTCTTGCCTTAGCTCCAACTAAAGGATTCTGGCATCACACCTGACTCTATGAGGTACTCTCTGGAAGCTCACCCGCAGCTTCCTGGGGAGAGCATGAACACCATTTTGCTTTCTCCTGTATCTTTTGCCTGGTCGCCACCGATCTGTACCCACCCACCCACCCATCTGTGAACATGTCCCCGGCCAGACCTCTGTCACTAGCAACTCAGCACCAGAAACTCAGGCTAGTGACCAAGCACGCTGAGGAGAGCACAGACCCTCTGGACACCCAGTGTGGGTGCTTAGGCTTCTGCTGCCCCGGCACATCAGGGATAGCGCTACAGAATGCCAGCAGGGCGGCCTGAGCTGAGCAGGGACTAGCAATCTCACAAGAGGGTGCAGAGGGTAAGATGGCAGATGGGGCCGGACATGCAAGATCTGGCCCAGGTCAGCCTGCTGGCAGGCCTCCAACACCACCATATCCACAGCCCGGGGGACCCAAAGGTCCAGTGCAGCTTTGGCACTGGAAACTGTAACAAAGAAGGGAGCATGATGTCCCTCTTCCCCTCACCCCTGCAGCCTGTGTGGGCACCACCTACCCTCTGCTCCAGGAGCTACCATCCAATCTAGGGCCAACTCTACACCTGGCAGCCCAGAGAAGGCTGCGTAGCCAATTCCCACACAGGCACACCATGGTTAGCTCGGCTCCCACTCAGTAATTACCAGGCTCACCTGGCCCCACCCAGGCCTCCATCTGCCTCAGCAGCCTGGAGCTCCCCCACTCTCCCCCGAAGGATCTCAAACTCATCTGGCTTTAGTTCAACTTTCAAAGACCAGGCCTTTCCTCTGTCTCCTCGCAAGTGAGGGGGCCTCCCGGGCCCTCCGCCCACATCTCCCCATCCCGGGGCCAGCCCCCACCTAGCCGGCCCAGCTGTCTTCCTTCAGAGCCCAACACACACCTGCCTGAAGGAGGGGAAGAAGCCACCTGCCCCCTAACCCAAGCTGTCCAATGCCTGGCCTGGATAGCTGGAAACTGGAACCCCAACACGCACACGCGTGCACACGCACACACATGTGCACAGGCACACACACACACTCACTCTCTCCACCCCTCCCTCCCTCCCTCTGCCTCAACACAGCCCTTCCCATGTGACACAGAGGGTAAGCAAAGCCCTGGTACGCTGGGGCAGAAGTGGGGGCAGCGTGGAGAAACGCTGCTAGCAGGGTCGGCTGGCATTCACCCAGGCAACTCTGGGCCCAGAGGGTAGCCAACAGGTCAGACAGGGTCAGCTCCTCCCACGTGTCAGGCCTCTAGCACGACAACCCAGCCTGCCCAGGCCTCCCCCTCCTCCCTGACCTCAGTGAGAGGACCACAGGTCAACCACGGCCCAAACCTGATTCACTGAGCTCTGGGCTCCAAGTTCAAGAGCATGCCTGCTTCTTCTTACTGGCAGGAAAGTCCCAAGGTTTAACTTTGACGTCGTATGTCTCTGGCTCTCAGGCTCAGGAAATGGCTTTCCCATGACCTCAGGGTCACCCCACTCTCACTCTCCCGCAGGGACACCAGGGCTGACCTCAAGTCCCAGGAGAGAAAGCGAGGCCTGAAGCCTGGTATGGGACAACAGGATCCTTGCCCATTCCTCAGTTTCCCCAGAGGCAGCCTCCCTACAAAGAGCCCATGCCAGGCAACAGAACCCTGGTGCTCACTGATCTCGCAGTGGGTGCCCAAGTGCCCCAGAGGGCATTGGCAGATGTACTGAGCGAAGATGTCTCCCCGGTGTGTGTCCATGGTCACCAGGCATTTGGCATCATTCTGGCAGGGGTTTGGGGAGCAGGGCCCTGGAACGAGGAGGCAGATCCAATGGGATGTGAGGAAAGGGCTGGGGACAGACCGAAAGGCAGCACGCGACCCAGCCTCAAATGACCCCTCCCGTCAGCCCCTCTTCCTCCCTACCCCGATCAGCCAGGACCCAAGAGAGTCGCTCAGAAGATGAGCTTGACCAAATACTGGAGATGCTGGCATTTCCAAGTGTCTGGGGGTTCCCACTAGAACAAGGGCTACCCACTCGGGGAGAGGCAGGGGACCAGGTACCTTTTTCGGTCTCATTGCACACAGGGCCAGTGAAGCCCTCGGGACAGAGGCAGAAGTTGTCACTGTCCGGGCCCATCAGGCAGGTGCCGCCATTCAGGCACAGGCTGGAATCACAGAAGTCCCCTGCAAGAGCAGTCCAAACAGGATCGCTGATCGGTAGGTCGCTTAAGAGCCCAGATGCTATCCTATGCTCAAGAGGCCAGTGAGACTAGGGATGTAGCTCCGTGGCAGATCACTTGCCTAGCACGTGCTAGGCCTCGGGTTCAAACCCAACATCACCAAAACAGAAAAAGCTGAGGCTAGAGAGATGGCTCAGAGGTTAAGGGCACTTGCTGATCTCCTGGAGGACTCGGGTTAGGATTCCTGGTGTGTGTGTACACACACACATACACACACACACACACATATATGACAGTATGTATGTATCAGAGGTTGAGAGTGCTCACTGTTCTGGCTCTGGTGGGAACCCTGGTTTGGCTCCCAGCACCTACATGGTGGCTCACCACCTACAGCTTCTGTTTCAGGGGATCTGATCTTTTGGCTTCCGGGGTCTCCCGTTCGCAAGTGGTGCACGTACAATTCGCTCAGGTGCATGCGCACACACACACAGACAATAAACACTTTTTAAGATGGAATGGGAAGGACGGCAAGCTGGGGGATGAGAAAGACAGGCACAGTGAGGGCATGGCATGCTGGAGAACTGCTCAGATGTGACTAGAAAGGGTTCGTCAGGCCAGATGGAGGGAATTTAAGAATGACGAGTCTTAGACTCTGTAAGCTGTGGCTGACAGCTTTTTAACTGTAAGCTTTCCCAGCAATGTCCAACAAGTGTCAGTCTCTCTCTGTCTCTCTCTCTCTCTCAGTGTCACCACCAACCCCTCCCAATCCTCCCCACACACCCCCAAGCCAGATCCAAGTTGGAAAGGAAGGCTGAAAACCCCGTGTGCAAAGGGTTGATGGGGACCCTGAGGTGGATGCAGGGTCTGGTGGCAGCACAGAAGCCCGGGGTTAAACGGGGAGGAAGCGGTCAGGGCAGAGGGAACAGGAGCTGGTGAATCTGAAAGACTCCCCGGAACACGGACTGGGGAGGTGAAGGGAGGCGGGAGAGGCCACAGCTTCTGGAGAGCCCTGGGAGACAGATGCGCACTGTCAGCTAGGAAGGGGAGCAGGGCAGCAGGGGAGCAGGGGTGGAGTAGACCGGGGCTGAGATCAGCTCGCCTGTGATCTGAAGGACTAACTATATGCAACTCAGCCAAGCAGCTGGCAAACCCCACCCCGTCTCCATAATCAGACCGGGACTGGAGGTACCCTGCCTCAGAAGCTCACCTTACCCCCATCTGTCTGGGGTCCCCTGAACCATGAACAGCAGCCCTGGGGTCTGCTGTATGGAGGAGGGTCCTTTGCCAGACCTTAGCACCCTATAAAATCAGACTAGGGAGATCTCCCCCCCACAGTCACCCATCTGAGGCACAAGGGCCCTCTCAAAGTTCTTCTCCAGGGAACTCAGACTCCCAGCCGGAGGGAGGCAACACCATTAACGAGCACCAGCCCACAGAGCTCCACCTCAGCAAGAGCCTGGGGATCCTAAGGCCCTCCTGCAGAACTATTAGTCACCGGCTTTAAATAGCAGGTTAATCCCCTCTGACCTGGAAGGGCACAGACTCAGCGTCACGTGGAGGCTCCGGAATGGCCAAAGCCTAGGCACCCCGTCCCAATAAGGGCTCCTCTTCCAGCCCTCCCTATAGCACATGGGAGCAAACCAGGGGTCAGGAGAAGTGCAAGGTGACCAGCGGCTGCCAGCCCTTAACCGGACCGAGGCTGGTCGCTCGCATGGAAGACCTGCACCTCCACAAATCCTTTGGAGTTTCGGGGTCCTGCTCCTGCAAGTGTCCCCAGGGACATTTGGCCAGGGTGCAGGTTGGGAAGAGAGCAGAAAGAAAGGGGGGGGGGAAGTTCCGAGGAGGCCCAGGCATCTTTCCGGCTGAATGGAAGGACCAGGAGTTCTCAGTCCGTAGCTTGGGGCACCCAATGCCTTCAGCTCCCACCCCCGCGGTCAGATCTGCGCTAGACGACAGACCGAGCTGGGTGCAGCTGTGACCTCTCCTGCCTCGGCCAGGCCCATTTCTATGAGAAACCTCCTGAGTGCCTGAAGAGCCCTGGAGCTCACCGCACCCAACAGCGGCGCTGCTTTCTCGGGATGAACTCCCCAGCAGCATCCTGCAGGAGGCCCAGATGTCTAGCGGGGGCCTCGGAGCGGGGGAGGAGGGCTAGGGTTAGGGACGATAAAGCAGCCGGCCAAGGCCATGGGGTGGGGGTGGGAGCTGCCTAAGTTCCTGACCAGCCCCACCTACAGCCCACCCTCCGCTCTCCTACAGCCGGGTCCTCCGTCTCTCTTCCCTTATCCGATCCATTACCAACAAGTGGGGCGCAAAAGTTCGCTGGATTCCCCAGCCGGGCGGGTTTGGGGGAGTCGGTGGGAAAGTTGGCTGGAGAAGTATCCGTACAAGCGTCCTGGAACCTTCCAAATGGAAAGGCTGGGGAGCACGGTTCGGCTGCCTCATTTTACCGACGCCGTAAAAAGAGGCAGGACGCAGCGGATTCCTTTGTTATGTGTAAGTCACATCCCAGGGGGAGGCAGGGTTGTCAGCGGGGTGTCCGGGGTCAACGCCCAGCGAGCGCAACCTCTATCCCGGCCCCCAAGCCCGGGCGCAGCGCGCGCGGAGGCTGAGCACGCCGCCTCTCCGTCAGGGCGCAGCCCGCCGGTGCCCCCGGCTTCGCCGGAGTTTGTCAACAGGAGCGGTGGAGGGAGGGCGCGGCGGCGAACTTCCGAGCGGAGCGCAGAGGAGGGGCAGAGGGCGGCGCGAGGGACTCACCGGACACGGCCAGGAGGCCGTGGGCGCAGAGCAGCACGCCGCACAGCGCGGCCAGCGCACGGGAGAGCTGCATGCTGCGGGGTCCGGGCTGCGGGGTCCGGGCTGCGACTCCACGCGCTCCGACGCCGGGACCCGCGGGCTCCTGCATCCGCGCCTCTCGCTCGCGAATAAATCAGGCTCTCGGCCCCGCCCACCGGCCCACGTGCCCCGCCCAGGCCAGCCCCGGGCGGACCCAGGGCGGAGCTTCCAGAGCGCATAGGAAAAGGGAGGGCCGAAGTGGGCGGTCCAGCGAGTCCGCCTCGGGCGGAGCCGCTCCGTCCAGCCCGCCGCAGGTCCTCAGCCCGAGTCCAGGTCCCGCTTCCGGAGAGGACTGGACGGGGAAACAATTGCTCAGGGGGGTTTAAAAGGTGACTCATGGTGCAGTGCTGGAGACGCTGGGTGATTCGATCCGCAATCCACCAAAGATAAATCAATAATAAAACAATCCGGGAGTGGTAGCTCGTGCTTGTACAAGTCCCCTACACAGTTCCAGTCCGGTGCCAGTGCGGGCTCCATAGTGAAGAATTCAAGGCTACTCTGGACTACAGTGGGACCCTGTTAACAAAATTAATCAATTAACTAAAAAATAGAAGCTGATTGGACTTAAGATGCTAACGCTTATTCGTAATCAGAGAACAGCTAATTCAGACTACAATGAGAACCGTGTTTCCTTTATCAGATTGGCAAGTGTCATTGTTAACCGTGGAGGCAGCCGAGCAGCAAGCAGGCTGAGGCACGCGTCCTTGGAGAGCATAGAAGCCAGCTCAGTTTCTTTATTCAGTAATATCGCTCAAAATGACAATCAATATCTTGTGCTCAGAGATACTCATCCCGTTAGAAACACACGTGTAGCAGAAGGCTACTGTGCAGCTCAGCAAAGAAGACAAGGAGACGCTTTCACAGATGCAAACCCTGCCAGACCTCAGCAGGGAACCAACTGTCAGTGGCAAGCACCATACTGGACAGTGGAACCCCGATTGGCTGATCTCGGGTGTTTTTATTGATATGGAAGCTCCTCCTATATTACAAAAACTCCGCGGTCTCACCCAAAGGCCTATTTGCATAATGAAGGAAACCTGTAGCCTAGTCTTATCCCACAAACGTTTAGCAGCCGAGCTATGTTACCTTTATGGTTGGGAGCTCAAGGCCTAAGAGAAGTGTTCTCTCCTTGTTGCAGGAGACTGCGGGAGAGGGACAACAAGAATTCCTCCACAGCAACTTCGCTCTTCCACAATGGCTCTGCCAGTGAGCAGTGAGCAGGTGCAGGTCATGAGCACTGATCACAGCGAGCCAACACCTGCAGATACTACAAACTGCCAAGGCTTAGGCAGCCCTTCCCAGGACAATGTACAAAACAATTATTTTAAAGTTATATAAACATAACTAGAAATAAGCTTCTCCAACACACGTGTGTGAAAATGACACTACTCCCTGATATCACAGCATCTTTAGAAACCACGAACAGAAAAAAAAGAAAATAAATTGTGTAAAAGTTTCAAATAGAATATATTTTAGGATTTCAGCCAGAGGTGGTGGTTCAAGCCCATAATCCCAGAACTTTGGAGGCTGAGACAGGAGGATTCTAGAAAATTTAAGGCCAGCTTGGACTACATAGTGAGTCATTAGCTCTCCTGAGCTTCAGAGTGAGACCCTGTCTCATTCATAGATAGATAAAGTAGGTAGGTAGATAGGTAGATAAGTAGGTAGGTAGATAGGTAGGTAGGTAGATAGATAGGTAGGTAGATAGATAGGTAGATAAGTAGGTAGGTAGGTAGATAAGTAGGTAGGTAGATAGATAGATAGATAGATAGAGTGAATACCTGGCTGAGAAGATGGCTCTGTGGATAAAAGCACTTGCTGAGCAAGCTTGACAGCCCCAGTTCAAAGCCCCCCAAACCCTTGAAAAGGCAGATAGAAGCAGAGAGCCTGACTCCACAGTGGCATGTGTGTGCCCCCGACACACACCCACACACCCACATGATAACAATAATACAATACATTTCTAGCCTGTAATCCCAACATTTAGGTGGTAGAGAAAGTCGGACCAGGAATTCAAGGTCCTCCTCAGCTAGACAAGGACTTGTAAGTCCAACTTGAGCTACGTAAGACCCTGCCTCAGAATATAGTGTCTACAAAATAGCAGTGCTGATGATGACTCTGTGAAATTTGGGGATTTGTGGGCCGTAAGATCTTGGCGGAAAGTGGAAGGAACAACCTTGTCCCTGGAAGTCACCCTGACTGCGAGGAAATAAGTATCGTGGGGCTGACAAGGGGAAAGAAATCAGGGCCCGAAGCAGAGGGCTTGGAACCACTGACTGCCGTGGGTCCCAGCACATGACCTCTAGCTAATTATCGAAAGGAAGCATCTCCCACCACTACACAGGCCTTCAGGCTTAATGAATAGAACTTCTACAGTGTACCAACCCCAACCTGAGCTGCTGATGTGAGCCCTTTTTACAGGCCAGTCAAGGTCTTCCCTGCAGGGTGCTTAGGCTAAGGAAGGATTCCCCTTCTCAATACCCCCCCCATAAAGTTCCTTCATTAACAGGATACATCTATAAAACACTCCCACAACTAAGACTCAGAATATTTCAGAAGAGGGGGTATAAAGATGGTGGGAGCCAGAAGATAGGGGAGCCTGCTGTGAGGTTATGCCTCCCAGTGATGTCAGAAATCACACCCATAAAGTCTCACCGACACAATTGCCTAAACAGGAGCTGAACAAGGACAATACCGATAGGCCAGCCAAAGTGAACAAGGAGAATCCTGTGAGGCCTCGACCCTACACAAAGAACTACAGGCCACTAAGAAAAGCCAAGAGGGAGAAATAGTCCTCTACGGGGAGGACACACCGGCTAGTTCCAATACCAAATGATCAGCCCTGAAAACGTACATACAGACTGAGCAGGTTATAGGGAGGGACGCATACATGCATACATGCATACATGCATACATACACACATGTGACAGCACGTGATGAAAAAAGAGGCCATGACTTTGAAAAAGAACAAGCAGGTGGTATATGGGAAGATTTGGAGGGAGGAAAGGGAATGGGGAAATGTTGTAATTATATTATAATCTCAAAAAAAAAAAGAAAGGAAAAGCCTTATAGAACTGTACACCAAAAAGTACATTTTGCTGCATGTAAATCTAAAGCAACTTTTAAATGGCGTGGAAAATGTAAATTAGAGAGAGAACGTGAACCCGATGCCAGTGCACACTGCTTAGGACTGAAAGTCCGATCCCAGCGCAGCATTGAGCACAAATGCTCACAGGATGGCTATCATAAAGCCATCAAGAGGATGTCTCCCCGGCGACACAAATGAATGACTCTACAACTGGTAAAAATAAATAAATAAACAAATTTTTTAAAACAGGAAGGAAGGGAGAAAAACAGAGGGGGGCCTGGAGAGTTGGTTCAGCTGTTCCTAGCACTGGCTGCACTTCTGGAGGACCAGGGTTCAATTCCCAGCACCCACAGAGTGCTCACAACGGTGTGTGACTCCACTTCCCGGGGACCCCACACCACCTCCTGGCCTCTGAGGGAAACACATGCACATGCCGCACTGACATAGCAGCATGCAGACCACTGACACACATAAAACAAAAACAGATCTTTAAAAACAAAAGTCCTGCCCAGAAGGGACAAAGTAACTTACCAGGCAAAGGGAAAGCACTGGTGAGATCCAACAGCACTCCACGGCAAGGCGCTCAGCATGCTGGGAGTAAAGTCCCTCGAAGTTCTAGACACCTGTGAACAAACGCCATCACTAAGAGGGCCAGACCCGGAGCGAAATGAGGATGTCTGCCCAGCCACTTCCTCTACAGTGGTGTGAGAGCTGGGAGCCTGACTTCAGGTCAGAAGCAGAAAGTAGTCCAGGTGGAAAAGAAGGAAATAAAATTACCCCGGTGGCTCTTCACAGATGACATGATCTAGGAAATCCTAGAATCTAGTGTATAGAAAATTCTATACATACACACAAAAGGCAAATATGGAAGTTCAGGGATCTGGTGAACAAGGCTACAGGACACAAGATTACTATACATAGGTTTCTTTTTTAATTACATTTTCTACCTATCTCTATGTTTCATCTATCTATCTATCTATCATCTATCTATCATCTATCTATCTATCTATCTTGAGGAAGGAGCACCTTCAAGCCATTGCATATTTACTAAGGTCTGAGGACAACTTTCAGGAGTTGGCTCCCTCCTTCCAGTAAGTAGGTTCTGGGGATCGAACTCAATGCGCCAGACTTAGTGGCAGGCTACTTTACCCGTATCAACAGCCCAAACAATGGGATGTCATTTATTTACTTCCTGCTTTTTATTATTTTGATAAAGATCAAGCCCAGGGCCTTGCACATGTTAACCATACAAACTATATGCCCAGTATCCATCCCCTTTTGGTGACGGAGTCTTTTTGGGGGTGGGGGGACAAGCTCAGTTGGTAGAGTACTTACCTAATGTACACTAACCCCTGGGCCCAGTTCCTGGCCTGAGTAAGTGGATCGTGGTGTCCACATCAATAATCCCGTTCCAGAGGTAGACACAGAAGGTCGTCCTTGGCGACGCAGTAAGTGCATGGCCAGCCTGGATCCCATGACACCTTGTCTCAAAATGGAAAAGGGGGGGGGGAGACGTGGGGATCGAAGAAGCCCCGTGTGGCTATATAAAGAGCAGATGGAGCCCCAAGTGCACTGCTTATGTCAAGGTCCCTCATGTCAAGGACCCCCAATGCCTCAGACCCGAGGGACAGCCAAAGCTTTCCCCTGGGTGAGGCTCAGGGGCTAGGAACGCCTTCCTCTGGTCTGCGTGTGTGCCAGACAAGCAACCCCCGCTTCCTCCTTCCAGGTGACTGCAGCCTGAGACGCTCGCCTACCTTCTACCCAGATGAACGAATCCCCCTACACACACCCACTGTACGTGACAAACAGGTTGATGAGTAGTTGGAACTGCTCCATCAGAGAGAGCTCAGTCCCACCCCCCCCCCCCAGCTTTTCTGTATCTGTCGGTGGTGTCCATTTTTCCCCATTCCTTTGTCAGCCCAATCAGGTCAAGTTCAAAACCAAGCAGGATGTTGGGGCGGGTGCCGGGGGGTGTCACAGATGACTTATTCTGGTAGCTTGACTGATTTCCTAGCTTTAATGACTGCCTTTTATAGGCAGCCCCTCGTGTCAAGGAGACACTATTCCATACAAAATCTCAGCGACACCCCCAGAGTGCGGAGCTGGAACTGGGAGTAGCAACTGAGGAGGGACAGGGCAGCTGCTCTGTTTCCTTCCCCGATAAAATCTGTGCTGCGGAAAGTCATGAGGCATGTTTGGGTGAAAACTGCTTTCGTATGGGAAAGTTTTAATTCTTCTTCTTCCCGTCCAAAACGGCTTCAGGCTCTGGCACAGACAAGGGAATCGCAACAAGGTAACACTGATTTCTCGAGAACCGTAAGACTGTAATCTGTGTAACTGTCATCACCTTGGGCTTTTTCAAAGGTTTAAGATCAGACTGGAAGTGTACCTCGGTGGCAGAGTGCTTTTCTAGCGTGCTCAACGTTCTGAGTCGGGTACCTAGAAGCGCACACGAAAGAAACTTAATTGCTTGACATCCACGTGTCATAAATCAGGTCAGTGGGCTAGATATTTTTCTCTCATCAAACTTTCAACCAAATCGGCCTTGTTCACCTTTTCAGTGCAAGAAGAAACATCGGAGACAAGTGCTTGTTTGCCCCTCCCGCCGCAGGGGCCCACGCACCACATGAAGAACTGGCTATGGACGGAGATATCTGTTAGCAGGACCCCAAAGCAAGCCGGTTTGAATTCCTGCCAAAGTCTGGTTTTGTCTTGTTTTGCCTTTGTTTTGTTTGAGATAGGGTCTCTACGTAGTCCAGGATGGCCTTGACTTCACTGTGTAGTCTAGGCTGTCCTGGAACTTGCAATGACATCATCCCTGGGCGGAGCCTGAGCACCAGCATCTTTTTAATGCAATCATGCGACAAATGTGCGAACTGGTAGACAGAGTCCCTGAGAGAGGAAGGGCCTCGGCCTTGGGGTGCAGAGCTGATAGCAAGCAAGCGGAGGGCTGTAGAGGGAGGGGGTTCTCTTACGATCTGACCTTCAGACAGCCCAGAGACTGGCATTGCCTCAGCCTGAGAACTTTTGCTTCCCAGCATCAGGAGATCACAGCACTGCAAGAGTGGACTGGATCGTCCACAGACACCATCACACTGGTCCCAGTAGGCGGGCAGTCCGTCTCACTGTATGACCCTAGATGTGCTGGAACTCACTCTGTGGACCAGGCTGGCCTGGAATTCACAGAGATCCTCCTGCCTCTGCCTCCTGAGTGCTGGGATCCAAGACGTGCACCACTAAACCTGGCCCGAACTTTCAGACTTTGTCTGTGACAAATCTGCAAGTGACACAGAAGCCGAGTTTCCCGTTGTGATGTGTGCCCTGCATAATCAGAGAGCATTTTCTCTTCTCTAGAGACACAACGTAAGAGAATTAAATTGCTGAGATTCTCGAGTCAGCACGTTCGCACCTCAGCAGTGGGGCTCCAAGCTGGTTCCCTTGTCTGAGTCTGAGTCTGAGATAAGAAGATGAAGACAGCTCAGTTTGCTTCCTGTTGCTGGGATAAGACACCACGACCACAGCCACTCCCAAGGCTGGGGTTTATTTGGCTTACAAGCCCATCACAGCCCATCAGGGAGGGAAGCGGAGGCAGGAACTCCAGGGGCAGGAACCTGGAGGCTGAGTAGCTTTGAGCCTTGTCTCAAAAAAAAAAAAAAAAGTGGGCTGGAGAGATAAGTCAGCAGTTAGGAGCCCAGACAGGCTTTTCCTCCTTTAAGGTGATTGGCCATTACGGTACACAATCTTGACTGACAGTGTTAAAGATAAGATGCAAACAACAGTTAAAATTAGGGCACTCTGGGGGCTAGGGAGACGATTCAGTCTTCAAAATAGTGCCTGCTACATAAGAATGAAGATTTGGATCCTCAGCCTCCTCGTCTGTAACCCCAAAGCTGCGGGGAAAGCAACAGAGATGTGTGTGCGCGCGCGCGCACACACACACACACACACACACCACACACGTAACACAATATCAGTGTGAACAATTGTTCACACCTATTATGCCAGCACTTGGGAGGCAGAGGCAGGATGATTACAAGTTCAAGGCCAGCCTGTTCTACATACTGTCCTACATAGTGGACCTTGTCTCAAAAAAAAAAAGAAAGAAAAAAAGACTGGGACTGGGGCTCCGTTGACAGAGTTCTTGCTCTTGTGCATGAAGCCCTAGATCTGATCCACAGCTGCTCATGTCTGTAATCGCGGCTTTGGGGAGACGGAGGCAAAAGGTAGCTCAGGGCATCCTTGGCTATAGGGCAAGTTTGAGGCCAGCCTGGAATACACGGGAATACATGCCTGGAACAACGAAAAGAATAACATCAGCCAGACCCTATCAGTGGTTGCCAGGACCTGAGGAAGAATAGACCCAGAAGTTCCTGAGACAGTGTCATTGCTCTGTGTGACCCTGGAGTCGTAGACACGTGACACCAGGCAACTTCCAAAACCTGGAGGATCTTAAAGCACAATGAATGAACCTTAATATTGTCCAGTTCTTGAAAACCAACCTGAATGTTTGGGGGTGCCAGACTGTGACCAGAGAATCTTCCACGTCGCAGCTGAGTGATACGGCCTCACTAAGAGTGGCAAGGGAGAAAGGAGTCGCCTTGGTAAGCTCGGAAAAGCAGTGACTTGACAGGGAAACCTACAGCCAGTGGCAGAAGCGAGGTGTGTAATCACCGGTGTCCGGTCAGACACAGGCTAACGACTCAGGAACTCCCTGCTCTGTCTGGACACCTCATTAGCCACTTTTCCCAATTACCAGACAGAATCAGCTTAAGGAAGGAGTATTTTATTTTGGCTCGGGGTTTCGGTCCATCATGGCGGGCGAGGGAAGCATGGCAGAGGAGTTGGTTCCATGTGGCTGCAGCATGCGATGGATGCTCTTTAATGGGGTGGAGCAGGAAGTTGAGCTGGCGGCGAGGACTAGAGGTGAAGTATCCTGAGGCTGCTGCTTCTGCCGACCAGGCCAGCCTCTTAAAGGCCCCAACATCCTCAAATACAAGCTGAAGGCCGAGCACCGAAAGCATAAGCCTACGGGGAATGTTCCAGATTGGATCACGACAACGAGATAAGCAAACAAGCAGACAGATGGGTGTCGGCAGAGCCTGGTTCCCTGTGCGGAAGGAATAGGTGGACTAAGCCAGGAGGTGCTAGCTTAGTTGGAGAATTCACTGCAAATTCATTAAGGAAGACACAGGACAGGCGGGTGTAAATATTCGTGAGCGTGTGAATAAACACAGAACGCGTATGTCTGTAAAGGGAACTAAAGACAGGAACACCCCAGGAGCAAAGAGGACCCTAGTGTTCACACTTGATCTCTAACCATTTTCCAACAAAGGAACCAGGGACCCTAGGAGAAATTCGCAGTTCTAGGGCTGGGGCTGGGAGAACGCGGATGAGCCAGGAGCTTTACATGGCGCCCAGAGTAGGAAACTACATTGTGACTCTGCCCTGGAACTCTTTGTGGAGCAGGCTGGCCTCGAACTCAGAGACCCGCCTGCCTCTGCCTCCCAGCGCTGGGGTTAAGGGCGTGGCCGCCGCCGCCCGGCTGCGTTTTGTTTTTGTTTTCTTCAAATATTTTTCACTACATACCACCAGGAGTCAGCAACATGGCTTCCTGACTTTCTGTTAGGGGCCCACTGTGTCTAATTAGTGCAACCTTGTGCAAATGGGCCCTGGGGCCATTGGCTAAGGAATGTACAACCTACCATGCCCTCAGGGAAGGTGGGTCTCCCTCCAAGTGCCACTTACTCCTTAGGGTAGGGCCACAGGAGCCCCTCCCCCATCCACGGGGGGGGGGGGGGGAGAGTGAGCATTGGAGAGCAGCAGGCTTAGGAGAATGAGCAGCTGGAGGGAGTTTAGAGCCGGAGGTGAGAAGAACCGGATGCTGGCCTGGACTAACAGGGACCTGTATCCTGACAGCACCACGGGTAGCCATCTGTCTTTTCTGCCAGAGGTAAGGGAAATGACGCCTTTTGGTGGGGAAACAGGCTTCACAAGCTCCTGAGGAATGCTGGCTTTTACCTAACTGCCAGAAATCCCCCTACGGTCTAGGTTGAGCCTATTTCTGGATATTTGGACTGCCTTTTGGAGTCTGGGGAGTTGGAGTTTCCTTTGGACTGACACGTGCCAGAGGCTTTGCTCCGCCGATGGACTTTATGGGAGGCTTCTGCTCTCGGATTAAAATCTATGCTCCTCACCATTCACTCCACAAACAGAAAGCCGAGCAAAGTCTCAGACACCAGAAAGTAGTGTCCTGTATTCTGTGTGTATGGAAGCCAAAGTCAGAAAGACGGATCAATGTCTTAAAGCCAGAAATCAGCGTATTTAGTACTCTTTTATTTCCCCCAGACTGTCCTGGAAGTCCTACAGATCTGCCTGCCTCCGCCTCTTCAGCGCTAGGAGTAAAGGGGTGCCATCACCCCTGGCCCTTGATTTGTTTTGAGATAGGATTTCACTGTGGAACACGGGCTAGTCTTGAACTCTCGATCCTCTGGCCTTCTCTGCCTGAGTGCCACCACCCTCAGTTAAAAGGAGCCCTTATGTGCTGGTGGTGGGTGCTCCAGTTTGCTTTCCACTGCTGTGATCAATGCCAGGAGCAAAAGCAGGTTAAGGGAGGAAGAGGCCTGTTAGGGTTACACCTCCAGGTCATAGCGCCACTGAGATGGCAGGAACCGGGGCAGGAAGAGGAGCGCAGATTACAGGACCCAACCCTGTGGCTCTCCCCTCCCCCTCCCCTCCCCCTCCCCACTCCCCTCCCCTTACTGGGTGGCACTGCCTATAGTGGGCTGGGCCTCAGGCTCTCCAGCATCAATCAACAACGTGACAGTTCCTACGCACATCTGCCTGCTCAGTCCCTCAGGGAGACTCGTTCAGATGAATCTAGTTTGCATCAATCGACCCAAATAAATAAATAAATAAATAAACGAAATAACAGTATGGCGAAAGCGTAAGCCAGTGCAGCTAGTTAGAAAAAAACAAAAACGGTACGATAGGTTCTCAAAAAATAAAAAGAGAGGCCAGGCCTGGTGGTGCGCGCCGGGAACCCTAGGACTCAGAAGGTAAGAGACCCATTTGAAGATCATCCTGCACTACAAAAGTTCAAGGCCAGCCTGGCTACCCGAGACCAGGTCTCATCCCCTCACCCCCACCCCCCAAAAAAACACCTAAACCGCCCCCCTCAGAACTGCAGGTGATCCAGCTACACAGAGTTAAATGCACATCCGTAACTGCCTTGGCGTGATTCACAATAGCCGAGATACAGACCCAGCCTAGGTGCCCGTCAGCAGATAAACAGATAAAGAGAATAATGTTCGGCCATGAAGAACGCAAAGGAGTTGTCTGCAGGAGAGTGGAACTTAACATCGTTACACAAAATAAGCCAGACCCAGAAAGATGAACGTCGTGGACTTCACTCTCATGTGTGAGATCTAGCAAAAAATGTTAAAAAGCTCTTGAAAATGAAGGAGGGGAAGGAAGAGGGTCAAAGGGAGGAGGGGGAAGAAGGGGACGAATTTGATAACATTTGTCATATGCACACGGGAAAACGTCCCAAGGAAACTTGCTGTCTTACATAATTAATACACACACACACACACACACACACACACACATACACTCACACATTAATACACACACACACACACACATACACACTCACACATTAATACACACACACACACTCACACATTAATACACACACACACATACACTCACACATTAATACACACACACACACACACACACACACACATACACTCACACATTAATACACACACACACACACACATACACACTCACACATTAATACACACACACACACACACACACACACACACATACACACTCACACATTAATACACACACACACACACACACACATTAATACACACACATACACTCACACATTAATACACACACACACACTCACACATTAATACACACGCACACATACACTCACACATTAATACACACGCACACATACACTCACACACACACACACACACACATACACTCACACATTAATACACACACACACATACACACTCACACATTAATACACACGCACACACACACTCACACATTAATACACACGCACACATACACTCACACATTAATACACACACACACACACACACACACACACTCACACATTAATACACACACACACACACACACACATCAATTTAAAAAGCTGAAAGAATTCTACTGAAATGCCTTACGGAGAAGAGTGTTGGTGGTTTCAAATGAGTCCTCTAGTTAGTGTGGAATGGGGGGTGGGAGGGCTCAGAGAGGCAGGGGGAAACCCAGAACCCAGCAGGGAGGTCTGTGTGTTGGCCCAGGAGAGGCACAGGAGGGAAAGGAGTGGAGCTGGCACAAAGAGAGTGGAAAGGGAAAAGACCAGAAAGTGAAAGGCACATGTGTTTCAGAATTAGAACCAGCCGGGCGGGCGCTGCGCTGGTGAGGAGGGTACCCGGGGTCAGGCAGGAGAGGGACGGAGGAGGCCACCCAGCTTCTGCTTGGCACAGAGCTGCATGGATCTACTGAAATAAACTGCCTGCTGCCCATTGATCTAGCCCCAGACAGCAATGTCCTTGTGCACGGCTGCGCACGGCGGCCAGTACAAAGAAAGCGCCCTCCCGAATAGGTGTGGGGTGAATGAAGGGCACAAAGGCAGAGGCAGCCAGGCGTGGTGATGAACGCCTGTAGTTCCTGCGTTCGGGAGGCTGAGATAGGAGAAGCAAAGGGTTGCAGTCAGCCTGGTCTGTGTGGAGACCCTGTCTCAAAGGAAGGCAGCAGGGGAGGGGAGACAGACGTGTCTTGGGAGCAGAGGTGGACTGCAGATGTGGAAGTGAGATCCCCGTGGTGGCCACGCTGGACCAGAGGGCCAGTGTCAGGAAGAAGGTGCGTCCTGAGAACAAGTGACCTCAGCAGGCCACATTCTCTCTTCCACGAGAGGAGGGGGGAGGCGTCCCTTCTGTCTTCCTCCCCATGCGGCCTAGGCTGAGCTGGAGTAGAACAGCCCTGTGCTCATCCCTCCAAGTGCACACCCACCTCCCCGAACCAGATGCTCTGGGCACACATCATAGTCTGTGAGCAAGCTCGGGCCCAGTGACCAAACAACCCCCCTTTTGTTTCTAAGCCAGAGGCCAGGGTCCAGAGGCCAGCGCCGGCAATAAACATGCCTTCAGTTTAAAAATGGAAAAATGTTTCCTCACTGAGATGGGTCGTTTCTGAGCTTTCTTTGTGTGATTTTTTTCCATATTGCCCTGGAGGATTCTGCTGACCACCGTCCCACCCGCAATGACTATGGATGCTCCCTCCAGTCTAGGCTAATTGCTTCCTCTGGACGCCTGGCAGAGGAACACTGGAACCAGCCAGCGGCCTCGCACTCACCAGGGAGAGGTACCGGTGTGTTTTCTCACCCTTGGTCTGCCATGCTTTGACAGACATTCAGGGGCCGTTAAAGAAAGCTCTCGGGCCTGAGACCTGACTCTGGATCCCAGGTCCAAACTCACGTAACCCTGCCTGAAGACTGACGAGCCGCTGCTCAGACACACCCCTTGTCTTCTCTCAGAAGGTGACTCCTTGGGGCTGGAGAGATAGTTGAGCCGTTAAGAGTGTGTATATGCTTTGCAGAGGTCTCGAGTTCGATTCCCAGAATCCATACAGGCTGCTCACGACTGCTTCTAACTCCCAGTTCCAAGGGAATTTGATGCTTCCAAGAGCAACTGCACACACACACACACACACACACACACACACACACACACGTGTGCTCATACATAGGCGCGCGTGCACACAATTAGTTTTTTTTTCCCTAATTGCCTCTTGGTTTAGCCCGAGGGTACGCGCCTGTGACCCCAGCACTCAGGACAGATAATGCCAGCACTGCCGTGAATTTAAAAGCAGCCTCGTCTACACTGGGTTCCAAGCCAGACAGACTCCACATAGAGATGCTGTCTCTAGCAGAGAGCAGAGAGCGGTGTTTTGTCTTCTTCTCCTCCTCGCGGCCATCCATGGACCCAGCAGAATCCCCAAGGTCTGTGCCTGCCTTGAAAGGGAGAAGGTAGCAGCCCAGCTCACTGCAGAGTGAGGATCAGGAAGAAACGCCTTAGAAGGATCTATTTTCAATAAAGTCCTGCCCAACGCCGGTCTAGCCAGCTGGACATCTGTCGACCCGTCTTGCCCGGCCCAGACAAAGGCCACTTCCTGAAGAACATCATGTTTTCTCTTTGAACTCAACACCAGGGACTTCTGCATGCCATGAGTAGGTGTCAGGAAGAGCCCCGGCTGGGCAGAGTCGAGGTGAGGCGACGGAGCACAGGCCCTGGAGGGCTGTCGCTAACTGACCTCCATTCCCCTCCTGACCCAGCTGGCACCCGGGCTCTCCAGTCCCTCTTCCTTCTCACTCCCAGCTGGGTGGCCTTGCTGGGAGCATGTGGGAGTCTGTCTTGCAAAGGCCTCTGACTCGCTGGAGAACTGAGTGTCTTCTTTCTCCTGCTTCCTGCTCCTTTTCTGAGCCAGAAGCCCCGGAAGAACCTGTCAAACTCTTGCTTCCCAGTTCTGTCCTCAGGTCTCTTAGGAACCAACTGCAGATGTCAGGGGAGCGCGGGAGCCCATCTGGTGAATGGATTAGTCTGTGCAGCCTCTGTCCATGCGGAAATGCGCTCAGGGAAAGCCTAGCCTAGCACCATGGGGTCACCTCACCACAGAGGGGAGTTTTGACTTTATCTGCACCACATGCTTCATCACCAAGCAACAGTCTCTCTACCTGCCCCCTGCATGCTGCTGCTCTCTCTACCTGCTCCCTGCATGCTTGCTTGCTCTCTCTACCTGCCCCCTGCATGCTGCATGCTCTATCTGCCCCCTGCATGCTGCATGCTCTCTCCACCTGCCCCCTGCATGCTGCATGCTCTATCTGCCCCCTGCATGCTGCATGCTCTCTCCACCTGCCCCCTGCATGCTGCATGCTCTCTCTATCTGCCCCCTGCATGCCCGCTTGCTCATGCACGCATCATTCACAGACCTTGACCAGCAAGTGCCAGCTATACAGGATGGTCCACTCAGGCACCGCTGTGTTTGCCCAACTCAGATTTTAAAGGGAGGACATTTGAGATACACCAGCTGCAGAAAGACTCTCTCCTCTCTTTATCTGAAGAGAAGCAGAGAGTTCTGAAAAACAAGGGCTCATATACATTCCCTCTGAGAGAAGCTCTAACTCCCAGTAAAGATGCGAAGGGTAAACCCACCATAAATCCCTTCGGGGGTTGGTTTATGGCCCTGAAGACATAAAGACGATTCATGACTGTCCAGACAAACAGTAACATTCCCCAACTCGCCTCCTTGCTCTTTGTCTTCCTCACCCCACCCCCACACCGCCCTTCTTTCCTAAAGGCACCGCTCCCCACTCCTTTCCCTAAAAGGTAGGCGTGTCTTAGTCCATTTCCTGCTGAACAGAATAACAGAGATAGTGTAGATAATTTTTTAAAGCTATTAATTTCTGACCGACCAAGCTGGGAGGCTCCAGGTCAAGGTCCTGCTGGGGAGGGCCTTCTTGTACCATTCCTCGGAGGAGGCGGAAATGCAGAAAGCACTAAAGAGCCGTACAAAGAGATTGCTTAAAGTGCTAGAGAGAGAAGTAAAGATTCATATACAGAAGGAAAAGGGTAGAGGGAGAAAGATGGGGTGGGGGCAGAATGGAAGAATAAACTGGCCACCTCAAACCCTTTAATAGTCAGCCTTAGTGGGATCATAAAGGTGAAGTCCTAGTGATCTGAGTGCACCCCATCAGAACCCACCTGCCAACAGTGCTACATGGAGTTAAGCTTCCAATATATGCTTTGGGAGTAGTGTGTTAGAAATCAGAGCAATTTGTAAGCCCCAGATTCTTTCTTTAAATTATTATTATTATTTTTTTTTATGTGTGGAGGAACAGTCAGTCCTTTAATCCAGCAGTATGACTGCTCTGGGTTGAAAGAATATTAGTATACACCTTTAATCCCAGTATTCAGAAGGCAGTGGTGGTGCATGCCTTTAATCCCAGCACTTGGAGACAGGAAGCAGAGCTCAGGAGGAGTCAGTATCAGACCAGAAGTGACTTCTGAGAGGAGTCAAAGAGAAGGGCAGGCAAAATGACCAATCAGAGGAAGAGTTAGCAGAGTAAGGACACACTTAACTCTCACAATAGAAAGAGCAGGCTCTCAGCTCAGAGGCTGCACGGAGGATAAGAGGCAGAGAGAGAACAAGACACAGAGACATTGAAGCAGTCTGACTGAGCATAAGGCAGAGAATCATCGAGGCTGACTGGAGCCGTCTAAGGCAGTCTGAGGCAGAGACACAGAGGCAGATCGGCAGAAGTCAGTATCAAATGGGAAGAGTGAGTCAGTGTGAAGCCGAGCAGAGCAATTCGGTCAGAGAAGTTGCAGGAGTCAGCCAGAGTGTAGCTCTGAGTTGAAAAGCAGCTAGTCAGAATGGCTCAGTCAGCAGTGAGCCTCAGAGGCTTAAACGTTCTAGATTGTACAGAGGCTGAGGCTGAAGCCTTCCAGTTTTAGGCTTAAGACTGGATTGTACAGAGGCCGAAACACTCTGGGGACCCGATCATAAAACGGTAGAGAGAAAGTTTTTCTTCCCTAACAGTAGTTTGCCCTCTGTTTCACAGCAGGGCCTGAAGCCATGACTCCTTCCCAAATGTTGCCTGCCTAGTATGTGAGCCTTTCTCTCAGGGCCCTTAGGGAGATTCTACTTCCTAGTCTTGTTTTTATTTCCTGTCTTGCTCTCCTAGCCTCAGAAGAGAAACTACCTGTGACGTGGCCGTGAGCCAGAACCCACCTTCTCCTTAGTGTTTCAGAGTTATTTGTCTTTCTGGAATTTAGCGGTTCTCAACCATCCTTACGCTGCAACCCTTTAATACCGTCGGTCCCTCACGCTGTGGTGACCCCCCAACCGTAAATTGTTTTCGGTGCTACTTCATAACTGCAATTTTGCTCCCGTTAAGAATCGTAATGTAAAAATCTGGTTTGCAGATGGTCTTAGGCGACCCCTGGGAAAGGGTCTTTGACCACCAAAGAGGTTTGTGACCTGCAGGCTAAGAACTGCCACACCAGACTAAAGCCTGGGGAGGCCTTTCCAGACAGAGAGCCCGAGGTCCTTGGAGATCTCTCTCCTCACACACACAAAGCCACAGCATGGTTTTCAAATGGCCACTTGTAAAGGTGCAAAGTGCGCTCTTAGTCTGTGGGGACATCCTTCCCGGCCACTGCAGGCGGGGAGGGCACACAGGGGAGATCTCTTCTAGAGATTCTGTGTCTGGGCATGGAGAGGTGAGCGCCTGAGGCACCTACCCAGCTGGAAATTAAACTCCATAAAGGTAGAAATGAAAACAAGGGTGGGTAGATGGTCAGCCAGTAACAGCATGAGGATGTTCAAGTCTCCAGATCCCCTGGAAACAGCCCTGTGCTGTGGGGTCCTGGCAGAGCCACAAGGATCCATGGCGCTTGATGGCCACCAGCCAGCGTCAGGTTCAGTGAGAGGCGTTTACATCAAAGGACTAAGTTAGAGAGCACAGGCGTCATCTTGGTTAATGTTACCACATGACATGAGCCAAAACAGTGACAACATACAACTTCCTGGTCCCCCTGAACCCTCTGAGGATCTCCACGCCCCTTTTTATATATACTAAGGAGGCTTTTTTAATGTTTTAGTGTTTGTTTTAATCTTACTGTTTACATGATATACTTCCTGGTTCCTAGAGGGGACCGAAGACTTTTCCAGCCAGGTTCCTCCAACACTGGCCTACAAAGGGAGCAAACTCTTGGACGTATGGCCCAGAGCTGAACATCTTCAAATCACAGATCCCAAAGGGGACTCAAAGGATAAACTGCCAGGTGTCAGACCAGCTGCTGCAGCCGAGGCAGGACCAGCCTGCTGGGTGGGAGCGGGAGATGCAGGCTGTGCTGACCTGACAGTTCTGCCTGGTTCCTCCAGGCCCGGTTTCCTCTAACTAGAGAGAATGCCTTGCTGCACCTACACCCCATCCCACTCTCCACCCCACTCCCATCCCCCACCCCCACCAGTACTCCTTTGTTCTAGGTGTGTCTGCCCCGTGGCACTCTGGGTACTCTTGCTTTTGATTTTTCCTTTCAGTAACAGAGGTTACAAAAAAGGAGCGGTGGAGTGCTATCACCTTCTGAGTCCTCTTAGGTGTCCAGATTTGTGTTTTCTTCTGTTTTCTTTGGCTAGTGTTCTCTAGATTACAGGGATTTAAACATGACTGACATGTGCTGGTTTTTGAGAAAGTTCTCCCAATCTAGATTGTCCTCTTTAAATAAAAATAAATAAATAAATAATAATAAATATCACCTGGAGTGCTTATCATGTTTGCTTCCTATCTGGGTTTTCCAAATGTAATACACGTTCGCAGATTTTAAAAAAGGACATGAGGTCAGAGAGACCCTGAGACGAGCAACTTTTCCCCTTTCTGTCTCGCAGGGAACCATAGGTACCTTTCCCCTCCCCCACGACCTGTTGGAAGCTCTCAGCGCTTATATCAGGCCCAGGCCCGGTGTGAAGTCATCAGCTACCATTCGCCCAGTCCCACTCACTGCTGCCTGAGAGGAGGGGATTTGTCTACATCACCACAAACAACAGGACCTTAAACCATTGTGTTGGCTTCCAGAAAAAGAGAAAAAAGTGTCCGTGTGTTAGAATGCAGGGCTTCTGGCCTGCCTTTCTAAATTAAATGACCTCAGACCTTTAGCCGTAACAGTTTAAAGTGCTCACAGGGGCTTGTTAAGTGTTCACACTGGCACAGAGCCGGACAGGCCCCAGCCAGTGTGATACGATTAGACCCTAATTATATGAGGCCCCAAAGTCTTATATGAAAAGACTGTGCAGACTCCATTTTTGGGCCAAAGATTCCATCCCAGGCCTGACAAGGGCCTGACTCTGAAAAGTCATCAATCCCAGAAATAGACTGTAAAGTTTCCCCACTCGGAGGGCAGCCAATCAGGAAGAAGGGTGCCCACGAGATAACCACCGGGATGCGGGAGGGTCTTATCTCGAGGTCCACCATTTGTGCCTGCTGTCTTTATGTGCTTTGGGTTGCACACATATCTTTTCTTGAGGTAAAGCATACGTGACTCAGTAATGTGGACACTGGCCACCTGGACATGAGCCAATCAAAAACCAACCCCTGTGACTTTCCCCCCGGCCACCAATCATGTTCCCTATTACCTCATTCACGCTTAAATCCTCCTTACAACCTATAAAACAGCCAATAAGCCTTTATCCAGGGTCGCCGTTTCTTCTGTATGGTGGACCCCCATGTGCTGCAATTTTCTTTTGTGAAATAAACACACCCTTGCTGATTGCACACATGAGTGATGGTCTCTGTGCAGTGATTTCAGACTTAACGTTGTGGAGGACCCAGGTGATGGTAGAGGAGGCTAGGAAGGGGAGATCCACCTGGTGGCTATGCAGAAGCCCCCGTACACGGGGGTGGGGGAGACTTTTCAGTGTGCCTGCCTCCGGGTCCCCCCACTCCTGTCAGCAGCCCTTTAGCAATTCTCTCTCTGTAAACCCAATAGACTCATTTGTCATGGGGATTTTAGGAAGCCTTTGCATCTGGCTTAATCATCAGATATGAAGCAATTGTTTTTTAGACATGCTTAGGCTTTGAGGAAGTCCGTGTGACAAATCACGATGGTTCTCTGTGATGGCGGAGTGGTCCTGCTGAGTGAGCTTGTCGACCCATGTAGCCTGGGTCACAAGACTTGCCTGGCACACCTGGAAGTCTTGCTCTATTGAGCACTGTGAGTCTCTCCATGCACCATGCCCTGGAACAAAAGTTCTCACAACAGACAGTGAAACAGACTCAAGAGAAAATCCAGGGCCAAGCTAAGGCCAGATTCTCACAGGAGAGAGCTCAGTCCCCCGGGTCAAGCTAACAGGGACTCCTACCTCCTCTACTGTGGGCTGTCCTGATAAGGCAGTGTAACCCTTACCAGTACATCTTCTGGGAGTGGATAGGCTGTGATTGACCTTTACGTCCCGGGCTCAGGGTGTGCTTTGTTTATGGTGGACTAAAAATAAGACAGTCTTCCGTTTTTGTTGACACAGCTGGTTGTGAGTTTTAACTTAAACACCGAATATTCCAACCAACTGACACAGTTCTGAGCTCACTCCTGGGACCCTGTCCCTGGCTATCTCCCTCTAGCCAGTCTTTTTCTTTTTGTCCTTTTTCTTCATTTTTAACTCAAGTAAAATTTTCTTTATCAATGAGTTACGCGTTGTGTAACAACTGGATCTTCAGGAACCTGTGACAATAGTAAATTTATTTATTAATGCTATCATGTCTTATGGTATTTTAAAAAATGGTTAAAAATTCTAAAAGGATTCAGACTTTCATTTAGTAATAAAAGGATTTATATATATGTGAGGATTAAGATGGCTGGACGTTTCCAGAATGCAAGATGTGAGTAGAAAGTTTATGCAAGTTATGAAGTTCTGAGTTAGCTATTTCAGACATGTGAAAGATAAGGCTTAGAGTTACCTATATGGTATTGAAGTTTCTAAGGTCAGAGATCAACAGTGGTAAGAACCGTCTAAAATGTACATATAATCAAAGTATATTTTAAAGCGTCTGGCTTTTAAAATAGTATACTGTGCTTAAAGTACCGGACTGGTGTAACTGACCTTCTGTGTGTTCAACAGCCGTG
Organism: Cricetomys ansorgei; assembly: GCA_026225945.1. Classification (NCBI taxonomy): domain Eukaryota; kingdom Metazoa; phylum Chordata; class Mammalia; order Rodentia; family Nesomyidae; genus Cricetomys; species Cricetomys ansorgei. The sequence goes on from JAMJFZ010003035.1 coordinate 3,288,385, forward strand.
TCTGGAGGTCTATATTATTGTGTCAAAGAGATTAAAAGGAAGAGTACTTTCTCCCCTGCCCTCCTAGGTCGAGCAGGGCCCAGGGGAATGTAGACACACTTTAAAGTATTTTGTAACAACAGGGCCGTGGTGGATCCTGACTGGTGTCCAGTCTACAAGGAGAAGGGTCAGCACAGGGAAGATTTCCTCCACATTCCCGAGTGAAACAAGGCTCACCAAGGCCTTTGGCTCGTCCTCACACAAACAGACTAACTAATAAAGAAAGACTAGGGGAGCCATAGGCTCTTCCCATACCAAAGTGACCCCCCCCAAGGACCAGATCTTCAACTGACCTCTGATAGAAAGAGAGAGAGAAAAAGTTGTTTTGGCTACTCACTGGGTCTTAAACACCACCGGGAAAGGATAATCGGGATTAAAATGATCACTATGTTTCTTTAAAATCCTCAGACAATTATTTCTCACTGCTGATTCTTTCTGATCAAAAAAAAAAAGCTACTTTTATGTCAACTCGACACAAGCTAGAGTCACAAGAGAGAAGGGAGCCTCAATTGAGAAGATGCCTCCAGAAGATCATGGTGCACGCAAGCCTGCAGGGCATTTTCCTAATTAGTGATTGATGGGGGAGGGCCCAGCCCATTGTGGGTGGGGCCATCCCTAGGTCAGTGGGCTTGAGTTCTATAAGAAAGCAGGCTGAGCAAGCCATGGGGAGCAAGCCAGTAAGAGCACCCTCCATGGCCTCTGCATCAGCTCCTGCCTCCAGGTTCCTGCCCTGCTTGAGTTCCTGTCCTGACTTCCTTCAGTGATGATGGACCGTGATGTGGAAGTGTGAGCTAAATAAACCCTTTCCTTTTCAAGTTGTTTTTGGTCATGGTATTTTGGTCATAGAAATCCCAACTAAGACAAAGGCCTCTCTTCTTAAATGCCAATGTGTCTTTCTATTCCTAGTTATCCATTTCCCTAATTAAAGGAGACTACCAAGTAGCCTGTCATCAAACCCACAGGTTTGGGGAAATTATTCAGGATATCTAAGTGGTGTCCATGGGATATTGCTAGACAGTTCTATAAACAGGACCCATTAAGGTTCTATTTCTCAGCCAGGTAGTGATAGCACATGCTTTTAATCCCAGCATGTGGAAGGTAGAGGCAGGTGGATTGCTGTGAGTTCAAGGCCAGCCTGGTCTACAGAGTGAGTTCCAGAACAGTCAGAGTTACCACAGAGAAACCCTGTCTCGAAAAACAAACAAACAAAAGACTCTATTTCTCTTTTAAGTTGCCAGCTTGAAGCAGTTAGAGTAGTCTGCACCCTAAATCATCTAACAATTCAGGGGGTCCTCTGAGCAAGGGAACGAGGGAACAGGAGTTGGATTTCCTGGTCGGAAGACGGGCTGGGGGAGGGCAGAGAAGACCGTGTTGTGAAGATAAGCTTCAAGACAGCTGGCTTCGTCCATTTCTGGGACAAAAGTCTGACATTCTAAAAGAAGGCTTTGACAACAGCCTACTCCCCCCACCCCCTGGAAATAGGGCCCCCTGCTGACGGACCAGCCTGATGAGCTGAGGCCAGTCCAGATGCAGCAGCTGTGGGCCAACCAGCCATACCACCCTTCCCAAGCTAACCAGCCCCAAGTTAAGGGGAAGAAGCCCTCCAAGGCTTTTTTAACAGTCAACCCTCGAGGACAGAGTGAGGACTTCCCTTGCTTCTTAACTCCTTCTACTCTGTATAGTACTCTGTGTGTGTGTGTGTGTGTGTGTGTGTGTGTGTGTGTGTGTGTGTGTGTGTATAGAGAGAGAGAGAGACTCTGTATAGAGTCTCCCCGTATCCTCACTTGTCTCAAATTGCTTACCTCCCTCTCAGCCTTTCATTCCACCCATAAAGCTACTGGGGGACCCTTGAGGGAGTGGGTAGGGCTTTCCCAAAGAGAGCACAACTGTTTTCAACAAACCTTTGTAAAACCGGCTCCTCCCCACATCGGCTCAGGGAACCTCAGCAGTCCAGAACGAGCCCACATCCCGAGGTGCCCTATGTGTCGGCAGACTCTACATCCTTGTGTGCCATAGGTTCCCTCCAAGACAACCTAAGCATCACTGCCTTGCTCCACAGAATTAGACAGTGTCTTTCTGGTACACGCCACCCCATTGGCTTTCCCACTTCCGCTTTCAACCTTTCTAAACCACCTGGTTTACCTTCCATCTGGCAGAACTTCCTCGCTCTAGGTGGATCTTGAACGACCCCTGCTTATTCAAACCTAACTCTGCTGCGGCCTGTCCATTCCTAGCCTGTCACTCACTGGCTTCCCGTTGACACCAGTAACTTTTGCCTGCTACTGGGCCAGCCCGCTCACCCCCGTTCTCGCCGCTCCCGGCTTTCTTTCAGAACTCAGAACCGAAGCAGTCAGACTTACGGCCCCTTCGCACCCTCTGCTCACCAGCTCTCAGAAATCCTTAAAGGAATTTCAGATCCGCCCGGCGTCCTTCAAGATCGGCTCTGCTCTTCGGTTGCCTCGGAACTAGACCTTGCACTAGACCTCCCGACTACTGCTAATGGTGGACCTGTGCCCTCTCCCAGGAATGACACCCGTCTGCGCTCTACACCGACAGATCCAAACTGGTTGGGGATGGATGGGCTCCTGATGCCCGCCCATCCTGGCTCGTCCCCTTCATCACATCTTTTCCCTTATTATCCTTACACTTAGGGTTTTAACCTGTCTCCGAACGCTTCACCCAGTTCTTCCCGGATCAAGTCACTGCTTCCCTGGGCCCACCACACGGGATACATAAAATAAAAAAACAATGCTTCCCTTAAAGTCACTCTGGATGCAAAAACTTGTAAATGATGCCCCCTCTGCTAGCAGGCAGAAGCCAGCCAGACACACACTTTATCTGTCCTCAGTCTGGAATGAAAAGATGAGGACTGAAACAAAGACTCGAAAAGAGGAAGTGAGCATGTCCCTTAGAGCATCTGTCTGCATTCACCACCCTGGACCTGCAGGGAACCCATCTATAGACGGACTCTCCATCTTCCAAACAAGTCTCCTTTCTACCCTTTAAAACCTCCAAGCCCACCGTGCCTGGGTGCGCAGTTTCCTTCACTGCAGGGGGACCGCTGTCCTTCGCTTTTCTAATAAAGGACAGTCTGGCCCTGTGAGGTCAGCCTCCTCTGTTTTTTAACTTTCACGTGGTCTCAGGCAGTTCTGATCTAATACCGCAACTTGCCTTTGATCACGGTGTTTTATCATAGCGTAGAAAGCAAACTAAGACCTCACCTGTCTATTAGTACTGGTGTCAAAGCGTGTGTTAAAACTGTTGATAAACTCTGACTCCGGGTGAGGATGTAGCTCAGTGGAGACAGCTTGGCTGGCATTGGTGAAGGCCTGGCTTTGATTCTCAGGCAGGGGTTGGGGGTGGAGGGAGTGAAGGGGGTGGGGGTGAAGGGAAAGGAAAGTAGAAAAATCTGACTCTGCTCCCTATTGACTTCTGCTGAAACTCTGTCCACAGTGAAGCCAGGGATCCTGGCTTCTCATGAGAAGAGGTCCCGAGGCTGCTGTGGGTAACGGCACAGAGCTGTGTCTGGCTTCCGCTGCCACTCAAAACTAGAACCTAAACGGGCTCTGCCATTGTTTAGCAAGAACAGCTGTATCGTATGGGTTCATCTCACATGTCATTAAGTAGCAAGACTCGAAAGGCCGTGGTGGCGCACACTTTCATTACAACAGGTGGATCTCTGAGTTGGAGGCCAGCCTGGTCTACAGAGCCAGTTCCAGGACAGCCAGGGCTACACAGAGAAACCCGTCTGGAAAATGAAAGAAAGAAAGATAGAGAGAAAGAGAGAGAGAGAGAGAAAGAGAGAAAGAGAGAGAGAAGAAAGAAAGAAAGAGAGAAAAGAAAAGAAAAGAAAGGAAGGAAAGAAGGAAGGAAAAGGGAAGGAGGAAGGAGAGAGAGAGAGAAAACGAAAGACTCTTTGATCAGACATTACTAAGGCTGTAAAGGCCACAGCGGAGCACCGTGCTGGGTGGCTGGCCCTCAGGTAGATGACAGACCTGGAGTCAATGAGGCTGGCCGCAGGCTGACCCTGGGGAAGCCTTCTCATTTCCTCTGAATCACATGTTGCTAATCACAGGAAGTCATCGTCTCCAGCTAGGGACACTGAACTATCCGGAATGTGTTTTGTCGAATTGCCTCTTCTTATTCCTGGGAACATGGCAGCCTTCCCTTCTCTTCTTTATGAGCGCACTGCCTCGCACACAGCGCGTGCTCAGTGACTGTCCCAGGAGCATCATGTTTCAGTCCTTGATTAGCCTAGACTAGTTTTGGTTCAGCAAGCCAGGCGAGGCGATGCATGCCTCTCAAATACAATCTGTCCCAGCACTTGGAAAGTTGAAAGTTACTACTCAACCTGGGCTGCATAGTGAGACTTTGTTTCAAAACTATCAAAAGAACAAAACTGCCTACAAGTTAAATGCCGCTCTCTCTTTGCGCCTTCGGCCCCAAGCCCTTATCCTAAGGCTCGCGAGTTCACTTCTCTACTCTGTTTCCAATCAGGCTTGAGATCTCAGCCATGTGCGTGGCAGCTGAGCCTCCTCCCAGCAATAGCCGAGAGACAGCACACCCGCTCTCCCCTCCTTCCTCTCGTTCCAGCTTCTGGCAGCAGTTAGTTAGTTTACGTCTATGAAATCACCTGCCTTCGGTCCCACACGTAAACAAGAGGATGCTGGGTCTGCCTTTTTGTGCCCGAAGTTTACAGTGCTCCACGCTTGTTCAAGTTAGGGCAGCTTGCAGGGTCTCATTGTCTTCAGGGCTGAATGGTATTCAATTATGAATCTGTGCCACAGTTTCTTTGTCCATTCATCCGTGGACGGACGGATGCGGGCAGTACCGGGTAGGAAGAATCACTTCAAAGCTTGTACACAGTTGCATTGTCATGGCTTTTGACAATTAATCGAACACTTCAAAACAGCTAGAAGAGAGGATTTTGAATGTTCCTAACGAGGCAAAATGAAAAATGACTGAGGAGATGTCTACGCCGAGAACCCTGGTCTGACCGTGGCATGTTGTGTGCCTGTACTGAGATGCCACGCTACAGTCCGTCAGTGCGTGATTGGTCTATTGTTTTAAAACAAAGAGCAGGCGCTAGAGAATGCCCTTACCTGAAAAGCAAACAAATCAAAATGCCTTATCAGTACTGATAATGAACACTGATTGTCTTTTGACAGGGTCTAGAGCCACTTAGGAGACAAGGCTCCGGGCACGACTTTGGACATCATCTGGATTAGGTTAATTGTGGTGGGAAGACCCTCCAGCTCTCGGTGGCATCGTTCCACCGACTGGGGTCCTCCTGGACTGGATAAAAAGGAGAAATGGAGACACACACACACACACACACACACACACACTCGGAGGTGGGTGGGAGAAGACAGAGAAAGGGAGAAAGAGAGAGAAAGAACACTACTGGGAGGTATAGAGGGAGAGGGTTTCGTTAGGTCTCAGGCTGTTCTATGTCTAGAAAGGAGCTCAACCTGGGCTCCAGGAGGATTTCTGGCTGTTAGAGAAAAGTCAGCTTTCCTTGCAAATTTGTGAAACCAGCTGCCATTCTGCCAAGAGGAGTCATTTCCCCGTACCTCTGGCAGATGGGATATACAGCCACCTGAGGTGCCTATCAGCATATCAAAGCCCATGATGGCCTCCAGGCCCTCAGTATCTTAGACATTTTAAAGTCCATCTTACCTGCCCCCAGCTATGGATTCTCCTCCTAATCCACATGATCTGTCCACCACACACTCCTGTGCTCTCGCTTTCTCTATCTCTTGCTATCTCTCTGTCTCCGTTCTCTCCCAGTCTCCCACTTCCCTGGCCCTGGCCATGTCCAGTCTGCTTTCCTTCCTCTCTGCTCTGGATTCTTCCAGATGCCTCGGAATTTTGTCTCTCTCTCTTACGCATGATAAAAACCTTTCCCCTAATAATGAACATATATATATATAAATAATGAATAATGTTAACAATCTTTTCTGTGCCCCCTGGCACACAGGTTAGTGTCTGCCCTCCCTGGGATGTGGGCCTCCAAACCTGGGAGACCCTCAGGGTTGAAGGCATCTTAAGCAATGAGACTGTCCTTTGAGGGGCATGCTGAGGAGGAAGCCTGCAGGGCTCCGGATGTGGGATCTGGGAATGAATTGACATGATGTCAGGCAAACTCATATACAGGCTGTGGATTTGGGAGGCGGCCCCAAGAGGTACAGGCAGCGTCACTGCGACAGGCAAGAAAGGCCCCCTCAGGACTTGCACCCCAGCTGTGCAGACTGTTCCCCCCCCCAGAGGTTCTGGGGGAGTCACCATCAAGGGCTGTGACTCCAGGCATGTAGGGCTCTGAAGGAGAAGAGTATTGGAGATTCCCACACGTCTTCAGGGTGTCAGATGTCAAAAACCTTGCCATGAGCAACGTGGAGGTCAGAGGACAGCTTGCAGGAGTTCTCTCTCTAGTCCGCATACGGATTTGTCGTAAATAGGATTTCTACCGCTACAGGGAAACACCATGACCTAAAGCAGCTCGGGCAGGAAAGGGTTTATTTCAGCTTACAGTTCCACATCACAGTCCTTCGCTGAGGGCAGTCACGGCAGGAACTCA
>JAMJFZ010003035.1:3297500-3507500 GCA_026225945.1 Cricetomys ansorgei
ACGGTCCACGTTCACACCCACCCCACTTTCGCCACTGATATCAAAGCGACTGAGGTCACTCCGTCTCGCCTTGACCCCGTTCTTTGTCTGCTTAGACGCTTCACAACCCTCTAACACCCTCTACAGCCCCATCTACTCTGGCAACATATTTGGGGTTTTCCATGACCCTGACCACGGTCTGGATGGAATCATCAAAATAAGTAATGTTTGTACAACCCAAACATCAACATTTAAACTGTTTAGCAGTTTAAAGGCGTAAAGAAAAATTGTCATGTTGTGTCTGAAAGGTTGCAAGGTTACTCTGACCCTCATCGGACATTGGTACAGTTGTGCCCTGTATGGTCTTCTGCCTTTAAAAACACTGTACCCCTCAGCACCAAGCTTTTCTGAGATGTTAGCCCACTCTTGGTCGCCAGCCAAAAGTGAAGGACGGAGCCTAGTTTAGCCTTGTATACTTGCAGGCTCTTAGAACAACCATCTTTAGGATCCATGGGGATTGGTCGGTGACGGAGACTTTCTTAGATACCAAAATCTGAGGATGTCCAGACCCCTGATGTAAAACGTATAGCATTTGCACGTAACCTATCCGTGGCTTGCTGTATAGTTGACTTGTGACAGCAAACACGGTGGAAACGCTATGTGAACGGTCGCCGTGCTGCGTTGTTTAGCGAATAACGGGAAGAAAAAGTCTGTGAGCGTCTGTCGGGACAGGCGCGGTGCGGACGGATCCGCGGCGCTCAGGCTGCGAATGAATTCATTAAGACAGACGAAGCCAAAGTGGAACATTAACTCAGTGCACTGAGGTTCAGCCACAGAGGGTGCGAGAGTCAACAGTCCTGAGGCATTCTGGGATTGTTTTACAATGGAGGGGTTCTACACAGGCCACGAGTGTTTCGGCGTCACCCTGTCCGGGCAGTTTGACACGGTCCACCCCTGTGGGCTTCCGTCTGGGTGGCTGGGCACATATGACTTTCCTGAGGAATACATTTTATCACGTGTGTGGTCTCTTCTTGGGACTGGCCACCTGTGCGAGGGAGACATGGGTCAGCAGGGGCCAAATTTTGAAGGTCTGAAACTGCTCATTAGAGAGTGAAATTCTCTACAGCTGTGCCAGGATGCCTAAGAGAGATCACAACCAGGGCTTGTAAGGTTCGCTCTCTGTGGTCCTGATGCGATGCCGCAGAGCCTTGCTCTGAGCCCAGCCTGCTTTCTGGCAAAAGCAGCCTTGTCTGAGGCAGGAGTAGCTCAGTCATCCACCTGTGGACAGTATCCAGTGTCCGCTAAAGAAGCAAGGCCATTGTCCTGAGCTGTCCACCCGTGGCTGGTTGATCCACGGATCTAGACCCATTGGGCACAGAGTCCCAGCGTGGTTGCTTTTGAAGCCTTACATTCTGTTTTCATTTGTTTGGGGAGACAGGACTTCCACTATAGCCCCAGTTGGCCTGAAATTCACTATGTAGCCCAGGCTGGCTTCATGTTCTTGGCAATCCTCCTGCCTCAGCTTCTTGAGTGTTGGGATTGCAAGCATGAGCTACCACACCCTGGTTGCAATCCTAAACTATCTTTTAAGCATTTGTTTGTTTGTTTGTTTGTTTACGTGTGGTGCGTGTGGGGCACGGGTAAGTACAAGTCTGTGTGACCTTAGTACCACGGCACGTGTGGAGATCAGAGAGCAGCCCACAGGAGCTGTTTCTCCACTCCCCCCATGTTGGATTCCAGGGTCGGCATCAGGTCATCAGGTTGCATCAGGTTTGGTAGCAAGTACCTGTACCCACTGTGCCATTTTGCCAGCCCATAATTTTTTAATTATTTAAATCATTATCCATCAAAAAACATGTTGAGGGTTGTTGGAGAGATGGCTCAACGGTTAAGAGCACCGGCTGTTCTTCCAGAGTACCCAGGTTCAGTTCCCAGAACTCACATGGCAGCTCAGAGCTGTCTGTGACCCCAGTTCCAGGGCTTCGGATGCACTGGCACAGACACACACGCAGGCAAAACACCAATGCATATGAAATAAAAATAAAAAATAAATTAAAAATACTTTTAGTTCTGGGGACGTGACTTGATGAGCAGAATACTTACCATACAAGTGTGAGAAATGGAGTTCAAATTCCCCGCACTCATAAAATCTAGGTGGGCATGGTAACCCGTGTCTCTAATCCCAGCGTTTGGGAAGCAGAGACAGGAATCCCCAGAGTACATTAGCTAATTAGACTAGGCAAGTTGGTGAACATGGAGGGGAGGGGGTAAAAAACCTAGTTTAACTGCTGTGAGTCTGGAGTTAGCACAAATAATGTGCTCAGAAGGGCACGGCCCTCGGGTAGGGCTGTAGGAGCTCTGGGGTTGGGAACCCATGTGTTGGGGAAATTTATTTATGTAACTTTAAAATAATTGTTCTGTACACTGTTGGGGGAAGGGCAGCCTAAGCCTTGGCGGTTTGTATTGTTTGCAGGTGTCGGCTTTATGTAAAGCTGTGATTAAGATGTTTGCTTCCTCATGACCTGCACCTGCTCACAGCTCTCTAAGAGCCATTGTGGTAAAGAACAAAGTTGCTGTGGAGGACTTCTTGTAGTCCCTCTCCCACAGTCTCCAGCAAGAAGGCGAGAACACTCCCCTTAGGCCTTGAGTTCCCTCACGGTAAAGGTGACATAGCTCGCCTGCTAAAGGATTGTGGGATAAGACTAAGCTACAGGTTTCCTTCATTATGCAAATAGGCCTTTGGATGAGAAGGTAGAGTTTTTGTAACACGAGAGGAGCTTCCGTATCAATAAAAACCCCTGAGATCAGAGGAGTGGGATTCCACTGTCCAGAATGGCACTTGTCATGACAGGCGGTTCCCTCTGCTGAGGTCGGCAGGTTTGTATCTCAAATGTCTCCTTGTCTTTCTTGAAGACCTATACAGTAGCGATTGGCTACACACATGCATGTTCACTCCGCTGGACAGGGAAGGGTGCAGAGGAACACAGGGCTTCCTGATGGGCAGGGTGGACCAAAAGGTCCAAAAGGGTCATTCATCAAGAAGTGACGGACGACAGGTCTTGGACCAGATTCCTATTTCCAAGGGCCGTTTACAGAAAACAGAAAAACCACCCAGATTTCTGGAGACATGAGCGCCAAGTGGAAATGACACAGCTTTCCAGGTCAGCGTCAGAGGGACAAGGGCCAGAGTTCCCGGCTGGCGTCTCCGCGCTGGGGTCAGAGACAGCACAGAGCTTCTGTGCGCCCTCTTCTTGACGTGGGTCAACTTTAAAGGCCCATTTGCCGAGAGAATGTGTGTACCTCTCTGTGGCCTGAGTCTCTGGTCTCTGGTTCTAGTCCCAGGCTTGCTATCAGTCAGGGAGAGGTCCTTTCTCAGTGACCCTGCCCCTCCGTGTCCAGTGGGCTTTCCCTCTGTTAACACTGCAGTCCCCCTCTGGGTTAGGTATTCAGCCAGGACTCGGGCCACCAGGAGATCCAGGGTACCTCTCAGAGCTACAGGCTTGATCCGTTAGGCTTCACACGCAGATTCAGAGCTGACTTGGAGCCTTGGGGCCTCTCTTTCTAGCCGTGTGACCTCGGGTCAGATACCTGACTAATTCTGCAGCCACATATGATGGTTTGCACCTATAATCCTGCTTGCCCCGCCCTCTGCCGATCAGCCTCGTGCAACGATGGTCCTCCAGGAATTGGAATTTCCCTAGAAATCTTGGGCTGAACGCTGGTGCCAGCCAGAGGAGGAACTCGTTTCCCAAGAAGAGACTCTACACGGTGCTGAAAGCCACCTGCCTGACTCATGTGAAAGAGAAGGGGAAGGAGGCATTTCAAGACTGGCCAATGGCTGGATGAGCCCAGTGAGTCAATGTAATATCCTCAGTTTCCCCAGAGGCAGGCTGGGGAGTATAGCTCGCAGTGGAGTGCTTGTCTGTGCCCAGCACACATGAAGCCTCTGGGTTCCATCCCCGGTTCCATCACACAGAGAGAGAGAGAGAGAGAGAGAGAGAGGTTCTCAGAGGCAATGCAGAGTAGTTTAAGAACGATCCTATAAGCAGGTGCACTTGAACTGGGGTTAAAGCTGAGAAGAAGGGACCAGGCAGTGAGAGCAAAGGCAGGGGCTGGGAGTGAGTTGCGTGTATTTAGGTCCCGGTTCTGCTGGGACAGAGGGTTTATATGGGTCATGATGGGAGGAAAGGCCGGAAGACTGGACACTAGGAGACCTTGAGGACAAGGCAATGGAGCCACGAGTGGTCCTACAGCAAGGAAAAGATGTGTGCACCAGAAGCAAAGCGAAGGCTTGTCGGATGCTGGGTAAGCTGGGCTGGGATGGGCCAGCGAGGAGACGCGGTTCGGCTCAGAAATTAACCCAGTCCTGGTAATGCGGTGGAGAGGGTCCCAGGCTCCCCGAGGCTGCCATGCACCTGTAAGCGGGTTCGTGCCTCCCGTGCCCTGCCCTCCCCCTGCTCACTGTGCCTTCCCCACGTCTGCTCTGTTGTCTGATGGGAAATTCCTCTCGAGTGCCCATAGACACAAAGCCAGAATAAATTCTGTTTTGATTCCCAACTGCTCACTCAGCACGAAGCGGCACTGGGTCCAGGCTGAAGAGCCCTAGTCTGGACTCACACAGTAGGTCCAGGCTGAAGAGCACTAGTCTGGACTCACACAGTAGGTCCAGGCTGAAGAGCACTAGTCTGGACTCACACAGTAGGTCCAGGGTGAAGAGCACTAGTCTGGACTCACACAGTAGGTCCAGGGTGAAAAGCACTAGTCTGGACTCACACAGTAGGTCCAGGGTGAAGAGCATTAGTCTGGACTCACACAGTAGGTCCAGCTGAAGAGCCTAAGGCAGCAAGCTCCATCTTCTGAGGTTCAGCACTGATCCTCGCAATGAGAGCACTAGTCTGAAATAGTATCTGTGGTCCTCCCTCCTGCAGCCCAGGAACTTTCCAGAAGCAACCAAGAGTTCCTGCTCCAGATGCATTGATCCAGGTGCCATGCCCAAAGCCGCCATGAAGGGTTCAAGGCTAGGGTTGGGTCCACTGTCATCCTGGGTAACACCACTGTTGTGGGCACATTTGTCCAGACCCTGTGTGTAGATTCCATTGAGTGCAGGGAGCATAGCTGTAACATGGGTTGGTTGTCATAACTTCTCAGGCTGTCAGTAACCCTGAGCACCAGCCTTCCATGGGGGTACATGCTTGCCACTCAAAATTTAGAAGACAGACATACTTATTTATTTGTGTGTGTGTGTGTGTGTGTGTGTGTGTGTGTGTGTGCAACCACTTGTGCATGTGCTCGTAACCAAACCCAGGGCATTGTGCGCATTAGCAACCAACTCTGTTAACTAAGTAACATTCCCAGCTCTCTAACTCTGTATACTTGCAATTTGTTTTATTTATTTCTTTGTTTATTTGGTTTTACCAAACAGAGTTTCTCTGTTGTAACTCTGGAACTCTTTCTGTAGACCAGGCTGGCCTCCAACTCACAGAGATCCGCCTGCCTCTGCCTCCCAAGTGCTGGGATCAAAGGTGTGCACCACCACATACCAGACCACAATTTAACTTTTTAAAAGAAGAACCTGCCCGATTTTATAACCTTCATGATATCATAAATCCCTGACCCATCCTTAAAAAGAGGAATAAGATGTAAGTACTGATACTAGACATTTGGGTCTGTATCTGCCCCTTTGTTTCCTAATATTCTGAAAGAAATAAACAGTAAATAAAGAAAAATGGACTCACTGTTATTTTTCTTGATGTTGTCTAAAGATTTATTCACTATTTTTATTTACGTGTGTGTATGTGTGTGTGTGCAGCTGTGTGAGCTTATCTGTACTATGTGACTGCAGGGGCCAAAGGCACTGGATTCCCTGGGACTGGAATCAAAGGAGGCTGTGAGCTGCCTGGTGTGGATGCTGGGACCCAAACCCAGGCCCTCTGGAAAAGCGGTCCATGCTCTTCACCACTGCGCCGTCTCTGCAGCCGCTGCCGGCACTGTTTTTTAAAGCTTGGGTCTTCTGTAACCAAGCCTCGCCTTTATTTCCTGTCTCCCTTTCCCAAGAGCCAGGTTAGATGATGTGCCACTGCCCAGATGAAATGGTTTTCCTTATAGTTTCACCAAACTGAGAAGAAGTCTAACTCCCTCCCTACCACACTTACGCCAGCCTCGGGATGTGTGGATAACCGTGAAGCCAAAGCCAGGTGTGTAGGCTGCGAGACAGTTTGACCCATTCCTTCTTGTAAGGAAGGTGCCTGGGCCCCAGCTTGCTGCCATTGTTTCTGATCTCTGTTGTCCACACAGCTTATACTCAAGTCCAGGCCCAAGGAAAATGGGCTAGACATTCTGTCTTTAAAACAAACAAACGAACAAACAAAAACCTCCCTTTTAAAAAAGGCGGGGCTCTCCATGGGTTTTAGAGGATGGTGGGTGTAAGATTCTAAGTAGATGGACATTCTGGGCCTGGCAGTCCTCCCCGGTCCATTCCACTGGTAGGTGCAGACGGGGCCCTTCACATCATTTGTTTAGAGCTGGCTTCCAGCTCTGACTCCTGTTAAATACAATAATTTTGCAACTACAAGCAGCAATCTGATAGCCAAAGGCAGAAGCTTATCTCCATCGAATAAAGTGTCTCCTCTTCTCTGCCAGGGCCCAGTCCCTTCCTCTAGAACCGGATCCTGCTTACAGCACACTGGATCAGTTGGCTCTTCACCATCACCCTCACTGTGACCAAAATACCTGGCATCAAAAACAGGGAAGGCGAGAATGTGTTTGGGTTCACAGTCTGTTGGGCCCCACGTGCTCGGGCAGAATGTTGTGGCTATGGGTGTGGGTGAAGGGTCTTCCGAGTCTAACAATGGACAGGAAACAGAGAGAAAAGACAGGGTCATGGGCAGGAGATCTCTTTCCCTACCAAAGACTGAAGACAAGCCTGGCAGGGGCTGGCGGTGGGGGCGGGGACTGCGGCAGTTCCCCCAGGGGATGGTTACAAAGATTAAATGAAGGCTGAGAGGATGACTCATTTGGTCAAGTGCTTGCTTTGCAAGCATGAGGACCTGGGAGATCCCCAGAACCTAAGCCTGGTGCGGGGGTGCAAAGACAGGCAGATCTCTGGATCTGGCTAGCCCACTTGACAAGTTTCAGATCAATGAGAAACCCTGTTTCAAACCCAAGGTGGGCGTCGGCACCTGGGGAACAACACCCCTGTCCTTTGGCCTCATACACATGCGCGTGTGCAACCACCTCATGTGCACACCTACAAAGTTTAAATGAGACACAAGACTCTAATGACTTAAAATCACTGCCTAATAGACAGAACGCTACGTCTCTGGAACACAAGAAAAGCTATTCTGTACGTAAAACCACTCCAGGGAACTCAACTTACAAAGCTCCAAATTTCAAGCACGCGCTGACCAGTGTTAGAGTTTTGCACCGCATACACAGTCACGGAGTGACTATGACTACCCTGAGGTCCTGACAAGACAACCCTTGCAGAGGAAGAAAGCACCTTGGACTTCCCCTACGGCTGCCAAGTTCCAGAAGCCTGAAATGGCTGCTCCCAGGAGAGCCGAGAGGTCATTGCGTTCCCAGCGAGATGTCCAGCTCTGAGCCCCACATTCCTCTAACATCAGCCTCTCTTAAAGGAGCCCCTTCACTTGTGAATTCTCAAAATTTCTGCCTAATCCTCTCCCAGGAACACACTTCCTGTGTGCCCAGACTCACATCCTGGCTGACCTTGCATAGAAGGAGGAGCCTGAATCCCATGGCCTCCTGGGAACTGCATCCAGGCAACTGGATACAGAATCAGGATACTCATCGTGGGCCTGGGCACCCGAGCTTACAGGATCCTGAGGTGGCAGCCCTGTTCCCAGGCCCTGCTTGGACAGCTCCCTAAAGCCAGATGTGACCCACAAAGCTGGAGGACTTGGCCACAAGTCTCCTGGTCCTCCGCCGGGCGTCCAGGGAGTGAGCGTCCACTGGGAGTGGAAGCCCAGGAGACTATGTCCTTTCAAAGGTTACAATGCCCATCACCATCTTGAGTCCCAGCATTTTGCCTGTAGGTCATCTGTACTCTGAAACATCCTATCTGCACAATGCTAGCTCTTGTGCCTCCTCAGGGAGGTCCTGCTTCACGTGTTATGTTAACTTCCCACGGCTGCCGCGGTGGGCTATCAGAACCGGAGGGGCTTTCTGTAACAGACGTTTACTTGTTCAGCATTCCTGGAGCCAGACTATGGTGGTCTCACTTCCCAGGGCTCAAGAGAAGACTCTCCGCCTGCCTGTCCCAGCTCCTGAGGGCGTCCAGTGTCCTCGGGCTGAGGCTCCTTGCTTCAGGCCTTCGCATGGCCTCTCCTTCCTCTTCCCCTGCTCCCTAAGTGTCTTCTCACCTCTACTTAGTCACTGGGTGACTCAAGCTGACTTTCTTCATCTTGAGATGGTGAGGACCAGCGCCCCCTGGTGATGGGCGGCACTGACCTCCCCCCCTTTCCCAGAAGCCCCTTGAGAGATAGATATATTGAGCCAATCCAGTATTCAGGTGCTGACCAATCAGAAAGATCCTCTAACCACTGCCTGTTTTCTTGAAAAGGCCCACTTGCCTGTATCTGCTGGGCGCCATTTTGTAAAGCGGTTGATGCCTGCCTGCAGGTTTGCTCTGCAGAATAAAAGTGCTCTTGCTTTTTGCATATGTGGTCTTGGTGGGCTTTGTGGGGTGATTCTCGGACCCAACAAGATGCTTAGTGATGTCTACAAGGACCCATTTCCATAGAAGCTGCATTCACAGGTTCTGGGGGCTATGCTACTGTGCAACGGTACTATACTAACTGTTTCCACTGAAACCTTAAGAAACGGGGCTCATTTCCACAGGTGAGGAATTTGACACATACCATGCTGCCTTCTGCATGGTCTCAAGGAGGCCAGGCTTGCTCGTATTCATTGAAGAGGTCTGGGATAGTTAAACCACATTTGTTCCATGGCCTCTGCTCCGTACACTCCCAAGATATTTATGTGAAGCAATTGTTTATTTAGTAGGAAAATTATTAAATACTATTTAACATTTAATAATATTAAAGGGGACAATGAAGTTCCCGTTGTGGTTTGAATGTGAAATGTTTCCCACAGGTTGGAGCGACCAGAAGTCAAAGACTAGAAAGTTCACTCAGACACACGCTAAAGAGGAGAAAAGGCAGGATCGAGTCTAAAGATGGAGGTTTCACACCGTCGTCTGGGCAGGTGCATTGTGACCGGGACTGCAGATTCACACTACAGGGTTTCGGTATGGAGCCAACTTCCTAACATCTCAGTTCCCTCATCTCTACACATGGAAATAATATTAACCTGTAGGATATCGGACAACGATGTGAATGCACAAAGCACCGTGGAAGAGTATCTGGCAAGGCACCGAGAGCTACTTAGTGCCGTTACTACATAGAAGGCAGTGAGGTGCCCAGCCCTTTCATAAGCGTTTGTCCTGTACTATAGGTGCAGTTCTTATGCTGTGATTTACTGTGATGTCTTAACGCCCAGTACCCACACCTCTCAGCTTCCTGCTCCAGCCACCGTGTCTGCTGACCACTGGACCCTAACCCTCTGGAAGTGCAAGCCCAAAATGAACTCTTTCTTCCATAAGTTGAATTAGCCATGGTGTTTTATCCCAGCAACAGAAACTCTAACTAAGGCGATCAGTGGCAGATATAAAGTAATTAGCGTCAGAGAACCCTTTAGGCCCAAACAAAGCAACTGGGGGATAGAATTGTTTTAGGTCGGGCATTCCTGAACCCATCTGCTTGCCCTGAAAGTAACATTTCCCGCATCCCCAAAATGATGCTCAAGTTGCTTTGCCAGAAGCTGGACTTGTGCAGAGTGTTAACAGCTTAGCCATGAGGCTTTACAAAGACACAACAACAACAAACAAATACAAAAACAAAAACACAACCAACAAGGGGTAAAACTACTTTGAAAATTAAGTAATTGTGTGCAGTTTTATAAATATCTAATACCTCTCGCTCTTCAGAAGGCTTACATAGCTGAAGACACAGAACTATACAGAAGCTCCTTCTAAAGCAAGATTTGGAATCCTCAGAAGGATGAACCTATGGCCTTGACAACCAGACTTTTACGTCTCTTTCAAATTTAGAAGACAGTGCTAGCTATTACAAACAGACCTGTGCAAGCGTGTCTGATGTCCACCGTAGCAAAACACTTCTTTTACAGAGTGAACAGATACACACCATTAGCAACATCGTCTGTGTGGCAATTATTTTAGATGCCTTTTTTAAGTCTTTAGGACATTAAAAGTTCAGCATTAATATGCCATCTATGTATTGAAATCCTTTTATAGAGGTTGGGGTGGGGGGGTCCCAAGCTCACAGCTCTCTATTTTAATAAGCAGGTAGATGACTCAGAGGTTCAGAGTGCTTGTTGCCCTTGCAGAGGACCCAGGTTTGGTTCGCAGCACCCGCTCGGTGGCTCACAGCCGCCTGCAGCTCCGGTTCCTGGGGATCTGCTCTGGCCACCGTAGGCACTGAAGATGTCAGATGCACATCAACACATGTAGGCAAGCCACTCATCTACTTAAAACGAAAATTAATAAATTTTCGAAAATAAAATGGAAGTTTCTTGTTAGCGTTCCGTAATCTGCAAGCTCCGCACGCACGTTGTCTCACCCAGAGCTCTTTCCCAGGGCTCTCCTGTGTTCTTTTTATCCTCTAAGGAGTTAGCTCAGGGCTTTCTTGCATGCCATTATCTGCTGTGGGATTAGCTTAGGCTATTCAGCCTGGTCCAGGACCGGGGGAGCAGGGCATGCTCCGGCCTGCTGTGCCCATTGTTCTCGCTGGCTCTGGCCAGCTGCAGCCTGCTATTGTCTCTCCTTCAGCCATAACTGGCTGCGGAGAGGCTGCTGAGCAGGCTCTGTGCTAAGCAGTATCAACTGCTGCATAACCGAACTTCACACGCTTCTACCTCTGCAGACTCTGCACAAGAGCTAGTTTAGACAGGGCTGTACATGGTTCTAGTCACAGACACACAGGGCATCAGAGCACTAAAGCCAGTCTGAAATACTGGCTTTCAATGAAGTCATTTAGAAGACGTCAACACAGACAATTACATGAACCTTGACTTTGTTGGAACAGTTTCCTAAATAGCCAAAAATCTGAAACATAAATAGAAAAAAAACATAAAACAAAACATAAAATCGTAAGTTCCTCACAGAGAGCCAAACAATATCTTCAAATGAGAGGACCACCAGGGCACCCCTCATGATGGGGGGCCCTGACCTCGGCTCTTCAGGAGTCACCAGCCATTCTCTGAAAGCCCCAAAGCCAGCTGCTAGCCAATTAGCGCTTTCCACATTCCCCACTTTCCTGAGAAGCCCTCACTTCCCTGCCAGATGTAACAAGCCAATCCAGTAAGGACCCATGCTCAGGTCCTGACCAATCGGAGAGATTCCCCCTAGTGACTGCTGTTTCACTTAAAACCCCCCTGTGCACCCACACTGGGGGCTGCCATGTGTTTTAACTGGACAGCCCTGGCACGTCAGTATGTAACCCATGGGAAATAAGCTGCTTTAACTATAGATTAGCCGCGTGTTTCTCTCGGCGTCCACTTGAGCTATCTCGCGAACCTAACATCAAAAACATCTCGCTGCTTTAGGCACAGGAATTAGGTTCTAGTGTCACACTGGTGTCTTTATAATGGAACATTTACACGTTGAAATAGATAAATCTTATTAGTTCTCAAACGGTGGGGTTTTTTTATTCTGAGGGTGAGATACTAGTTTTTCTCATATTTCTTTCTCTCTTTTTTTAGCAAGGTTTATTTCTCTGCTGACTAGGAGGGATTATTTTAGCTCTCCTACTATGTGCTCCTCATCTATTTTATTTATTTTTATGATATCGATTTTAAGCTATGCGTGAAACAAGGTGTGGATGAGGGAAGTACCTGCAGATGCCAGAAGAGGGCGTCAGAGGGCCTGGGGCTGGAGTGGCAGGTGACAGCGAGCCGCCTGATACCGGCACTGGGCATCCGGTTCCGGTCCTCTGGAGGATCAGCAAGATCTGGTATTCCTTTGCCTTGATCTAAATTTGTGTCAAAGACAGGCTTTTGCTGTTGCTGTTGTTTTCTTCCTTCTTTCCTTTCTTTTTTTTTTTTTTGGAGTTGGGGGGAGCATTGTTTCAAGACAAGGTCTCTCTGTTGTAACTCTGGCTGTCCTGGAACTTACGCTGTAGACCAGGCTGGCCTCAAACTCACAGAGATCCGCCTGCCTCTGCCTCCCGAGTGCTGGGACTAAAGGCTTGTGCCACCACCCAGCCTTGTTTTTTGTTTTTTTGTTTTGTTTTTAAAGACAGAGTTTCTCTGTGTGGCCCTGGCTGATCTGGAACTTGCTCTGTAGGCCAGACTGGCCTGGAACTCAGGGATCTACCTGTCTCTGCTGAGATCAAAGGTGTGTGCCATCTCCAAAGGGCTCAAAAGAGTCAATGGCAAACAGGAAGGTAAAGCCTGACTTACCTAGGGTCAGAATTTCTCATGAATCCAAAAAGAAGTTCAGATTTGTTTTTCTGCTTCACCAAGTACAGGTAAAAAGGAGATGGTAGGCCAGGCATGGTGGTACACATCTTTAATCCCAGCACTCTGGAGGCAGAGGGGGTGGATCTCTGCAAGTTTGAGGCCAGCCTGGTCTACAGATATTTTTTAGTTTCAGGCGAGGAAGGAGGCAGAGGAAGAGGAAAAGAGGAGAGGAGGAGGAGGAGGAGGAGGAGGAGGAGGAGGAGGAGGAGGAGGAGGAAGGGGAGGAAGAAGAGAAGGGGGAGGAGGAGAAAAGAGAAAGGGAGAGGGAAAGGAAAAAATGGAAAAAGGGAAAGAAAGAAAAGAGAAAAGTAAAGCAGTTGATGCCAGCTGAAGAGGAAAGATAGAAAAATATCCCCGGAGTAAATCACTCCAATAGCCGCTATGAACCACCATCTTTCCTCTGCATCTGGGGTTAACTCACTACAAGGGCAAACACCCCAAAATGTGTCTTTATCTCTTCATAGTCACAGTTTTCTTAGCAAGCTTGGGGGTCAAAGCCTGTGCTCCAAGCCAGGGTTGGCCACCCGATTAAAACAGCCAGATGAAAGGTGAGAAACAGATAAGAGGGAGCACTCAGGTGGGAAGAGGGACAAGCTGTTTTCTGAGTCCTGAAGTCGGATTAAAGCTTGAACTGAGGGCTAAGGACTTGCACAGCTAAGCAGTCCAGGCCAAGGTGTGGTCCTGCCCACCGCGGACGCATCCTGAGCCTCAGTCCCCTCCCGCAAGGTGGTCTGACAGGTTGTTAGAATGTACGGAATCTCTTTCTGGGAGGCACGTTCCCTCTCTGGCTGGCTCCTTTTCTTTCTTCTAGCATAAGATTCCTGGGGAAAATCCTATTTCTTTGGGGTCCATGGTTTTCAAAATCTGACTGTCAGACTGGGAGAGAAAAGTATCTCTTAATATCTTCAATTCTGCCATTGCAGAAGGCTGAGGAGGGGAAGGAGAGACAGAGAGAGGGAGGGGGGAAAGAAAGGAAAGGGAAAAAGAAAAAAAACCTCATGGGACAAAGAAACAAAGAGGGCAAATTTCATTCCTGGTGAAATCCTGGTGATAACTCAAGACAATAATCAGGATGTTCAAGAAACATAAACGGAGCCAGAGGTAAACAGCTGTCAGAGGGACCGCAGCAGAGCGTGTGTGGGAGGAGGGGACCCAGGGAGGGCTGTCTGAGTCAGCCTGGTGGCTGCAGCACTTGCCCCAGAAAAGGCAGAAGGACAGAAGGACGGACGTGCCTGGCCCTGCTGGAATCAGACCCGGAGCTCCAGACCTCTTCCTGGGGGTTGAGGGACTATTTCTGACTTCTTGTTGCCGCCCCTCTGGCTCAGGAATGCTAGCCAGTTTCCTAACGCAGAGCTTGAAGAAGAATGCCATCAAGGGCCATCTCAAACCTGGCCGTGTCCACCTCCCCTCCTGGTTTGCCCTCGCCCAAAATGCAATATAACCATGTGGCTTCAGACACCCCTACATTTTCAAGGCCAGCCTCTCCCCCTCTAACGGAAAGCTTTATGGAGTGTGGTGGCACACACCTGCGACTGACGGAGGAAATAGAAGCCATAAGCTGGTGTATAAGGGACTTATCAATAGACTTGCTTATATTAAGTTACATATAAGTAATGTAAGTCCAGGTCCAGACTTAATAAATGACACAGATCATATGCTTGCCCGTGACTGGATGAGGGCAGGAGATATCCAAGCAGGAGGCGGGAAATGCCCAGATAGGAAATACATCAGAATGTGTTCTCAGCCCTGATTGGGCCTGATGGGAAACACAGAGCCTCATGGGATCTGCTTTTAAAAACCCACACAAGCTACAACTCGGGGCCATCATGGAAGAGTCCCAGGGGGACCTCCACACGGTCCTGGCTGTCAGGGAGGAATCCCAGGGGGACATCTATGTGGTCCTGGCCATCTTCACCATCACTGGCCAGTATTAAAGCTTGCTTAAAATTCAATCAAACTTTGTGGCAATGTTTTTTTCTCAGCCGATTTGGTATTTACAGTAAAACTTAGCCATGAAAACTTTGTCCCCACCAGGCAGATCACAGAAGATGGTGCTGGTTTCTAACGGCCCATTAGTCCTGTGCTTCTCATTAGGAAGAGAATAATTCTTCCAGGCAGGCAGAATGACCTTGGTTAACGGCTGCCCCGAAAGAAAAGCCCTGGCTTGTTTCAGATATGTGACAACATCTTTCTTAAATCTCCCATATGTCCAAAGTGTTTAAATTTGCAATTTTCTGACTCTGTAAAATGTGCTTAATTACTCACAGTATAAAAGTGTCTAATTGTCCAAAGTATAGCGCCATGAGCCCAAAGGCAACTCAATTATACAAGCTGAAAGGGATTTCTGTTCAGAAGCTGGTTTCTCTTTGGGTATTAGCCAGAACCAGACGTATTAAAGAGTTTTTCCATATTATTCCCCAAGTGCTTGGGTAAATTCTCACCAGAGGGACTAATTTGCCATAAGGTAATCCCAGCTCTTAGGAGACTGAGGCAGGAGGACCGGAAGCTCAAGATCTGTCCTCGCTATAAAGTGAAACCTTCTCTCAAAACAACAAAAATGTAAAGATTGAACCCACCCACCCTGTTTTTACGCTGCCGGCGCCAAGGCCTTCCTCTGTGACCGTGACTGCATGACCTTGTCAAGTTAGGCGTTGGCAAGTGGTGGGTGCCGGGAAGGTCCGAAGAGCCAACACCAGTGTGAGCGGGAGAACATGGGGAAGGAGTCGGTAAACAAAGAGGCGTGCCACAAGTTAGGAGAGACAGCCTCCTAAGCCTGGGGAATCTCAAGTTCCAGCCTGACTCTTCTGCCTTCTGTGGCCTTTGCCCTATCAGAGGTCTGCGTCTCCCAGCCCGAGCTCAGAGGGTTTGCCCAGTGCTGTCTGCACCATGCCGGGGGCTGCATAGGCAAATGCCCATTGTCAGTGCATTCCTTCCCTCAGACCCCAGCATCCTCCTCAGGCTCTCCTGACTTCCTGCCGCACCCACCCCTAGGACAATGGCCACCAGAAGATAGCTAAGCTGTCAGATAGCACAAATACAGAGCAGAGATCCTCTCAGAGAGCAGGATTTGTTTTCCCAAGAAAGGCTTCAGATTTCCCCCCTCTCATAAAAATGCTTCAAAGAAGACTAATGTGTTCTGTGCTTGGGGAAAACGCCTGGCGATTCTGCTGACCGAGCCTGATTCTCTTTCTCCCCTTTCCCTCAAGCAGCTCTTCTGGGAACCTGGAAAACTAGGACAGCACAGGACACGGAGTCGTTTCTGTTTGGGTTTGGGTTTTAAGGTAGTTTCCTAGGTTGGATGTAAAAACGCTTAGTAAAAGAAATAAACTCTTCAGACTCAGCAAAGATGAACATTTAAGAAGATGGGGGTCTCAGGGGATGGAGGTTTGTGCCATTAGTGCCGGCACTGGAGACGCTGTGGCAGGTGAATCTCGGGGAGTTCAAGGCCAGCCGGGTCTATGTGGGAATTTCCAAGCCAGACAGAGCTATATAGTACGAACTAACTAACAAATAAACATAGCTCAGCCGCTAAAGGATTGTGGGATGAGACTAAGCTACAGGTTTCCTTCATTATGCAAATAGGCCTTGGGATGAGAGGCAGGTTTCCTTATACCAGTAGAATACCTGAGGAGTTTTTGTCAATAGAAACACCAGATGATTGGGGTTCAGCTGATCAGGATCAGGCCTGCGAGACATGCAGCACGCAGCTCCTTCTGCTAAGGTCTGGCAGGGCTTGAATCTGTGAAATGAAACATATTCCCAAGCCCACAGAACTCCATTTTCTACCTGGAATTCTACCAGTTTTAACAATCTAACTCTGTTGATGAACAACAACAAATGAGGGAGTGAGAAAAGAGAGAGAGAGAGAGAGAGAGAGAGGGAGAGAGAGAGAGAGAGGAGTGGTATTGTCCTGGGGCTTCAGAAGAGTGTACACGCCTCTGCCCACTCATCTTCCTGCAGCCAGATGTTTGCAGTGGTTAGCAGCCGAACCCCTCCCCCACTGGCTTTAGACACCACCCACTCGCAGCCCGTACGCAGTCCCTCTATTTGTTTATTAGGTGAACGAGTAACATACACAATGAAAGTGCTGATTGCCATCAGGGTTCCAGACAGCTGAACCCATGACCCAGGGTAAGAGGTGACCTGGCTGCCCCCCAGCCTGTGTGTGTGTGTGCCTGTGTGTGTGTGTGTGCCTGTGTGTGTGTGCGCCTGTGTGTGTGTGTCTGTGTGTGTTTGTGTGTGTGTATGCCTGTGTGTGTGTGTGCCTGTGTGTGTGTGCCTGTGTGTGTGTGCCTGTGCATGTATGTGTGCCTGTGTGCATGTGTCTGTCTATCTCAGCCTCTTTCCAGGAGTGTCACATCTGGAGAAGGGCCTCTGTTGCTGACCTTTGCCCACACAGCCTGCAGAGTCACCGCGCTCCTCGGACTCCTGGAGCATCTGCCACGCCTATGAAAGACTGTATCTTGTAAGAGCGGTTGTAACTCTGTTAGGGATTTGTCCAGGCAAGGTAGCACGTGCCTGGAAGCCCAGTACAAAAGGACTGTGAATCTGAGGCCAGCCTGGCTCCGTGGCAAGTTCCAGGCCGTCCTGGGCTACGTAAGGAAGATTCTGTCTCAAAAACAACCAAATGGTCAGTCCTGAAAAGGCAAACATACAAGTATACAGACGGAGTGGGCTGTACTTATGTATTTAGAAATATATGCGTACACAACACACACAAAACAACAACAATGGGAAAGAAAGGCCTTGAATTTGAAGAAAGAGACAATTTGAAGAAGAAACAAGCCCTTGTTGGTCCAAGCCACTGAGCTTGCTCGTTACTGCGCATTAGCCTAGTGGACGCTGACTGATACACACTGATACCATGACTTCCCATTCGCCTGTCCTTCCAGACCTATGATAAAATATAAAGACCACAAATAAGTCCCGAGTCCCCACCACGAAACCACGAACCAAAACAAACGCCCTCCCCCCCCAAGTTGTTCTCTCAGATATTCGCCACAGCGAGAGAAAGCTGACAGCCGGCCCGAGGGAAGCAGAAATGTGTGTCTACGTGAAGAGTTGCACAGCAGCCGCTAGGGAGCCTTCGAGCTCTCCGCTGATGCACTGACCGAGAATGCGAAGTACCCACGCGACGGGATGCTATTCACACAAGAAGGCGCGGGGCGCGCACCGGCGACAGCTCAGAGTCTTGGGAACACGGTAAGAGAGAAATGCCAGCCACAAAATGTCACCTCCCCAAATGATTCTATGAGACGTCCAGAATAAGAAATCCACAGAGATAGAGTGTCGATTAGGAGAGCGAGAGGGGAGGAAGGAAGATGGTCCCCACGGGCTGTGAAGGAACGGGAAGAAGGAGCAAGCGCCTGTGGATTTAAGATCTCTTTGGGGGGCGTGATAAAAACGGTCTGGAGTTAGGTAGTAGTTTTTGTTGCCTAACTACATATATAAAGAACTACTGAATTACACACTTTAAAATGGTGGCTTCTGTGATGTGTGAAAGAGGAAGGAAAGCAAGAGAAAATATTTGGGGAGGGTGGAGGGTGGAGGCAGAGAATCGGAGAATGGACTGGGTCCTTTCTTTTCTCAGGGAAACAGTGATTCACTCCACAGAACCAGAGCCCGTCCCATGAGGACCAGAAAATGCTTTGACCCAGCCAAAGGCCGACAGCTGCTAATTCAGTAAAGGACAAAGGACAGGTTTTTTGCTGATTTAGATGGAGGTGGAGTTGAGGATTTAAAGAGGGGGGAGTTGGGGGCTGGTGAAATGTCTCAGTGAGTAAGGGCGCTTGCCACCAAGTCTCAGGACATGAGTTCAATCCCCAGGCCCGACACGTGGAAAGAAGAAAACTGAGTCCTGCAGGCTGTCCTCTGACCTCCACATGTGTGCTGCGGCGTAGCCCCACCCCACCCCCGTAAGTAAAAAAGCATAAAATTTTAAAAATAAATGAATGAATTAAAAGGAAGTTTTCGTTGATCTTCTAAGTGTGCCACGAACTCTTTGTGTGTTGCCACCCTGGGCCATGGTTTGCAGCCCAAAGCCTTTAGGGGCAGGAATTCTTTTCTTGGCCTCTAAAGTCTGTCCCCTTGCCAGTGACATGCTTCAGTTCCCAGGTAAAACACCCCAGCGGTCTTGGCAAGTGGATTTTCTCAGTAAATGATTCATTCTCCCAGAGGCAACTCCGTGGGCCACTTCCTGGACACCCACTCACGGCAAACTCTGAAGTTGCTCCCGACCAAGGGAGCATCCTGACGTGGGCAGAGCAGACAGCTGCCTTTGGAAATGCCACAGTAACTCACCTAGACGTGGGCTCAGACGGCGGAGACCGTGGAACCAGAGAGCAAAATGGTGGCCGCCGGGGCCTGGGGTGGGAAAAGACCTGGGAGCCTACAGGCCAAGGTGCAAAATTCCAGTTAGGCTAATGAATCAGGAGATCTCGTGTGTGACGTAAGCTGTTACCAAACTTGGGGGTCACAACCTGCGCCCCGACAAGCCAGTTAGACTACCCCTCCTCAATGAGCCAGTTAAAATAGTCAAATTAACAACGAAAAGCAGGAAAGAAAATGTATTTAGTGAGGCCCCGTTGGGAAGAAGGACGAAGGAATCAGCAATGTGCAGCGCCTCTCAGTTCATCTTCGGGGTCCTGAAATGAGGCTAAAATTTAAATGGGCAGCGGGGCTACACGAACCTCAGCAGCCCAGGTCAGGGCGTGGTCCTGCCCCGGTCATTGATCCGCCACTGTCTGCAACGTCTACATCTTTATGAGACACAAGCTCCCCTCTGACCCGCGCCTTTTTCTTCTCAGCATGAGGCTCCCAGGGAAAGTCCGCGTCTTTGGAGTTCACTGAGTGACTGAGAGCTGGAAGTGTCTCTTTGGAATATCTTCGTTTGTAGCAGGCCAGGAACAAGGATATAGAATGAAAATCCATTTACACTTGGAAGCTGTTGATAGATGTCGGGAGTTCCCAAGACGGCTAGATATGTGAGGTGATATATGTGTGAATTAACCAGATTTAGTCACTCCGCAATACATACATGTTTCAGAACACTGCTGTATGCCGCGGACGCAACCTTCGAATTATTACAACACACACACACACACACACACACACACACACACACACACACGCTCTCACCCCCGTTGCTTAATTGAAAGAAACAAAGGAATTGCTGTCTTTTCTCTCCTTCCCTGCCTTCCCCTAACCGCCTCATTGCCAGGAGACCTTTCCTTAGTACAAAAGGACGCAGATCTCTAAGCGGCTGCAGAACCGGCCCTGGGAGCCGTCCAATTTGGACTAGTTACGAAGCTGAGTGTCCCTTGGACTGCCACACAGGCGGAACTTCCCTGGCCTTTCCTAGAAGCGGAAGCCCGGAGTGCAACTCAGGTAGATGCACCTGGCTCCCACTTAAACAGCACTGGCCGCTTGCCTTGGCCTCTCGGGATCTTCTCTGAGACAATGTGTGGCTCTCGCCCAGCCTTGAGATTCCCCGCTCCACGGCGCCCTCTAGCGGTCGGCTACACCCAGGCTCTGACCTCTCCTCATCCCCTCTTAACTGTGGGTACCAACCAGCCTGAGCTGGACAGAGGAATCATCCAGCAATTGCCAAAGCGCCGATGTCAGGATCCACCCGGGATCCACCCGCTGAGTTAATTGGCCCAGACTTCATCTGGGCGCTGGGGATTTTAATATTGGGAACTCTGACTTGCCGTCTACCGAGCTCCCCAAGTTGGGCTGCTGCCTTTTCTACAGCAGAGCCCACCAGACTCCACTCTGCTTTCTGTTGTGAGGGATCTTTGGGGAAGTTGTGTCACTTAGCACAGCTCACCTTCACACACCCATCATCCCTTTCTGAAATATTCCTGGAAGTAGATGTGCCTTTGAGACAGCTTGAGAAAAATAGTTTTGAGATTTTGCATAAATAGATAAAGCATATTGTCTTTGCAGTGTGCTAATAACTCCCTTGGGGCGCATGCGTGTGCGAGTATGTGTTTGCCTGTGTGCCTGGTTTCCTCATAATAACTTCAAGACTTCCCAAAGGCCTTTGATGTGGGCTCCTCCAGCCAGGCCAGGCTACCCTGGCCCTAACGTTGAACAGATTATAGCTTTGGACACTTCCGTGTGTATCCATGCTCAGTGCCCAGTGCTGCATTCCTTGGGGAAAGTTCCAGATCTGCTGTCCTATATTCTGGGTCTCACTGAGATCCCTAGGGTAAGGCTCATGAGGAGTCAGCTTTCTTGATGGGCACCCTCCGCTTGCTGGCAGAAGACTCTTTCGGCCTCTAATTGGTGCTCTCATCTACAGCATGTGTAAGATCATTGTGGTGAGCTAGCCCAGGGACACGGGTGCTGCTCACCGGCTTGCTCCTTGTGGCTGACTCAGCCTGCTTCCTTACAGGAGCCAGGACCCCCAGCCCTGGGATGGCACCTCACACGGTGTGCTGGGCCTTCCTACCAATCGCCAATTGAGAAAATGTCCTACAGGCCTTGCCTACAGCGCGATCTCACGGAGGCGTTTTCTTAATTGAGGTTCCCTCCTCTCAGATAACTTTAGCTTGTGTCAAGTTGACATAAAAAGTATCCAGCTTGATGTTTCAGTTACTGTTCTTTGCTGTGAAGAAACACTGTGGCCAGGGCAACTCTTACAAAAGGAAAGCATTTGATCCGGGGCTTGCTTACAGTTTCAGCAACTTAGTCCATTATCTTCGTGGTGGGGAGCACGGCAGCGGGCAGGCCTGGCATTATGGAAGCAGTTGAGAGCTACGTTCTGATCCATAGGGGGGAGAGAGAGAGAGAGAGAGAGAGAGGGAGACTGGGCCTGGCATGGGCTTTTGAAACCTTAAAGCTCACATCCAGTGACAGACTTCTTCCCGCAAGACCGCTCCACCAAGGCCACGCCTCCTAATTCTTGTAATCTTTCTCAAGGAGTGCCACTCCCTAGTGACCAAGCATTCAAATATACGAGCTCGGGGGGGCCATTCCCATGGAAACCACCATACTGTACACGCATGAGAACCTGAGTTCAGATCCCCAGAACCCATGTAAAGCTGGGTGTGGCTTCAAGCATCTGTAACCCTGGCATTAAAGAATGGATCTCCGGAGCTCATTGGTCAGCCAGTGTAGACCATTAGTGAACTCCACATTCTTTGAGAGATACTCTAATAAAATAATTAATAATGATAATAATAGAGAAAATAGAGGGCACCCAATGTCAACCTCTGACTTACATACACATGTGCACATACAAGTGCACACACCCATAGGGATACACACATCACACACACACATCACACAC
This sequence comes from Cricetomys ansorgei, assembly GCA_026225945.1. NCBI lineage: Eukaryota > Metazoa > Chordata > Mammalia > Rodentia > Nesomyidae > Cricetomys > Cricetomys ansorgei. The sequence goes on from JAMJFZ010003035.1 coordinate 3,319,330, forward strand.
ACACACTCACACACACTCACTCAAACCAAAGTTTGAGATTATGACTCTCATCTTGGCACAAACCAGAATGGAGTCATTCTGCTGTATCAGTCAAGGAAAGTCCACTTCAACAAACAGCCGAAGAAGAAATGTAGCGCCTCCTGGTGGTAATCCCAGTTACTTGCGAGGCTAAAGCAGGTCCTCAAGCTCAAAACCAGCCTGGGCTGCACAGTGAATTTAAAGCAAGATTGGGCAACTTAGTGAGACCTTGTCTCAAAAAAAACAAAACAGAGCAAAATAAAACACACAACCCCCCCCCAAAAAAAACCCTAGAAAACAAAAAACAAACAACAAAAACTTGGCACATAGCTCAGTGGTACAGCTCTTGCCTAGTGTGTCCAGAGTCCTGGGTCCAACCTCTAGGACACCGTCCCCACCCCCGCAGCCAAAGTATTCACTGGTCCAAAGCATAGATATGTAGAAAAAACAGATCTGAGCTGAATTAGAGACTGCTTCAGAGACACCATGCAGCCAGGACTCGGGGCCACAATGCCAGGAAGAATGTCTCTTCTGAGTCTCTCCCTTCTCTGCCCACAGGGCCTTCCTTCTCAGCCACACAGGAGGGTTTTCTCTGCACGGCAGAAAACACGGCCTCAGGCGTGTCTGGGCTGAATTTTGGGGCCCTCTGCCAAAGAGGAAGAGACATCTTCCCCATTCCGTTGAAAACAAGACAGGAGTGAAGTGGACTTAAAGTGCCCCCCTCCTAGCCTGTCAGTGCCCCCCCTCCTAGCCTGTCAGTGCCTCCCCTAGCCTGTCAGTGCCCCCCTCCTAGCCTGTCAGTGCCCCCCCTCCTAGCCTGTCAGTGCCCTCCCAGCCTGTCAGTGCCCCCAAGTCTGTCAGTGTCCCCCCTCCTAGCCAGGTCAGTGCCCCTCTCCTAGCCTGTCAGTGCCTCCCCCAGCCTGTCAGTGCCCCCCCTCCTAGCCTGTCAGTGCTCCCCTTCCTAGCCGGGTCAGTGCCCCTCCTCCTGACTGGTCAGTCAGACACTTTTATTTGCCATCTCTCTGGAGCCAAATAGCTGAAGCGGGTAGGAGTGTCCCTGACAATAAGGAGGACGGAGAAAGGCTGCAGAGATGGCTCAGCACTTACGAGCACTTGCTGCCCTTGCAGAGGACCCAGATTTGGCTCCCAGAACCCACATGGCCTTTATCACCATCAGTAACTCCAGCGCCTGGGGATCCAATGCCCCCTTTTGGCCTCTCACTGCACCAGGCACATACGTGTACACACACATATATGAGGTAATTACTCACACACATAAAATTATATATATATATCATATATACACAATAATAATTATATTAATATATTTATTATACTATACATTAATAATACATATTATCTAGTGTATTAATAATATAGTATTAGTGGTATAATCATATATATATATAACAGGAGGATGGCTGACAACAAAGCCAGGAAGCTGTAGAATCGGTTTTTCTAGAGCCAGGGTCTATGGTTTCCGGCAATTGCCAAAGGGATACTAAACCCAAAGCCTCATCTTAGAGGGCACCTCGGTGCCTGACGGTGCTGCGGGCAGAGAGTTTAGGAGGCCTCTCTCAGGCGGGCACAGCCCGTGTGGGACTCTGGATGCCTGGGTGTGTCTCCAGGAGAGGAGATTGAAGAGGCAGAGTAACAGCCCGGATCTGAAGTTCAGGAAGAGATGAGAACAAGGAGAAGGGTCTGGTGTTGACATCCACATCCCCAGTGCACGAGGGGACCAACCTGGGCTGTGCGAGTGAGTTTCAGGCCAGCCTGAGCTACATAGCAAGCCACTGTCTCAAAAATACAAACCAAACCAGGGAGGAGGACAGAGGGAGGGAACACTGGCTTAAAAAAAAACAACGGAAGTAGCTGGAGTCAACATTCCAAGGTTCCACTGGTGTCTGGACTTGTAGAGGAATTTTGAAAACCGGGCCTGGCCCCACCTGACTGGAAATGGACTAATGTTGACTTGAGTTTCAAAAACGGAACCAGGGAGTTTCCACAGACTTCAGTTTGGGAGCAGGACTAGGGATTCAGGGCTCACAAAGGACAGGTCCTGCCAGACAGCAGACATCGCTTCTACTTTGGATCAAGTTCTGAGCCTGGCAAGTTCCTCTGGGGAATATTCTCCCAGAGTCCAGGGCTTCTGGGAATGAATAGCTGGGGATGATGGGAGATGGGAGCTGAGCAAAGTGGTAGAGGATATACTCCACCACCAAACAAACCAAACGAAACCCGCGGATGGTAAACGGGTGGCCCTCAGCTGAATTCAACTTTCAGACACTTTACATCAGAGAGGGGAAGGGTTTGTAGCTCGGTGGTAGATAGAGCATTTGTCCAGCACACACAGGGGGCTAGGTTCAATTCCCAGTACAATACGACATCAGATAACCGGTGCTGCTTGTTGTGGTGCGAGCCTAGGATCCTAACACTGGGTAGAGGGAGGGGGGTCAGGCCTTCAAGGTCCTTCCTGGCTACATAGGGAACTGGAAGCCAGCCTAGGCTACGTGAGACCCGGTCTTAAAAATAAATAAGTCAGGGGTGGTAACTTGTGCCCTTAGTCCCAGCACTTGGGAAGCAGAGGGAGGCAAGGACAAACTAGTCTAAGTAGTGAGCTCCAGGCCAGCCACGGCTACATGGTGAGGCCACGTCTCAAAAAAAGAAAGAAGGAAAGAAATCAAGTTGATGAAGACATTCTCTACAAAATCGCCTTCCCTCTGGCCAGCACGGCTGTCGCTACCCTCCGCTGTGGAAGCAAGCATATGCTACCCTAACACTCAGTCCCCAGCTCTCCCCACTGCCTTTCCCGGATACTGCTATCTAGCTAAAGCCAGCACAGATTTGAGTGTGTGACCCTCATTTACCCTGTAGAGACTCCAAGAGAAGACAGGAGTGGCGGTGGGAGAGACTGCTGATAACTCACAAGATGGCAGCCGAGCCCGGAGCACAGGCTGCAGGCTCCTGTCAGTCGTCCTGTCAGGCGCAAGGGTTGAACTCTTGAGATGTAATGAAGCAGACACTCACATTTGTTTGTTTTGAACAGGACCTCACTCAGGAGCCCGAGCTGGCCTGGAACTAACTGTGCAGCCCAGGCTACCCTCAGTCACTGATTAAGAAAATGCAGTGCACGGTCCCGTAGAAAATACAAATGAGGAAAACGTGAAAACGAAGCTGTAAGTTGCCACGTGGGTGAAGACACTTGTCAGGCGAGTCTGCAGCTTGAGTGCAATCCCTGGGATCCACAGGGAACCCATGGGGGAAGTTGACCTCATTGCATGCACACTCACCCCCAACCCACCCCAGAAGGAGGGAGGGAGAGAGAGAGAAAAAAGAAAGAGAAGGAGGGAGGGAAGAGGAGACTCAGGAGGGAAGGAAGCAGGGAGGAGGGAGAGAGAGAAAGAAAGAGAGAGAGGGAGGAGGAGGGAAGAGGAGAGTGAGGGGGAAGGGGGACGGGAGGGAGGGAGGAGGAGAGAGGGAGGGAGAGAACAGAACAGATAAGGTAGGCAAGCCATCTGTAACCCCCTCCAGCTGAAGCAGCCGCTGTTAACACCCAAGTCTCCCCGCTTCTCCATCTTTTATTCTACATTGCTTTTTATTGAAGAAGCAAAACTGTCTCCGCTGTTTTAGAATGTGACTTTTTCCGGAACGGCTTCCAATAAACGTTTTCCCAGGTTACTTTTGAACACCGCCATTGTACGCAGTGAAGAGTCCCACGGTGCGGGGTGTGCTCACTGACTCTGTTGCTGACAGTTCGCACCCAGGGCTAAGCCCGCATCCTTCAACGTAACGACCCCGCTTCTAGGAATATAGCCCTCAAAGTGAAGCACTGATAACTTGTAATAACTTACCAATCATTACCTTAGCAATAGTAGCAAGAGCTCGGGCATGTGACTCAGCAGTTAAGCGTGTCGGCTGCTCTTCCAGAGGACAGGAGTTCGATTCCCAGCACTCACAGGGCAGCTCACAACCGTCTGCGACTCCAGTTCCAGGGGACCTGACACCCTCTTCCCGCCTCCTCATGGACCGGGCCAATACAAGGTGCACAGACAAACATACATGCAAAATCCCAGCATTTGGAAGCCTGAGGCAGGAGGATCAGGAGTTTGAGGCCAGTCTGGGCTACACAGCAAGATTCTGTTTTAAGAAGTAACAGAGAGAAAACTCTATGGCAGGAACTTGAGTGCTCAATCCCCTCCCCTCAAAGACAGAACAGAGCTATGAAAATAACGAGACCCAGCAGTGAACTTACTACTGAGCCACGTTGAGCAAGTTAGTTCCGTCCCTGGACCTCAGTTTCCTTGTGTATAAAACGGGAGTGAGAGCAGTCTTTTCATCTGCCGGAATTAAGATGCGGACAACGCCAGGAAACAAAGAAAAATAGACATTGTTTTTTTTTCCTATATGTGAGAGACACAATTTATAATAATATCGCATGAAAGCCGTGGTGGCACACTCCTGCAATGCCAGCCCTTGGGAAGCAGAGACCGGAGGACCAGGAATTCAAGTTCATGCTCAGCTGTACAGCAAGTCTGAGGCCAACTGGGAATACCTGAGATCCTGTATCTGATTAGTTACTTATTAATTAAGAGTAAAATGACAGTAAAGTCAGCTCTCCTGAGCCTCTCGGCGCTAACGCCCGGCTCTGATGGTTGGGAAGGGTGGGTTCTGGGAGAGGGTCGGGAAGGAGGCTGGGTCCTCAGGAGCTGCTGGGAAGGGAAGTCGGGGGCTGGACTCTAACGGGGCTCTGAGGTTTGGCCTTCACCGTCATCGAGCAGCGTCTGTAATGGAGCATGTGTAATGGAAATGTATTTTTTGCCTGCGGATTAGAAAATAGACCTCTAAATGTAGCCGAGGCCGCGTGATCGCGCAGCTGCTCGGCCTGTGCACCGGGCTTCCGTTCCTGCCGCCATCGCCTGCCTGGCCTCTGGGTGCCGCTGCTCCCTCTCCAACCGGGTTTGCTGGGAAAACAGCTGGAACTTTTCAACTACGTTATCCTAAAAGTCGAGTATACAACAGCAGCAGCAGCAGCAGCAGCAGCAGCCCTGGGCAAAAGCACAAACAAAGGCTCCAGGATTCTGTGCCTACAGGTGTGTAAGTTATCCAATCAAGACATCCGGCTGTGAGATGAAGAACGCCCTCTCCATCCACGACCAACTATGTTAACCTCAGCATGGTGACACGTCTGCTGTCATTTCTGGAACGCTGAGGCAGGGGAATCATGAGTGTCAGGTCATCCTAGGCTGTACCTCGCGAGACCCTGTATAAAGCAGAGCGGTAGCTTCAGTGGTAGAGAGCTTGCCTAGCAAATATAAGGCCCTGGGTTCCATCTCCAATCTCTCTCTCTCTCTCTCTCTCTCTCTCACACACACACACACACACACACACACACACACACACACGCTGTGTTGAGATCTAGGTTTTTTTCTCAGTCTTCTTGGAGATCCATGTCCCCGGCCCTTCATTTCCCAGCCCTGCCCGACTCTGACTGTCCCAGGCTGTAACCGCCCCAGATAACACAAGGATACTCACGCTTGTGCATGCGAGCTTCTTCCTCCAAAACCCTTTACATTCCCAAAATAATCATCCCGTGGACCCAGGTCCTTAGGAAGACAGACCCAGGGAAGGCGTCCCTGTAGGCCCAGAAAGGACTTGCTGCCACTGAGGCAGCCATCCTGGAACCCTGGATTTCAAGTGAGTGTACAGACTCCTTGCTCCCAAGGACATGAGGGGGCTTTTCTTACTCTCACACGGGGAGTGAGGTCAGGGAGAGGTGACCCCGCCCCTCAGGATTGCCCTAGACATCTGAACTCCTGGATCTGTGTGTTGTAGACCACGCCTCCTTACTACCATACCTCATCATGCCTCTTTCTTGCTTTGAGCCCCCTTGTATCCAGTGATTGACGCCAGACAGGACCCCCACTTATTGGCCAAGACCACAGCTGCCCTGGAATCTTCCTCTCTCAGTCCTCAAAACAGCCTCACAGTCTGCAGAGGCGCACAGTAAAATACTGCGGGAAGAGTGTCCTTTTAAGGGCAGAGAGTGCCATTTCTCTCTCGGGGGACAGATGATTCTGGCCTTAATGGAACCCTCCTCCGTCTGCCTGGTCTCCGCTGATGGGAAGGCAGGCTCTTGAAGCAGCCCTGATGAGAGATAAGGGCTCTTTGCCTGCCATGAAAAATTCATGAAGGAAGACTAGTGCTGGCCACTTGGGCAGCCTCCAAGCTACTGTGCTCGGGGGACTCGGCGAGGATCTGCAAACGCCAAATGGAAAATTTCTTTCCTCTCCAGCACGTCTTGACACACTTCCCGTCCGTGTTGCTGTCCCTGGCGAAACCTCTTCAGTCTCCCTGATGCCCATGTGCCGAGGCATTTAGGAAGCAAGGTGGCCTGCTCCCCCGGGCCGGCCGCATGGCGCTCACCTGGCACCCTCAACAGAATAATCCTTGTACCTAGACAAGCTGGCACAGCCCCGGCCACCTGTCACCCCAGACCTGGAAGAAAACCAAACTGGCTATTGGCTGTCCTCCCCTCGCCCCCCACCCCAGCCAAGACACCTACAGAATACTGCGTGTTCTGATTTCTTAACCGAGAAGTCTGATCGAAATTCATGGGATTGGTCGAACGGTCAAAGCTCACAAGTTAGGAAAGAGACAGACGTTAGTGTCACCGTGTTGGGGAGATGGGTTTGGATGAAGTCACGGGGAACAAGTAAGACTGGAGAGTTGAACTCTCGCATAAGATGGGCTTGAGAAACCTGACTGCAAGCTGGTGACACACAGTGGTAACCATGGCGGCGGAAGCCATTCAGAGACAGTGAGTGCCAGGGCTGGGGCGGGCAGGCCACGGGGGAAGTTCTCCATTCAGGGATGGGAAAGCCACAGTTACAGATACAGAGGCTTCTGGTCTCTGCCTGTGGCCCCAGTCAGAGGCAAACCTCCCTCGGATCCAGATGTGATAGTATACATCTGGAATCCCAGCACTTGAAAGGTGGAAATGGGAGGGTCCGGAGTTCAGTCATGTAGTGAATTCGGGGCTAGCCTGGACTACAAAAGACTCTGCCGTAAACAAACAACTTCCCTCCACTGTTCCCGTCCTGGTCCAGCTCGTGCCCTCAACCCATCCCCTGTGAGCTTGGCAGCTGCTGATGCCCTGGCATTAGCTCCCAACCGTCTTAGGCATTCATGCGGTCCTCTCCATACAGCAAAGGCCGGGGGCTCAGTCAGCAGCTTCTCATTGAAGAGCTTGTCCTGACAGGCGCGGTGACTTGTGCCTTTAATCCCAGCAGTGGGGAGACCAGAGCAGGCAGATCTCAGTGAGCTCAAGGCCAGCCTGGTCTACAGGGTGAGTTCTAGACCCCCAGGGTTACATAGTGAGACTCTGTCTCAAAAGAAAAGAAGAAAGGTTGGTCTTCCACCCACTCCCAGGGAGCCACCCAAGGCGCTTCCTAAACCCTAACTCCCCAACACAAGAGTCTGTGCACCACTGCTTCCTCGTCAGGGCTCTGCCAGGAAGGACAGAGGGATGGATGGGATGAGGAAGCAGAGGGCTTCCCCGCACCGGCAGACACAGGCCTCTCTTGCCATGACCAGGACGGAGCAGTTGGGTTGTTTCTGCTTGTTGACAGTGGCCAGGAATCAATCGCAGAAAACGTAAGGTTCCTCGGCGATCTCTGAGTGGCATTAGCCCCCGGGTCATTGTGCAGCATCCACCCCGCAGCTCAAACACTGGCCAGCTGTTTACTCCCGGTCCCCACACCGGTCCCCACAGCCACTGTTCTGCTGTGAGTCCGGGAATCAGACTGCTCTCAGCGCCTCCCGGAAGCGGACTCATACGGCCTGCGCCCCTTGCAACTGGCCATTTCACTTGGCAGGAGGGAAATTCACTTAGAGGAGAAACGTCTTGTAAGTGCTCAGTAATGTTACACCAAAGGCACACACCTCGTTTTGCTTATGGACTCACCCGCTGAGGGGCACTTAAAGCAGGCTTTTTAAAGCTGCTCTCTTTTCTTCCTATCTTGCACGCGCCGCTTCACGTTAAAGTACATTTTTAAAGCTTTCGTTAGCACATGCTAATTATGCACAATAATGGTTTATTATGACGTTTCTTACATTTCTATTGTATACTTCGAGAGTATCCACACCCATTGCTCCCTCCGGTTCCCTTTCCTCTGATTCTCTCTCTTCACAGGTATCTCCTCTCCAACTTTCAGTGTTCTTTTCTTCTTTCCTGCCTCTTTTTTTTTTTTTTTTGACCAGTGAGCTTCATAAGCATCGTCTTCGGGGTCACAGGCAAAAGGTTACTTACAAGAACAGGGGCAACTTACCTACAAGGGCTGCATCACGAAATAAAATGAGTATTATTATTTGGAGTATTGAGGGATTTTTTTTTAATTGATGTTGTTTGAAACCAAGGCCTGGGCCTCACCGTCCTCCTGCTGGGATTGCAGGCTGAGCCGCCATGTCCAGCTAGTGGCTCTTAGATTGTCAAACACAGTCTACGTCACTGGCTTAGTCAGGGTCACTGTGGCCGTGACGAAGCCCCATGACCGAAGCTACCTGGGGAGGGGAGGGTTAATTCGGCTCACACTTCCACATCACTTTATCATGGAAGGAAGTCAGGACAGGAACTCAAACAGGGCAGGAACCTGAAGGCAGGAGCTGATGCAGAGGCCATGGAGGGTGCTGCTCACTGGCTTGCTCGGCCTATTTTTTATAGAATCCAGGCCCTCCAGCCCAGGGGTGGCACCACCCACCACGGGCTGGGCCCTCCCCCACTGGTCACTAATTAAGAAAATGCCCTACAGCTGGGTCTTACGGAGGCATCTTCTCAACTGAGATTCCCTCTTTTCAGACAACTCTAGGTTGGGTCAAGCTGACATAAAGCTACCTGGCACAGGTAATTAACCAGATTTCTTCAGGAGCCAAACCTGAAATGGGTTTGGGGGTGAACAATATAAAAGCCACTTTTACGCATCTTCGGTTCACAGAAGCCTTCTGCCGGCCACCTTCCCCCGTGAGGACCGCCGTCCCGAGCTTGTGGTCATATGCTTCTGTCTGTAATTTTATCATGTGAGAATTTCCTCTGCTCCCTCTCAGGGCCCATCGTAAACGAGTCTTCAGGGGAGACAGGGCACTTGCAGGATCCCAGGCTGACTTGTTGCACCCCATGCTCCTGCAGTGATATGCTGTCTCACCCCAAGCCCATGGTTCAGAGGCTGCAATCCTCAAAGTCACGAGCCAAAATAAATCTTTTCTCTTTGTAAGTTTATTGCCTCTGGTATTTCATTACAGTGTGAGGAGGCTATCTGCTTACACAACTCTTCCTTCTCTTGTGGTGTTTTGTCAGCAAACCTTGGCATTGTTTAGTTTGTGGATATTTTATCCCGGTCTCTGAGACTACATGGCTTTTCCCGTGTCTCAGTCTGTCTTCTTTTAAAGACACCGGTTTTTGAACTGTCCCTAGCCAGCACGACTGTCTTAACTTGGTTGCAATGATCCTGATTCCAAAAGGATCAAGATGTGAACGTAGGCTTTTAAGGGACACAGTTCAACCCACTACTGATGGACATCCTTGCCTCCTGCCCTACCATAGAGGAACGCTTGAAAGAAGTTTTTGTTATTTTAGTTCCTTTAAAAACACAAAATGGCATTTGGATTAGGTTTGCGTTCCCACCCCAGCTGTGGGAGAGCTGTTTACGAGGTGGATTTGGAAAGCTTGATGCAGGTGGCTATCATTTGGTTGGGTGCAGTTGTTCCGGCACCTGCAGCTTGTCTTTGGAATTGCGTGCCGCATGGGTTTATGGGAACTTTTGGTTTAGGGCATAAAAGTTCTGAAGCCCCAGAGAGTCAGGGTGGGTGTTGGTTGTTGGTTGGTTGGTTGGTTGGTTGGTTGGTTGGGTTGCTGTTAGTGTGATAATTCCCAAAAGAACAAAGGTTGGAGAGATTCGAGCTTAGGACAGCTAAAACGAGGCTGGGAAGATTTCTACCTTTCTTTCTATATCAAGGCCCTTGTAAAAGTGGTGAAGATTTCTATCATCCTTCCCTAAATTGAGGGTAGAAAGAGGTAGCTACTGCTCCCCCTCCCCCCTTCTGGAGGCAGGCAGGAGCATGGTTCCCTGCTCACAGGCAAACAGGAGGTAGGGAGGTACCAGAGGCTTCCCTTAGCAAGAGAGGCAGCAGAGGCACATTGCTCAGCCTTTGCTGTGAAAAGAGCCACGAGAGCTGTGGGCCAGCAGAGTGGCTGCACCAGCCTGCGCTGGGCACGGGGTGTGATGGCCCAGCTCCATCATCATCGCTGCTGCAGATGCTGTAGCATTCGGGAGACATTACCACACCCGGCGAGGCCACCGAGTCTACGGCATTTCGGGTAGGAATAAACAGACTCATGACTTCCCACTCCAGGCCTCGGGGGTGCGGGTGGAGGATGAGGTCCTCAGGGGCCCTGCAGCACCCGTGCCTAACACTGGTCCTAAATGCCCTTACCCCTTACTGCCCTTCCTTTCCTCTCTGGCCTCTGGGAGGCGGAGCATCACAGCATCACAGGGGCGCAGAGGGCTCTTCACAGGCAACCGCTGCAACGGATGGATGAGTGAGTGAGAAAAACGGTCCTGTGGGTCCTGACCACAAACTGTGCGTGTGTGTGCATGCGTTTGTGTGTGTGCATGTGTGTACATGTGTGCATGTGCTTGTGTGTGTGCATGTGTATGTACATGTGTGTATGCGTGCATGTGTTTGTGTGCGTGCATGTGTTTGTGTGTGCATGTGTATGTGTGTATGTACATGTGTGCATGTGTGTACATGCGTTTGTGTATGCATGTGTATGTACATGTGTGCATGTGTATGTACATGTGTGCATGTGTGTGCATGTGTGTGCATGTGTATGTACATGTGTGCATGTGTGTGCATGTGTTTGTGTGTGTGCATGTGTATGTATGTACATGTGTGCATGTGTATGTACATGTGTGCATGTGTGTACATGCGTTTGTGTGTGCATGTGTGAGCATGTGTATGTGTGTATGTACATGTGTGCATGTGTGTGCATGTGTGTGCATGTGTATGTACATGTGTGCATGTGTGTGCATGTGTTTGTGTGTGTGCATGTGTATGTATGTACATGTGTGCATGTGTGTACATGCATTTGTGTGTGTGCATGTGTATGTACATGTGTGCATGTGTGTACATGCGTTTGTGTGTGCATGTGTGAGCATGTGTATGTGTGTATGTACATGTGTGCCTGTGTGTGCATGTGTTTGTGTGTGCATGTGTGAGCATGTGTGTGTATGTACATGTGTGCGTGTGTGTGCATGTGCATGTATGTGTGTGCATGTACATGTGTGCATGTGTTTGTGTGTGCATGCATGTATGTGTGCATGTGTGTGTGTGTGTGCGTGTGCGTGTGTGTATGTGTGTATGTACATGTGTGCATGTGTGTACATGTGTTTGTGCATGTGTGAGCATGTGTATGTGTGTATGTACATGTGTGCCTGTGTGTGCATGTGTTTGTGTGTGCATGTGTGAGCATGTGTGTGCATGTACATGTGTGTGCATGTATGTGTGTGCATGTACATGTGTGTGTGTGTGCGTGTGTGTGCATGTGTGAGCATGTGTGTGTGTGTACATGTGTGCGTGTGTGTGCGTGCATGTATGTGTGTGCATGTGTGTGTGTGCGTGTGCGTGTGCGTGTGCGTGTGTGGACACAGACAATCCCTGGCTTACACTTAAGATGGCCCATTTTCCTTTTTTAGAGAGCCTCTCAGCACACATCCCAGGCTGCCCTGCAGCTGAGGAGCCTTCTGCCTCCGCGACGCAAGAGCTGGGATCACGAGAGGGCACCGCTCACTCTGCAGGGGAGTCTAAGGTGATAACCGGCTTTATGGTGGGCTTCTCGGGAAGCACGTGCACCTTGGTTTTAGTGTTCTACACCGACCGTGGTTTGTCAGAACACAGCCTCATCTGTGCGCGTCTGTGCACAGGTTGAACTGTCTTGATAACAAACCACCTCAAACTTCAATCCCACGAAAACCATTTGATGTGCTGAAGGCTCGGGTCAGGAAGTCAGATGGGACCTAGAGGGAGCCCAGTCTCCACCCCAAGGCAAGGCTGACTCAGCAGCAGGGGGCTACAGACCTCTGCAGGCGTCTTCACCCACATGTCTGGTGGTTTGGCTGAGCCTCAGCTGGGCTGACAGCCCAGACACCTACTCTAGTCTCCGCATGTGGCCTCTCCACGTGGGGTAGGCTGGCTTTCTTCAAACCAGCCGGGAGCTGGGATCCAAGAGAAAGTTTCCCACAAACCTAAATGCAAGCACACAGAGTCGTTATGATCCGTGCCTGGGAAATCCCGGAGCGGTTCACAGCACCACCTCTGCCCCTCAAGGCCGTCACACAGGTGGCCGGTTCAGGGCCCTGAGGAGTGGGCAAGAGTCTGGGACATGTGGATGGACTTGTGTCCACCCACCACTGGAGAGACGGTCCAGTGGTTATGGGCGCTTGTTGCCCTTGTAGAGGACTCTGGTTCGGTTCCCAGCATGCACATCAAGCAGCTCACAGCTGCCTGTACCTCCATTCCAGGGATCCAACGCCCTCTTCTGGCCTCCATGGGCATTGCATGCATGTGGCATACATAGAGACTGCAGGCTCATACACATACATAGGAAATTAAGATTTAAAACATTTTAATTATGTCATTCACACAAAAGCAGTATATGTACCATGCAAAACATTAAAACTCTTTGTGCCTCCCTGACAACCAACGGCAACCACTTTCTCCTGTTAATTCATATCTGCTTTATTTATAATTAATTGCACCACCCCACTCATTCCCAAACAATATAGTTTATTTAGACTGTTTATACACTTCATAAAAATGGCATCAAACAAAGCTAGCTATGGTGATTTGAATGTGTAATTTTGACCCTTGAGAGGCTGAAGCAGGAAGATGATGAGTTTGAGCCTAGCCTGGGGTATACAGCAAGACCCTGTCCAAAAAGAAAGAAGACATATAGATCTTTCTTTTGTGACCTCACTGATTCACTCCTGAATCAGGCAGGGTAGGCTTGGTTATGCCGTGGTGACAAACATCTCTGAGACTTCAGTGGCTCACAACTACAGTTATCCCCCCCCCCCCCCCCCCACTCACTGTGCGTGCGGCAAGTCAGCTCTGACTCTGCTCTGGAATCCAGGCTCAGGAATGGTTGCTGAGTTGCTGGTCTCCAGACAGAAGGAAGAGATGCTGGGTCACGTGTTGGTTCTTCAAACTCCTGTTCAGAAATGACACCGGTCAGTTCCACTCCTCTCCTGTCAGTCAAGCAAGTCACATGACGAAGTCTAAGGTCAGGGAAGTTACAAATGTCCTTGGCAGAGGGACATCCCGAAGAGGGCGGCCCCAGAATCACGAGGAATGTTCGAGATAGTAACTCAGACTACCATGGTCATAGTGACTTGATTCCTTAGTTCATCTAATCTCAACATTCCTGCTTGGTCACAAGTGTTGTCTCTTGCAGAACAGCTCACCTTTCTCCTAGGAGAGCTCTAACATTCCCACCCAGTTACGGAAACAGTCTGGAGTCTCGGGGACAAAGGGTGGAGGTGTGGTTCCTCTGCCGGAGAGCTGAGACGGGGAGGGCAGGTTAGCGGGTGGGAGCGGGCTTGGGAAACAGCAAGGAATGCTTGTTTAGGAAGAGCCGAGCCCTGGCCACTGACATCCTGAAATGCCACAGAACTGACATTACAAGTGCCCCTTAAAAACTTTGTGTGTGTGTGCGCGCGCGCGTGCAGGTACGCGAGTATCATGGCATAAACACAGAGATCAAAGGCCACCTCGAGTCTCTCCTTCCAACTTGGGGGTTTCCATGGTTCTGACTCAGGTCGTCAGACTCGGCAAGGAGGCCTTTGTCCACAGAACATCTCACCGGCCACCGTGGCGTCACGTCCCTGCTCACTGATATGTTTCTCAAGTGGCCTCAATTTCCAGGTGCCAATTTCCTTAAGCCTGGGGACAGGAAGTCTTGTTCCTCCCATCGCTGACCTCTCTGACCCTAAATCACCACAGAGACTCCTAAAAACGATGAGGAGTATTTGGCCAAAGTCATTTTCCCAGCCGTTATTCTTTCAGTTTGATTAAATAAACATGGTTCATTGCCCTCTATCAGGGAGCCACACAGATGACTAATTCGCCGCCCTTGACCCCAAAGGGCAGAGCCGAGAGCAGATGTTATGCGCATGAGTCAATGTGACTGGTGAGATAGGGACGGTGACATGAGGCCTGAATTGTGTAGGCGCTTGCCCTTGACGCTCTGCCTCAGCACAGCGCCTCACGGACGCAGGACTTGAACACATTAGCGGAAGCTTGAGTGTCGAGGGAGAGAACTCCACAGAAGGCGAGGAGGCCACGCAGATGGAGGGTTCTGTAGCAACAGAGGGTTGAGCGGCTCCCAGGTGAAGGCTGTCTAGCCAGCCCGCTCGCTCCAGGGATCCTGTCTTTGCCTCCTGCACACTGGGGTCACAGGCTGGCCTCCCAGCTGCCATTTACAGGAGAGTTGGGGAGCCAAACTCAAGTCCTAACACTTGGGTAGCAGGCCTTCTACCCGAGGAGCCATCTCAGCTCCCAGGACTCTGGAGAGATGGCTCAGCGGTTGTGAGCACTGGCTGCTCTTCCAAAGGACCCCGGTTCAATTCCCAGCAGCTCACAACCGTCTGTAACTCCAGTTCTAGGGGGTCCCCTCCCACAGACATACATGATGAAAAAAACACTAATAAATCTTCAAAAACGAAACAAAAATAGTTCTTACAGGTCCTTACAGGAATGCTGAGGACTAGGAAAGGAGAAAGAGACAGGAGAGGATCTGTCTGAAGACAGCTCAGGGCAGGAGGAGCAGCCGCCCTCAGGGTAAACACAAAGGGGGGCATGAAAAATCAGGGTGGCTCCCAAGCAGGGAGCTGTATAGTAATCCACTGAATATAAGGATATTCAGAGATTTGGACCTTTGGGCTGTTGACGGTCATAGGCACATTGTAAATGCGTTTCTTTGGGTTCACACTTAGGAGTGAGAGTTAATGCGTGCTCTCCATTGCTGGATTTCTAACCTATTTTCTAAAATCTTGATCTCATTGCACGCTACTTGTGCAACCTTAAGTAAATAATTTCAACCACCTGGCCAGCGTATCTGTAAACGAGGACTGTCACGTTGGCCCCGTGGGGCTATGGGCATTTTGCAAGCTCTTAGAGCCACGCTGGCTTTTGCAAAGTGTTTTATGAGTGTTGGCTGCTATTCCGCTTTTCCTGGGTAACTTCCTGCTCTTCCTCTCTGCTCTCCTCCTGTTTCCCCAAAGCTCTATCCTTCCAGGTTCAAGGTAACTGGATTGCGTTTCTAAGACTGGTCTATTCCTGTGACTTCTGCTGTCTTATGCATGGACACATCTGCAAAGTAGTATGTTAAAAATATAACTGCAAATCCCTTTCTCTACAAAACTTGGTCTCCCTCCTACTGGCCAAAGCCTTCCTAGTCAGGACATCGTATTTGCTCTCTCGCCCCTCCCCTTTTCATGGTCCTGAAACTTACTTTGTAGATCAGGCTAGCCTTGAACTTGCTAAGATCGTTCTGCCTCTGCCTTGTGCAAAATTACAGGCATGTAACACCACGAATGGCCTCCCTCTCCTTTGAGTTTGTATGTCCCCATAATCTCAACAGCCCTGGATCATCCTGACCATTCTCTTCCTTGCGATTACCTTTGAACCGGCTTGGAGTCATCTCTGGCCCTTCTTTTTCCCTTATATCCCAATTTTAATTTGTGAGGGAGTCCTGATAAATTTATGTGTATTCATATCTGTGTGTGTGTGTGTGTGTGTGTGCCTGTGCATGTCTGCCTCTGTGCGTGCATGTGTGCGTGTGTTGTGTGTTTCCGGGAATGGAACCCAGGGCCTTCTGCATGCACAGCAAGCACGCTGCCTCTGTGCTACACCCCAGCCTAACACCTCTCTCTTTTCTACTTCCTGCCCTTTCTGCTCCCATTGCTTACTTACAATTGCCTACTCGATTTCTCCTACCTGGTTCCAGGCTCTCCACTCACCCAAGGGTACTTTGTGTTTCTGGGGTGACCTGGCTAAAACACAGGGGTGCTTCCAGCCTGGGCAACCAGATGCACGGCTTCGGGAATGGTAGCTCCTCGGCAGGCGAAGACTGCTTAAAACTCAGAGCCACACACACTGGAAGCCTCTGCGTTTCAAGGCATTCCAAGGAGGGCATTCAAGACATTTACAAGCTTTGGTGCAAGAAAATCTGCTAACTCCCAGGAAGAGCTGTGAGTAACAGTGAGCCACAAACCAGTTCCTCCGCCCCACTCCAAGACCACCATTGACCTCTGTCTCCAGCTCACTGCCACAGTGGGCTTCTGTACAACCCTGGGACGGGCAGGCTGCCCTCCGGCTCCACCGTGCAAAAGCTCCAATGCAGACAACAAAATCACAGCAACAGATACATGACACACACAGAACATCCAATAGAGAAGGCCAATGTCATAGTTAAAACATGAAACTATATTGAAAGTCGCAAGGGAGAAAACACATCTTCCACGACAACCTGCCTTGCCACAAGCCTGAAGCAACTGGATCAATAGACCATGGACTCTGAAACCTCCAGCCAAAATAAACCTTTCTCCTTTAAGTTGATTTATCTCAGCGTTTCATCACAGCCACAGAGCGCTGACAATGCAGACGTGTATCTAGACTACTCGAAGGCCTCACACGACCAGATAGTAGAAAGCAGGACGTGGAGATCTGTGCCTGATACGGATGAACTTTTAAAGCAGAGTATGAGCCATGAACGACATACATCTGATTCCGTGTGTATTGACATTTCTAGACTAGGGGAATCTGCAAAGACATTAATATGTGGGGGGTTAGGGGGCACGAGCACTCCGGAGGATGGGGAGTATTTGCATTTAAAAACTACATTTGTTTACTTGAGATTGGGGACACCTTGCCAGACTCAGTTCTCTCATCCTACCGTGTGGGTCTCGGGGACTGAACTCAGATTCTCAGGCTTGGCTGCAAGCGCTTTTGCCTGCTGAGCCATCTCACCGGCCCCGCCGAGGTGAAGTGCCCACTGGGTGAAGACCCCGAGACACCACCGGGACTCGAGATCCACGCAAATGCACGAAGCTTTATTGCTAGTGCGCTAGGGTCAACACGACTCTGTGAAGCAAGAGGAGGAGCGAGACCCTGAGAGCAGCTCACGCGGGGTTTTATAGCATTTTTAGAGGCAAAGTCAGTTACAGAGTATTTGGCGCATTTTCATTGGTTCACAAAATAAGCAGTCGCTGACCTTTAAACTGATTGGTGCTGGCAAGGGATACGGCTCTGTTGGGGTGGGGGATTCCCAGCCGAGGGTAATTGGTTGGGATCCCTGTACCTGTGGTTCTTCTCAGTATTGTTGAATTGTTCAGGAACATGAAACTTAGGCCTTCAGTTTGTCAAAACTGAAGCCTTTGGCCTTTTCAGAGGATCATTTTTAAAGTAAGGACAAGGCTCTCACATTGCTTGTGGTGCTGGCTGTACACTACGAATACTCTAAAAACCACCAAACCGTACACATGAAATAGGTGAATTTAATGCTGTATGAACCAATACAGCTGCTAATAATAATCTACACCGGCCTCGTATGCATTGTTTAATTGTCAGCAGTATGACGTGGATCCCGTTTGGAGTTAGAAATGAAGAAGCTGAGATCCACTTAACCAGCAGCCATCTTAGCCTAGAGCCGAATCCAGACAGATCCTTCGCTTGGGAACTGCAGGCCCTTCAATAGCCTCTCCTACGCCAGAAGATACATCTAATTCCTTTTGGTTTTATTTAATGAGCATATTGATCATCTCTCACAAGGTACAGTTTGGCCCCTGTGGTGGTGAGGCTGTGTGTGTCTGTGTGTGCGTGAGACATATCACATAACTTACCCTCACATGGTGTACAATTCACTGGTATTGAGCATATTTACCTCATGAGCAACCATCCCCACCACCCAGCTACAGGCTTTTTTCTCTTCCCAGACTTGAAGCCAGGCATCTGTTAAACCTAACTCCCGGCTACCTCTCCCTGCCGTCCTATTGTATGTTCCGACTCTGAATCAGACACTTGTGGAGGAACACTTGGAATTTTTACATTAAGAAAAGCTTTTTGGTTTAGCTGACTAGTCACTAGAGGTTCGTGCTCCCACCCCAGCTGTGGGAGAGTTGTTTACGAGAGGGAATTGGAATGCTTGATGCAGGTGGCTATCATTTGGTTGGGTGCAGTCGTTCTGGCACCTGTAGCTTGTCTTTGGGATTGCGAGCCGCATGAGTTTATGGGAACTTTTGGCATAAAAGGTCTGAAGCCCCGAGAGAGACGGTGTGAGCGTTGGTTGGTGGTTGGGTTGGGTTGCTGTTGTTAGTGTGAGAACAAGGGTTGGAGAGATCCGAGCTTAGGACAGCCTAAAAAGAGGCCGTGAAGATTTCTACCTTTCTTTCTGTACGAAGGCCGCTTGTAAAAGCAGTGAAGATTTCTATCTTTCCTTTCTCTTTCCCTAAATTGCGGGTAAAAGATTGTAGCATACTGCTACAGACGCCCTGCTACCTAGAGGTACCTCACAGAAGTGAAACCTTACAGTGTTGACTGCTTTATTCTTGTTGGCTTATTTCCCTTAGCGTACTAGAAACATGATCATTCATGCTGTGGGGTGACAGAATTTCATTTTTCTTACTCCTCCATCTACAGACAATCAGGTTGTTTCTTCTCAGCAGCTGTGAGCCATGCCGCTATGAACACTGGCGTAAAAACGCCTCACGGAGTCTAACTTTTACGGTACCGTGTCAGCATGGAGGGCGATGCGACACATGAGCTTAAGGTAGTACGTGGAAGAATATTTTAAATTTTAATAGTTATGACATGGTTTCAGTGGGTTCAGAAGTTATAACCAGCACTTCAAGCATCACAGGTAATGGTCTGTCCATCGGGTTCCTCAGCCTCAGCACCACCGTCGGTGGCCAGGTAATCCCCGAGGTCAGGGGCTGGTCTACGCTCCATAGGGCAGGTCAGCCATCTCTAATCTGTATTCGCTGAATGCCACCAGCAGCCTTCC
Source organism: Cricetomys ansorgei (assembly GCA_026225945.1). Taxonomy (NCBI): domain Eukaryota; kingdom Metazoa; phylum Chordata; class Mammalia; order Rodentia; family Nesomyidae; genus Cricetomys; species Cricetomys ansorgei. The sequence goes on from JAMJFZ010003035.1 coordinate 3,338,459, forward strand.
CGGCATGACAACCAAAAATATCTCTGGGAGCAAAACTGTTGACAGTTAAGAGCAACTCATCAGGCTGAAGATGTGGCTCAGCGGCACGGTGTTTGCCTAGGGGGCGAGAGGTCACAGGTTCGATCCACAGCATCACAAAAGTGAAACCGAGACGCTGGTTTAGGATCAGTCTGGAGAAGTCATTCCATTTGAAAAGCAAAACTGCAGCTGGGCGTGGGGGTGAACTCTCGTGATCCCGGCACTTGAGAGGTAAAGGCAGGAGGATCAGGAGTTCAAGGCCAGCCTCTGCAATGTAGCAAGTTTGAGACCACCTTGGGCTATACGGGAAGGTGCTTCAAAAAAACAAAAGCACAGAATAAAAAGCAAAGCCAGGAGATGGGAATGGTGGGAACGCGTATCACCCGGCACTCGCTCAGGTCGAGATCGTGTAGCCTCAGCTGTCCTGGAACTCTCTCATAGATCAGGCTGGCCTCGAACTCACAGAGATCCGCCTGCCTCTGCCTCCCAACTGCTGGGACTAAAGGTGTGCACCATCACAGCCTGGCTCAAAAGAAAAAAAAAAAAAACCCAAAAAAAACCAAAAAACAGTTTTTTAAAGTGAATCGATTTAATGAAATCGTAAGTTACAGAAGTAAAAATACAGACACAGCCGAAATCGTGAAGGAGGCATGCAGATCCCTGGATGTGAGGGGGATGCGCGCCCGCAGGGTGTACCCGGGTGAAGGCTCTCGCAGGCCTCGGCCTCTGGGCCATCTGCTGCTCTCTCCTGCCAGGTTTCCACTGGTTCTGCTCTGGACAAGCTGTCTAGAGCTCTCCCACCCAGAGGCTTCTGTGGCTGCTGCCCTCACCACCCACTGCCCAACCAAACCAGCCCCGAGGGCCTCTAGCCGCCAGCTCAAAACTCCACGAACCTAAATCAGAAGGAACTGTTCCCTCTTCTATATAAAGATCTTCGGCACAGATTGTACTCTGCTGCTTGCTACTCTGTCTTTTGAGGCATCTCTAGGGTGTCCCCCTTGTCCTGACCCCCCACCCACTCGGGGACAGGACTTTGCTCTATGGTTCAGTCCATCTCTCTAGCACCGAAAATATGTTGCTCAGGAAAACTGTTTACTGTCTGGTTAATTAAAAATACGGTGAAAATGTATATGGGTCTCTAAAGGGATTTAAGTAGCTTTAAAATAGCTCGACCACATGGATTTTGGTAGGAAGGGATTTGTGATACAGTTACTTAATGCACGTGTTTTATTGACTTCTTTGGAATGAATGGTGGGGAACGGCAGATTTTCATTGCTGGGATTACAGATGATGAAATCCCAATACCAAAGAGAAATGGCTTTAGACTGAGATATCACCTACCTGCCTGAATCTTTTTGAATGTATCTTTTAGTTAAGTCTGGAATATCTTCTTGTGTGTGCATGTGTGTGCATGTGAATTTCATGAGTGTTTTCAATACCGGGTCTTGTGTGTAAGTATTATTGTAATATTTATGATCCAAACTGAGCCACCTCAACTTTGGTCACTGTTTACATCCCCCCCCAAATCTATATCAGGATTTTATCTTAGCGAAGTGGTAGTGACACACACCTTTAATCCCAGCACCGGGGAGGCAGAGGCAGGCGGATCCCTGTGAGTTCAAGGCCAGCCTGCTCTACAGAGTGAGTTCCAGTGTAGCCAGGGCTACAACAGAGAAACCCTGTCTCAAAAAAAAAAAAAAAAAAAAGAACAAAATGATGACAACAACAAACAAAAGATTTTACTTTTATCATTTTTAGAAAATTCTAATTTTTATTTTCAAATTTAATTAATTATTGGGTGTGTGTATCATCGAGGAGAAATGTGTGGAAGGAAGACAACTTTGTGGAGGGGGTTCTCTCCTCCACCTTGACAAGGGATCAAACCCGGGTCATCGGGCGCCCACAGAGCTCTACCCACTGGGCCATGGCTACAGGCCCCCATCAAAACCTTATCATAGACAACTTTGCATGTGGACTAGGGACACAGCAGAAGCCGGAGGAGGTTAGTGCTGTAAATAGCCAGCTGGAGGCTTTTTCTAGTACCGAAAGGAACCAGGTACTGAACTGCATCCCAGCTTGTCTTCGCTGACCTCTGACACACTGGGCCTTGGAACTAGGAACCGAGTTAACCACGGTGAGAAGCTGGCCAGGAGGCACCGGGTGTTCTGAAGCCGGACAACCCGTAAATCACTGAGCGTGACAGTAAAGCGACAATATTGCGTTTCTCCGTGTGACTCAGGTCAGCCTGTCAGGGGATTGCAGACGACACGTCTAGACCAGAGCGTTTAGAATCATTCTCTCAGCCTCTCCCGTGGCCCTGATTATGCTGATGAGGTCTAATCCTCCAAAGGAATTTTAACACAATCCTCCTCTGAACCGGCTTCAGTAGAGATAATCCGTGTCGAAAGAGGTGGGCGTGGCTGTGTGCAGCTGCAGCCCCAGTATTGGAAGGCTGATGAGGAGGGCCACGAGTTTGAGACCATGCTGAATTAGATGAGGCTTTGTTTTTAAAACCTTGGATAAAATAAAGTGACACGCGCATGCACGCACACACACGTGTGTATGCTAAAAAATCTTCTGCTCGCCAGGGAAGGAGATGGTCTTCTGAGAAAGGTTCTTCAGTGGCGCCTCTCATAACAATGACAAAGGTTTATTTAAGAGCTTGGCATCCACCAGGTGTTGCTGGAAGCAGATTGCAAACTCATCTGCTCGGTGGGAGGGCCCAGGAGGGAAGTGCATTCCGGTTAGCTGCATTTAATAAGGAAAAGCACAGCACAGAAAGGCACTATGCTTGCCCAAGGCCACAGAGCTAAGGACGGTGGAACCAGGTTCAAGCGCCGACAGCAGAGGTTCCAAAGCTGGTTGCTCTCCATTCTTCCCGGAGGACCGAGTAACTGGACCAGGCTAAGAAAGCGCCGGGCTTGCCTGACAAGAATGAGCAAGAGTGTATTACCTACAGCTCCCCATCTTCCAGGGCGCCTTGTAGACGCACTCTCCAGCGAAATCCTGTTGAGAGGCCCTCGTGGAGTTAGAGGACCAGTTACACACCAGTCCCAGAGCTTTGGCCAAATCAGAATGTGAGCAGGGACACACTGTCTCCACGTGCTGTAGGGCTTCTGATCTTCCTACCTCCACCTCCTGAGTGCTGCTGGGATTGCAAGCGTGCATCACTGTGTCAGGTCTATGCTGTGCTGCGGACTGAACCCGGGGCTTCCTGCACACTAGGCAAGCCCTCTGTATGCTGAGCCACACCTCCAGCTCCCCTGCTTTCCCAAACCTGCTTCACAGATATATTCTGGCACCTGAGCAGCTCAGGCCAATGTTCACCAAGTCCTCAGCCTCTGTAGACTGCTGAACTTTAAGGCAAAAACGAAACCAATTTTTGCCCCCTAAATGGCCTTCCACAGCAATGCTCTGTAAAACGAAATAATACGATTAAACAGAATACGGCGAGAGCCCTGGAAAAGGGGAGGAAACAGAAACCAGAGACGAATAGGGAAACAGTGCTGTGAGCTTTCTGCCGGTCAAGGATTCTTCTCGGAGCCACCCAGCACAAAGAAGAGACACGCGTCTCAGCTCCCTCTGCCCGGGCTTAGACTGCACTGTGTTTTGAGCCTCCGTGACTCACTGTGAGAATTTCTGAACCGGACAGATGTCCTTTGCTAGCACCGCGGGCCAAACCTAGAGACAGGAGGGAAAACCCACTTTTACCATGGCGAGCTGTCTGCAGCTCCCTGCAAAGTCACTCTTGGTGGCTGGGAGAACTCACTCATCCGAGATCTCAGGAGCCACCAAAGCCATTCCAAGGCCTAAGCTGATGTCTCAGCCTCAGCAAACACGGGTTGGAGGAGACCCGTGTGGGGCTGAGTCGGCTTCCTCAGCACGTGTACGGCCACGTGTATAGCCTCCAACCAGCTCTATTTAAAGGGAAGAACCAGAAAACTGTAGCTCAGAACCAAGTGTGTGCACCCACACACAAGCCTGCGCCCACACTGGTGAATACAACTCTCTTAACAGGCAGCAAATCTATTTGTAGATTCGTCATTTTTAAGAATTTCTTTCTAACTGACAACTGTACATACAAGCAGCACACCGACCGCATGATGCTTCGGTACCCGCGTACTGGTGAGGTGGATAACGGCCTTAACTGGTGACAAATCCAAAGCTCATCTCTCAAAGTCATTTCAGAAGAAGAATCAGGACCCCGGGGGAGGCTGTTCCTCAGTAAAATCCTTTGCAACCAAAGCCTGGGGCTTCTCTTGGTCAAGATGGAACAGGATATAGAGGAATAAATAAAGCTTGAGATGAGTCTTTATTGAAGAAGCATGGGTAAAAAACATACAGGTCATGAACCTCCCTCCCCTCCTCCCTGCCCGTCCCATGATTGTGTTTTCAATGGTCTGAGGTTCAGTGCAGTTCCAAGAGTCTATTTCTACCCACGCTCCAGGCTGTCCCGTGCCTCCAGAATGAGAAATGGGCTTCAGGAAAGTCTGACAGATACTTCTGAACGAAAGAAATAAAAAAGAGAAAACAGGACTGCTCCTAGGTGTGGTGGAGGAGGACATTTATTGTGTATGAGGGAGAATGTGGTTAACATGAGGGAGTGCACAGCCGGCGGCAGAGACATCTGGAGAGTCCAGGGTGGACACGACCAGACTGAGCTGCCATGTGAGGAGAGGGGGAGGGGAGGGGGAGACAGATCTGGAGACCAAGAGGTCAAGGCCAAGAGAAAGAAACAAAATGGCTGGAATTATATAAAGAAGGGCAGCCCAACCCCCTGGGCGGGAGGGTTCAGGCCAGGGGGTAGGGTATGCAAGCCAGGAGGACCCTGTAACAGCTAGGGGCAGAGGGATGCTGGGAGAACCTGGCAGGTTTACGTGGATGTGTTAAATAGGTACCTCAGCCAGCAGTCTAACTTTGAGGCCTAAGGATTTCACAGGGTGCCTTCTGGCTCAGTACTGAGAAGCCTTCCAAGGAGGCCGCTCACATTGCTTGATCTGTTTTGTTTGTGTGTGGCAAGGCCTCATCATGTAGCTCAGCCTGGCTTCGGACTTACAGCAATCCTCCTGCCTCAGCCTTCTGCTGGGATAACAGACACGAGCCACCATACCCAGCTTGCTCCCACTCCTTCAGTTGGCTCCTAATTTCCTCGTCACAATCCTGAAATGTGTTGGGGGCAACTTTAACATTGTTTCAAATGCGACTTCCTTCCTCTGGCCACGTGGTTCTTCCATTTCTCCTGCCTCCCCTCTCGCAGCCCCTCTGCGCCTGGGCGGTGTGTCCCTGGGTACCCTACTGGGGTTGCTCACCGGATTTTAGAACCGGGCCTAGCTGCATGGATAGAGAGGGTGTGAGTCTCATCAGCTACCGGCCCTAACCAGATGAAATCAGCGAGAACTAGGCTGAACGGCACGGCCACCAGCACGTGCTCCATCCTAGCCTGACTTCCAAGAGGCCTCCAACCTGCAAGGGCTGGTTAAAGACCGAAAGAACAGAACAACAGGCCCATAAAGCCCGGCGTGTCCCCGCCCTCTTCCCTAGCCGGAGGAGGGCAGGGCCGAGGCCTCCACCACCTTGTCCCTCTCTGGCTGGGTGACTCACTCACCACCTCTGCTCTTCAAACTCGGGACTCCACATCACCCGCGTCCTACAGTCCGTCCTCCCGGGCACATCAGAGCTGAGAGCCCCGAGCTGAGCTCTCTCGCTCCCCCCAGCATCCCCACGGAGCTCCGGAGTTCCAGCCCCCGAAGCCGGGTAGCAGTCACAATAGGACCCCCTCACCCCGTAGCAACCATCAACACAACCCACCCTCTAGCCCGCTCCCCCTTATCCCACCCCCGAGGGCGGGCCTTACCCAATAGCGTCTCGGCCCACTGGCCGAAGACGTCAAAAGGAACCAATTGTAGAAGAACTGTATGGTACGAGTCTCCGCCTCTATCCTGAGAAGCAGCCTCATCGACCAATGGGCTGCCAGGCAGGCTCAAGAAGCGTGCTGAGCAAATAGAGTGGCGGATAAGGTATCCAATGAGCAGCGGGGTACCCTTGGTTGGGGCGTGGCAGAGGCGGTCGTCAGGGGCGTGGCGGCAGTTGCCTGGGCGGGGCCGGTAGCGGCGGGAGCTGCGCTGGCCAGGGGTTCCGGCTGTATTTCTATGAGCGCAGCCGGCAACCGCGGAGCTGCGGGAACCGGACTCCGGGCGAGCTGGACCGCTGGAGCCAACGAGCGCAGGTAAAGCCTCCGCTGGGCGAGCCCCGCCACGCCGGGATCGCGCCCTGGAGGCGTCGGGCCGGAACCCCGAGTCCCGCGGTCCCCGGCGTGGCTCGGCCCATCGCGCCGCAGCCTGGTGCTCCGGATCGGTGGGGACTGTTGGGGGGACCGTCACCTGGCACTGCGGGGTTCCGGAGGGCCAGCTTGCCTAGTGGCGGGGTAGCCCAAACCATGGGTGGGATACGCCTTCGCGAAGGTCCTTTGTCCTCTCCGGCTCGAAGATCCGAGGTTGGGAACAAGGCCGACAGAGGCCTCCTGGCTCCCATCCCCTGTTCTCCATCGATGCTCGCTCCTGGGCCTCTGGGGGTGTGGGGAAGAATCTGCCAGGCCAGACTAGGGGGAAGAGGGTGCGGGATGCTGGAAACCTTTAAGGGCCTAACTACAAACCCGGGATATTCGATGGGCCTCTGCGCTTTGGGATCCCCGGGCCCACCTACGACCGAGGAGTTCAAGTTCCAGGGGAGCAATTTTTGGCCTACTTGGAGGCGCACTTTATTAAGCTTGTGGGACAACTGTTCTAGGTGCTTCGTGCTTTCCCGACAGCAAGATCTGTCCAGCAGCGCCCTGGGCTGCCTGCCAGGCCCGGCAGCCAGAGCCTCGACCTTGGAAGCGCCTAGGCAGATGGACAGCCACCTGTCTGGGATGCTTAGAAAGGGGAGGGTTGTATGATCCGTCCCTAAGGCCCTTCTTTATCCACCAGTGCACCCTGGGCAACATGTAATGACAAGATTGAGGGGAACTAGAGGCTTCTAGATTCCAAGGGGGTGTTGAATTCACTCATAGTGATTTTCGAGGTTTTAGCTCTCACGTGGGTGTGTGCATGCCTGCATGCAAGCAGAATAGATTATAGCAAAAGAAGAATTAATCTAGTGGTTTATTTCCGTGTTCGGTTGGAGCTGCTCCTTCTGGTTCCTTTATTCTGGTACCTCTATCTCCGGATCGTCACTTTTACCTGGCCCAAAGGCAGGTTTCAAGAACAGGCTCCAGAGAGATTGCAGGTTTGGCAGAGTCAACATGATCTGTGCCCGGAGCCTTTCAAGGGCCATTAGGTTACAACCACATTAAGCAGAGTGCATTTCCCCTCTCCGCTGCCTTCTCTCATTTGCCTGAATAGAAAGGACATAATCTTCTGAAGGTCAGAAAGCAGAAAAAAAGAACAGTTGTAACCCACCTTGCCCACGTGAGAAGTGGAGCTTTGAGTACCCAGCCAGAACGCAGGGCCTGTCCATGCTGCTAATGGTCAGTGTGAACTTAGGATATTATAAAGCCAAAATGCCGACACTCACCTAATCCATTCCCCGTAGTGTACTGATGCCTGGGACGGTCACAAGGCCGGCTGGTCATCCCAGAGTCATGACTAAGAGTCCAGCTCTTGACCTTAGATCTAGCCTGGACATGACTTGAATTTTGCACCCAGCCCAGTCCTCATACTTTAAGTTCTAGAGGAGCCCAGAGAGGTTAGAAGCACAGACTTTGGCATCTAAGAGCCTGGGTTTGAGTCTTAGTCCTGCTTCTTTCTGGCTGTGTAACTTGGGAGAGTTATCGAACCGCTCTGTGCCTTTTTCCTCGCCGACGAGGCACGGGATGACGTTGGTTCATTGGTTAAAAGTCTGGAGACAATATGCACTGCTGGGGGTATCAGGACAGCCCCTGGCACAGGCGACCATGATAGGTTTGCTAAGTAGCGTGTTCCGGTCATTCTTCGTCTTTCCTTCCCATCTGCCACCCAACAGTTCCATCCTTAAACATTTTCCCCGTATTGAGTCAGATAATGTTGTTCCCATCTTGTAATTACAGTCTTCTCAGATAACAGCCTTCCCATCATCCTTAAAGAGCACAAGAGGGACTCCTCAAGGTGTGGAGACAAAGCCCCCCAGATGCCGATCTGCACGCATCCTTACACACACACACACACACACACACACACACACACACACCCCGTCTCTCCACCCAGCCTCCCTCCCCGGCTCAGGGTGATTCAGCCTGGTTATAAATGGATGGACATTTTTAGATTAAGATTTCATGAGCCACTGAATTAAGTGCTTTTCGGGAGTTCAGGGATCGAGTGTCGAGTGCATTTAAGCTCGTTCCCTTGGTCATCTGAGTAGGGGGAGCCGCAGCGGCAGCCTGGCCCAGACACGAGCCATGACAGATCTTTGCTGGCTGTCCAACTTGGTTACTCCTCTCTCTGCACCCCATCCCCCCTTTTACAGAGCTTGAAATAAACCAGCTGGTAATTCAGCAGAGTAGTCCTCTCTCGTTCAGTGGGAGAAGTTCCCAATTCACACTACCTCTTTGATGCATTTTCAAGGCCGCTGAATCCACCCGTATTGGGGTACCCCCTGCGTGCGGGTCCAGTTCTGTAAAAATGAAACACTGTCTGTCGCCCTTGTTTCTGTTTATTGTTTTGGATTTTGCAGAAGCCCGGTCCCCTGTGGGTTTTTTTCCTTTCTCTAGGTGTCACCAAAGCTGATTACTCTTCAGTACACCTAGGGCTACGATCCCGGGTTTGGGACTTTGGACCCAGATCTTCTGCGCTCAGCCATTTTAGAATAATGGCTTTCTTTCCTTTGCTGCTCTGCCCTTTTCCCCTGGAGTTCTAGAAGGACGACTTCCTAGTCGCTGTGGTCCCCTCCTTCCGAATGCACACCTTCCTCCCAGTCATCTCTGACAGAGCCTGTACAGTACAGAAGTTCCACCACCCTGGCCCACAGCTCCGGACCGAGAGCAGAGCACAATCTCTGGCCCCGTGGCAGCCGGGAAAATGTCCCTCATTTCCCTCTGGTTCTGTGAAAACCCCTGGCAGATGGACATTTCCAATAGAATGGAATCCCATCTGGCAGAATTTCTGCCAGGGCCATAGCCTACAGTGTTTGGCTGTTTATTGGGTGTAGGATTTGGGCCAGGTGGGGAGTTGATGACTTGGGGCATTGAGGTGTCTTCCTTCTTTGTCCTGGCTGTCCCAGGAGCAGACACTGGAAGGGTGGGGGACCTCTTGATGTGGTCGGGAGTTAGGATTAGAACAACAGCCTTTTGGGGGGGGGCCCAGCAGCTTGGCCAGTGCATCACTAAGGTAGTCGTGTGTCCCCCCCCCCCCCCCCCCCCCCCCGCTTCTCTCTCTAGAGTTGTTTGACACAGGATCTACTTTTGCAATCCAGAGTTGGCCTCCCAGGGTCCTGCCTCAGCCTCCTGGGTCCTGGGATTTCAGGCATACAGCCCTGATGCCCAGTGATTACAGTCCTTGTTAACCCCCTTTGCTTCTGTCCAGCGTTGTTAACGTACAGGTGCTGAGCTGACTTTTCCATAAGACTGGTGTTGTTTTTGGTTTGAGACAGGGTCTCCTGTTGGCCAGGCTGACCTCAAGCTCACTGTAGACCCAAGGATGGCTTTGATCTCTTGATCCTCCTGCCTCTACCTCCCAAGTGCTGAGATTACATCAGTCGCCAGTCACTACTCTGTCTGTTCTTTAAGGGTTGTGTTTCTGTCTACAGATTAATTCCTGCTATCTTGGCTCCAGGGCGTCACGTATGGGCATTAAACCATTTCAGTCTATAAAATGGCTGCGGTAGACTGATACAGAACCCCGCCGTTACCTCGAAGCGTGTGTTCTGGGCTGGTTAGATGAAGCACTTGTTACACACAGGCCCACTCACCGTTCATGATCGTTAAGCAATAGTCAGAGAGAGCCGATTAGAGAGTCTGAACGCTGGTGGCGTGGGTGTGCCCAGTTGCCGACTTCCCTCTTGTTGTCTGACGCAGAGCCCGCGTTGGCTGGGAGCTGGCTGAGGTGACACGACCTTGACCTCTCATCCCTTTGCTGGAATACCAGGCTTCTGTGTTAGCGCACCAGTCTATTACGCGGTGCCGAGGCTGGAACCCGGGGCCAGCGTCCCGTCAGCCGAGCTCCATCCCCAGCCAAGTGGAGGTTTCTTAGTTCAACAAGTTCTTCACCTGGTGTACATCAGGAACACTGCTAATCAGACCAATAAGTGTGTAGGGTGTTTTGTCTGTTTGTTTTTGAGACAGGGACTCTCTTTGTAGCACCGGCTGGCTTAAAACTCGATTTGTAGATCAGGCTGACCTCGAACGCACAGACATCTGCCTCCTCTGAGCGCTGGGATTAAATGTGTGCACCAGACTACCTAACTCATTTGTTTCTTGCATGCTGTACACTTCTCTGTTGACTGTGTGTGTATGTCCGAGTGTGGGTACGCACGCGCCATGGTGTGCCTGGTTAGATGGCTTAGGGCGGGTTCTCTCCTTCCACCCTGTGGGTTCCCAGGATCCAGCAGAGACTGTCAGGCTGGGCGACAGACACCTTTTTTCTGCCGAATCACTTTTCTGGCCCCATTAAAAACTCATTTGAAGAAACATACGTCGAAAAGTACAAAATTTTGAATCTATTTGAGAAATGTCACTCTTGGGAGAATGCAGTTCTGCCTAGCTCTTAAAAACTGTACGATAATGCAAAGCCAAGCTGGCTCACACCAGTTACCTCAGCATTTGGGAGAGTGGGGCAGGAGGATTGCTGTGAGTCCAACACCAGCCTGGGCTACACAGTGAGTTCCAGGTCAGCCTGGTCTAAAATGTAAAACTATCGTTGAAGGAAAAAAAGCATAGGCCACACATTTATATGAAGGGAGAAAGCTATTTGAAAAGCGCAAAGATCAGGAAGGCAATGCATCTCTGTCGTCTCTGTCCTGACCCCGCCACCTAGTTACCCCTCAGAGACAGCAGTGCTACCGGTTCCTTCGTCCTCCAGGGAAGCTCCGCGTTATACGGCATGCCCCGCCCTTTGTACACAAGTGGTAGCACACGCTACCCACGCTGCACGAAACCTTTCCTTTCTTCTCCTAACCTTTCTTGGCAAGCTGAAACAAGCTTCCACGTCACCCTCTGTGAAGTCTGTCTATTTTAGCTTTCCATTTGCTGCCCTAGAGGCTGCTGACGGGCCCTCCTGTTTAGGCCGAAGCTTTGCATGGGTGTCTTAAAGCGTTTTGTGGTAGTTTGGAGCCATGTTTCCCTTCTTCTCTTTGTCCTATCTACTGTCTAAGGGTCTTGATCTGGTTCATTTTCTTCACCAATTAAAGAATTTAAAAGCAGGAAAGATCTCTCAGACAGCAGGCAACAACAGGCAGCAAACTTATTAAAACTGAATTATAGCATACACACACGGCAAAGTGAACAGAAAGACTCCACACAAAGTGAAGGGGGCGTTTGGAAACTGAACACACACACACACACACACACACACACACACACACCACACAGAACACCACACATGCACACGCACATGCACTCGCGCACACACACCTGGGATGGGTCCCCCTTCCCCTCATCTTGGATTGGTCAACTTAAAGAAAGGGAAGCTGATAGGCACACAGCTTCAGATAAACATGTTCAGGACCAGCCTCGGATACCTGAGAGGCTGGACAGAAGAGGTGCCTGCTGGTGGGAGAATCAAACCTGCCAGGCCTCTGTCTCGGGCCAGGAGGGTGTGGAAGCTGCCAGAAGTTTGCCTTTTTTTTTTTTTTTTCTTTTATCTGTGACACCTTTCCCTACCTGCCTGCTTGTCAAGGATCTCTCTCTCTCTGCCCCTGGTCCCTCACCAGGGCTCTGAGCCTGAGGAAATGCCTGGGGAGACAGAAGGCTTCTCCTCCAGGTTAGCCTGGGAAGGAGAGCTGGAACAGTGGAGGACGAGGGACACACAGACAGCTGGGCACCAACCATACCCTTTAGACAGAACAGGCTGGCGACGCCAGAGCCAGTTTGCTGGTGTGTGCCCGGGACTCTCCAGCTCCCGCTGTCTGACCCTGCGTTCCGCACCACAGCTGTCTCTTGTGAACATTCTCACCTTTGAACAGCAGAGAGGAGCCTGCCCTTCCCCTCAGGACTTCCTGTTTGGGGAGCATTAATAAGCGCCACACCTCTTTGCTCTCGCCTTAGGGAGAACCAGCTCTGGCCACTCCCATCACCCCCAAACCTACACAGGACTGCCGTAGCTCTGCTTGCAAGCGTCTCCCAGACGCTCCAGATCCGATCATTTTGCCGTTTCCCAGTTCCAATCTGAGGCAGCTCTGCTGACGAAAGCTCTCCCCGGGTCTAAGGAGAGCGGTTTTCTAGTCTCTCACGTCTCAGCTTCCCGTGGCTACACTTGTGCTTTAAATAACCACGCTGATTTCAACACAACCTTGGTCTTCTGTGGGTCCCAGCTTCTGCTTGTGGGCTTTGGGTTTTCTCTGGATGTGCCTCAGCAGAGGCACATCCTCTCGTGCCTTTATTTACCTGAGTCTGGTTCAGAGTCACCTGGGAAATGACCGAATGCTCAAGATGTTAGTCAGCGAGGCCAGTCTGGAGTCGTCCCTTCCTGGTCCCTGCTCTCTGCCGGACAGCCACGGCATCCCACGGTTTGTACCACGGACGCTGCTGCTGCTGCTGCGCGTGTGAGGAGAGGGGCGTTGTCATCGGTTATCCGTTCCCACCCTTACTCTAAAAGAGACAAGTCACTGTCCCCCGCCGGTGCTGTCACCTTCATTTTCTGCATGAATGGATATGTTAGCTCCTAAGGAAGTCGGCGGCTCAGAGTACAGGGAACCCTCTGTGTAGCTGTTCACACGGAGGCATTTTCCTAGGTGTAAACCCTGCCAGACCCCAGCAGAGGGAACCACTATCGTGGCCAGCACCATCCCGGAGAGTGGAACCCCGAGAGTCCCATGGCGGGGTGCGTGTGTGTGTGTGTGTTATCGATCCCTAAGCTCCTCAGGTGTTCTGTTGGTAGCACGTGCAGATCATGAGCAATCAAACGTCTTTCACATAAAGCCAGCTCCTGCGGACAATACAAACGCCAAGGCCGAGGCAGCCCCTCACCCAACAGTGCACACAACAACCATTTTAAACATAGGTAAACAAACTTCTGCAGCACTTCCACCCAGGTCAAAACGCGGTCCTGGTGGCTACTGAGTCACCGTGGCATTTGGGAACCGCTGGATTTCCTGCAGAAGGTAGTATCATGTCTCTCCCTTTTTGGTTCCCTTAAGCAGTACTGGGGGCCAGGGCATCCCTTTCGCCCAGCTTTCTCTGAGCGTGGCCCCCTTTTGACGGCCTTGTAGGCCCAGCGTCTCGGGTTGTACAGACTGTGAGGTCCTAACGTGTTACAGAGCTAGGAAAAATGGTTCTTTGACTCCTTGGGGTCCACGTTCCCCCGAGTGTCCCGTCTGTGTTGGGTTTCGTAAGGAACGGAGGGTGGGCAGAGACTGAGGCAGCACCTCAGAACACGGTAAGGGTGAGGATCAGGGAAGGCCTTTCTGAAACACGTGTGTAAGCCTGGTAGGTCCGTGACGAAGCAGGTGAAGGGGTGGCTCAGACTTTCCGAGGTGTCCGTGACCTCTCACCCAGTGCCAGACCCTGTTCGCTCCCTCGCCTCTGTAGTACCTGCTCTGACCTTGTGCTGAGATTTCCCAACCCAGGGCCCAGGGTCTATCCCGAGGCCCCTGTGTTCTCAGGAGACGAACACTGGGCACCCAGTCTTCTTTATTTCATGCGAATAACTGGAGGTGCTTGAAGGGCCCATCCTGGGGCCTTGGGGTTACTAAGTTACACTAGGGTCTGCACACACAGCCTTGGCGCCCCTCATCTGTGTGTGAGAGGAGACTCCATAACAAGGCAAACACAGCGGTGAGCTTGGCACAGAGAAGAGGTAGGAACTTTTCAGAGGAGGAAGTGGTGCCACTCACGTGAAGCGTTGTCAAAACAGCAGCAGCCAAAGCTTATCTGACGTCAGCGCAGGAGCTCAGGGTCAGTGCCCCGAGCCTGACCGAGGCCGAAAGCGGAAGGTCTAAAACCTGGCTGCCGTTGGCCAGCAGGGCTCTCGGGCCGATTCGTCTGTCAGCTTTTTCACTGTGGAAATTTTCAAGATACACGGCAGACAGAATCGTAGTCTGAGCCCCCTGGCCGCTGGGCCGTCACCAGTTTATAAGCGGTAGAGTTTCCTGAGTTCTTCCAGCTGCTTTCCCCAGCCCACGTTTATCTTTAAGTCAACCCCAAACATCACAGTCCACCTGTAAATATTTCCATGGCATCTCTTCAGAATACTCTTTTATTACACATCTGTTAACATTACAAAAAGATTAACAGTCATCCCTTTAACATTAACTATGTCATCGTTCATTGAATGTAATCATTCTATACCCAGACCACCCCGAACACGCCCAAGCTTGGCCGATCTCCTGAATGGTAATTATTCTGATTGGCTGGTCTACTATTTATGACTCTGCTTGTATCCTTGACTCTTGACGGGGTGGTTATCTCGGAAGGGGTCTCACTGAGTAGCCCAGGTTAGCCTGAAGCGAAGCGCACACCATGCTCCTAGCTTGCTGAGTTCTGGGGTTACAAGTGTGCGCCACCATGTCTGCATTCTTTTTCGGGGGGCAGAGGGAGGGAGCAGTACCTTGCACGTGTTACGCAAGCACTGTGCTCCTAAGTGTGTCCTTTAAACCATGGCCCCCCCTTTCCGTTCTCCCCCTCGCCCTCTGGTTTATGGAGAAACTGGGTCCTCCGTGCTGTAGCTCTGCTGTCATCAGGCGGTGCGTTGCCACAGTGCGGCCTGGGCGGGCGCACCACAGTGAAGGCCGAAGAACGTCCCCAGAAGGAGCGTCTGCGACTAGCGCCTTGCGCGTTTTGTGGATGTGTTTTGTGGGTAGCCCAGCAGCTGTGTGCTCCATCAATACCCTCCCCTCCCTCTTTTGTATGGTTGATAGCATATTGCCCATTCTTTCCCCTTCCTTGGTCATGTCCAGACACCATGGGATGATAAATCTTAGCAAACCGCCAAACCGCCATGTGTATGGGGGCGCCCTACTGCTTTTCCCGTGTACCCATCCGCGAACTTGTTTACCCAGGAACGGAGGGAGACGCAGCCTTCCAAGTGATGGGACTGGAGTGTTCACTGATGTCAGGGGTTCAGCAAAGCTGACGGAGCTCTCTCTGTGCTGGGGATGACACTGGGACCCTGCGGTCCAGGGGGCTTGGTCACCGAGTGCCTCTCCGTTGCTGTGCTTAGGTCAAGGGAGGCTGGCTGTGTCCCTAGCTCACCCTCCCTGGTGGCCTGAACAGTCTTCATGCTGTGAACCTCAGCTTCCGAGTACGCTGGCCGCAATTCCCTCTTCTAGTCTGAAGTGTACATAAAGTGCGCACTCATTCTTGTCAGTGCCGTTGCAAACCTGTCCTTCTGAACTGTGGGATGGCAGAAAATGCCAAGGAGAGGGCAGCCACGGATATTTTCCCCAGTTTAGGGAATCGCCCCGTCCTCCGGCCTGCCATTAATTCTGTCCGCTACGGGCTGTTTTAGCCCGCAGAGGAGGATGGGTGCTGCTCTGAAATCGCCACCATAGAGCTCGTAGGAGGAATGCAGATGTCTGTGTCTATCTCTGAGTGGGAAAAGGCTTTAGAGAGCTCCTGCCTAAGGGACTGAAGTGGTGGGCTCCCCCAGCTCTAACACGGGGATGCCCCCCATATTCCTAGAGCCTTTCCCAGGGCTCAGCACAGGGAGGGGTCCCCGGGCCTCGGTTTCCTTGTTTGCATTCACAGCGCTCAAAGCTGCTGTGAGTACCGCATGAGGTCATGTCTGAGTGGACACTTCGTAAGTTAGTGAATTATGGAGTTGACCTCCACCGTTCAGCACAAATGCATCTTGGGCCTTGTTTGAGGAATAAATGAGGTCATGTGTTAACATCACAAACGCTTGGTAAACTGAGGAGCTACCCAAGTAGAACACTTACGGTCTTCTAGTTCTGCTCCTTCGCTAAAGATGCAGTGTGTTAAAGATGATGACGTCACAGACAGGGGTGGTATATCGGGTCCCAGGACAAGCCTGGGTGGGTGATGGAGGAGCTGGTGGTCTGCAATGGGGAAAGCAGTGTGTGTGTGTGGGTGGGTGTGTGTGTGTCTGTGTGTGTGTGGGTGTGTATGTGTATGTGTGTGTGTGTGTGTATGTGGTTTGTTCACTCACAGATGATCCAGTCATGGGTGTGGGTGGGTAGCCATGATTCACAGCAGCTCAGACAGCAGACTAGCCAGGCTGGAATGGGTCCTCTGGTCTTGGTTGACATGACAAGCCCTTCTTTGCCTTCTCTGGTGAGAGCACACCATTGCTGAGTTTGCGTAGTGTCTGTATCTTTAAAGCCCTAAGAGCAGGGTGCTCTGACCGAGGGTGCTCGCCCTGTCTACCTCATTAAGCGTCTCAGCGATTGTTTAAGGACGGTCTGTTTACCCATTTGAAGAGGTGCCAAGAGGTTAAGAAGCTCGCCTGAAATCACGCAAGCAGCGTGTACACAGGCCACATCTGTCGCCTTACCCACCCACCCAAAGGGCCCATGAGTCACCCCTCCCCCCTGCCAGTGCTACAAATGAGAGGAAGTCTCAGTAAGTGGAACTCTCTGGGGACACCCATTGTTCTGAAGGACTTCTGTCTCCCTCAGATGCCAACAAGGAAGCTTGCTCTATAATCCCACTGGCCTCTTGGTCTAGATTAACCCAGGATTAGTGCTGTTCAAATGAGCTTATGTCCACTAGGAAACACCACAGAGAATGTTGTGGCATCAAATGTCTGAGCAGAGTCTCAGGAGGCTGTGCCTTCTAGGTCTGCGCTGTGTAAGCCAGCTCTTCCAGTCTGTGAAGAGGTTTGGGGGGCTCTCCTTCCTCCCCTCCACCTACATAACTGCCTGTCTCCACTGCGAGTTGTCTTTATTTGTGAGACAGCCATGTCTGAAGTAGATTTCTTACTTTTGGACTTACTGAGATGTTCTTTAGTCACACAGGAGAGAGTAGAAGAAATGTAGCTTTGGATGGCAGCTTCTCTGAACGACAGAAAACTGAAAACCTTCATTATGGATGGGAAAATGGTTTGCCGGATCCTCAAGATGGTCTTTAAAATACCCCAAAGCAGCCTCCCGCCCAGGGCACACTGGGCCCTCTCTCTCAGCACACAGCAGCTTCGCGCCTCTCAGCCTAATGGAGTCAACTGGCAAGGAGATTCTGTTTAAGGGACCGCAGTGGGGGTGCTTCGGGCTGATGAGTCTTTCCCGCAGGCTCGGTCTGTTTACAAGATGTCCGCCGTGTGTTCAACACCCTCAGTCCCCATCTGTGTAGATTTAACAAATTAGCGAGAGACAATTCATCACTCTTAAGAAGGGGTGAGACTTGCAAATACTCTATTCATGATCAGCCATTTGCCTGTGAAGGTAGACCACTGTGTCTTAGAGTCTAAAGGAGATAGCGCCCCCCTCCCCCAGGTTCCTACAAAACAAGTTAGCCGCCACCGAGGATGCCCGCCGGGGCTCCGAGGATGGCGAGTGACGACACATGTCCCAGCAGAGCCGAGAGTCTGGCTCCAGGAGCCGAGTCGATGCTCCGCACGGCTCCATCCACGGCAGTCCCTCCCAGGAGCAGACAGTAGGGTGCACACAGCTCATCGCCCACTGCCATGACAGCGTTTGCATGGCACTGTCTTCCAGGAGGACTCCTGGAACTCCTCTTCCACAGGGACTCGAGGTTCCTGCTCCAGAGCTGCCCCTCCGGCTCTGTCGGCCTCACACCCTCAGCCTTTGCTCAGCCAGGACCCTGGCGTCTCTGAACACCCTCCCTCTCTTCTGTCCCACCCCTGTCCTCCAGGATCTCCAAGGAGACGCTCTTCTCCTTCCCTGTGTTTGAATTCCTCCGGGCTTGTTGTCAGCCCTTCAGGACTCAGTCCTTCTAAGGGTTGCGCTTGACGGGTATGGAGCGTTATTCTGTGTACTTAATACCCACAGAAGGAAGACCGGAGCCCATCCTTTGATGCGGTGGGATTAGGGTAGACCGACAGGATGGGGTGCGGCTTGTGAAGCAGCCCTCCCTCATGGTCGGCACCAACATGTCTCCCAGTTGATACAAACACCTCTGCAGTGGGCTCTGTCCTTTCCATCCGCATAGCCCCGCCTTGGCCACTTAAAGCAGGTGGATTGCTTTTTGGTAAATGCCTAAGTCCTCTTCCCGGTTGTGGGGAAGAGCTGCCCTGCCGAGGAGGCGCTCAGGCCGTGCTGCAGGGGGCTGTCTGCTGTCAGCACGGCTCTTCTGTATTTCTGAGAGGAAGACCAGGCGTGGGCTCGGAGAGGGTGGTCTGCCCATTACAGGCAGGACACAAGTCAGAAGAGGAAGGGCACCAGCAGACTCAGGGTGGCAGTTAGAACTCACCCTCCAGCTTTCAAAACGCTGAGGGATTTAGCTTCTAGAGTGGGAGGCAAGAGAGAGAGCGAGCGAGGCCCAGAACAACAGTAGGGTGTTTGTATTGGACGGATGGGAGGCAGGAATATTTGAGGGTGTGAACTTAACTTCTATTTCTCGACTTGGCATGCAGTCCATTTAGCTCAAACCCCAGAATATACCAACCCAGTGTGCTTCCTTTTGCATTTTTGTTTTTCTAGTTTGTTCCGTTTCTCCAGGCAAAGATCTGAGAAAGCCAAGCTCGGGGCTGCCTGGAGTCAGACGCCTGGCCACGTGTGTTAAAAGTCCCTTACGGCTGCTTTCCAGCTAGCACCAGCCCTGAAGTATTCGGGTAGCTCTCCTTTAAAGAGCTCAGAATGTTCTGTGAGCCTTTTGTGTGTCTGTAGATGTTTCATAATTTTAAAACATTTTATCCCACGTAGCAGTTCCATCAGCTTCTTTCCTCTTTAGCCTGAAAAGGAGCTTTAACTCTCTCATTTTTAGAAGAAAGAAGTAACTAACATGAAGTTTGTATGATTCACCTAAGGTCACTTGGTGGAATCGGGACTCGAACCCGGGGCCTCTGATTCTAAAGCCTGTGTCGTTTGGATGGATCGTGTGATCTCTCCAGTTGTCTCAAAATATCCAGAGACATAAGACATCCATCCAAAGCACTGTGAGCTCCGGAGAATCGCTCCAGATGCCACTGGCAGATGCAGTATAGAGGGTAGAAAAGATCCCCTCTCTGTCCTCTGACACCCAGAGTCCGGCCTCTGGGTCTTACCACTTGAGTTGTGTGCCCTACAAGTTTCAGTTCTCAAAACCCACAGGACTCACAGCAGAGGCTGACTGCCGATCCCACACCACCCCTTCCTTCCTTTTTATCCAGGGGGGGCCTCAGGGCCAGTGGTGTGATGGCTGCTCACACCTCTCCATCCTTCCCCAGGACACAGCATATCCCCATATCCCCAGCTTCTCTGCAAGCAGAAGAGACCAGCGTCTCTCAGCATTTCAGTAAACGCGAAGTGCCCAATTAAATGTTCGTGTTTAACTGGTGACTCAGTCTTCAGATATTTTTAGTTTAGTGAGTTTCTTTTGTGAAAGCTGGTGGGTTAGTAGCCATTCCTGACATTTCTACGTGAAGTCTGCATGTTCTTGCTTTTTCTTTTTCTTTTCTTTCTTTCTTTTTCTTCAAGACAGGGTCTCTCTGTTGTAACTTTGGCTGTCCTGGAACTCACTCTGTAGACAGGTTGGCCTCGAACTCACAGAGATCCGCCTGCCTCTGTTTCCTGAGTGCTGGGATTAAAGACATGGGCCACCACCACCCGATATAAAAAAAAAAAAAAAAATTCCTTTTGAGGTTTATTTTATCTTTTGTGTATGAGTGCTTTGTTTGCATGTTTGTGTGTGTATTATATGCCTGGTGCCCACAGAAGTCAGAAAAGACGTCAGATACTCTGGAACTGGAGTTACGGATGGTTGTGAGCCTCTGTGTGGGTGCTAGGAACTAAACCTGAGTCCTCTGAAAGAGCAACATGGTCTTAACCACTGAGCGTCTCTCCAGCCCCCAGCCACCCCCCCACCCCCCACCCCACCCCCCGTTCTTGCTTTTGACCTGGCACTCAGAAGCCATCTTTGGAAACCTCAGCAGGTTATAACCTTATGACTTCAGAAGAATACAGTTAAATAAAACTAGTATTACCTGAATGAGTTTGCGCGCACGCGCGCGCGCGCGCGCGCACACACACACACACACACACACACACACACGGAATTTCAAGGTCTGAATTTTTAATGAAATTGAAGGCAACGTTAACATAAATATTTAATTATCGACCATGTTTTCTACTTCATCAGATTATGTGTGACCTTTTACAGACCTTCATCTCGCAGGATCTAATTTGTAAGAGATGACAGTCTTAAGTCAGTAAGGTTGTGTGTGTGTGTGTGTGTGTGTGTGTGTGTATGTGGCTTTATTGGGTTTCTGGTTTGGTTTGTTTTGATTTTGGTTTTGAGACAAAAGTCTTATTCTAAGGCTATGGCTGTCCTCAAACTCAAGACCCTAACAGCCTCCATTGCCCTCAGAGCTCTGGGATCGCACGTGGGTCACTGTGCCTGGCTAGTGAGGGGTCTTTCTTCTCAGTTGTAGCTTTCAGCCTCTGCTGCAGCAACTCTTCAGCACTGGAAAGCTGCTCTGATCTCCCTGGGTGGCCCCAAGAGTCAGCAGCCGCAGTTACTGAGGGAAAACAGCTAGTTACTCGGTGCTAACGCTGAAAAACGCCTCTTGGCATCTTTTGGAATAAGAATTGGTGCATTTGCCAGGGCTCTCTCATCACTCGAGGGTGTGAAGCAGTGGCGGTCCAGAGGATGGCCTTCCGGAGCCCAGAGCTCATGAGTAGAACATCCCATCCTCCCCAGACTCTGAGGGAGAAGGACATAGGTCACGCAGACGTGACGTGTTCTGTGACATGCTGGCTCAGATGCCCAGCCTCCAGGGCTTGTCAGAGGCTGCCCAGTTAGTTCTCAGCAGATGAGGCCAAATCTCAAGACCTCTTGGAAGTTCCTCTGAGTATCCCTCATAGTGGGGGTGTGGTGGTTGGAACAGAAATGTCTCCCATAGGCTCAGGCGTTTGAACACTTGGTCCTGTTGGTGACACTGTTTGGGAAGGTTTAGGGGTGTGACCTTTGCTGGAAGAGATGTCTCACTAGGGGTGGGCTCTGAAGGTTTTAAAGCCTGGAGCCAGTCCTGTTCCGCCTCTGCTTCCTGCTCCTGCCGCCACGCTGTGGCTCCCCCATCGTGGACTCTAGCCCTCTGGAATAATGGTCGTGGCATTTTTTCACAGAGATGGAAAAGTAACTTGTGCAGGTGATAAATATCTCCAGTGCAAAGACACATCCCAGAAGTGGACACGGGCTCCCTCCTAGCCGCCTTCTTCTGGACTTACCACTGCCTTCCTGTGGCATATTCAGCTCTGACTTCCTGGTTAAATGGCAGGAAAAAAGGAGAAACTGGCTCTTTTCCGACCTATTGCTCTTCAGAGGTGCTGTACTGCCCACACCGGGGCTGACTGCTTTTTCGCCACGTCAGGATGACACGGAGTAGCCGTAGGCCGTATTTTTGTGACTGTGTTGTTCCTTGACCCCCTAACACCGTGGTTCTCAACCTTCCTGATGCTGCGACCCTCTGATACAGTTCCTCACACCGTGCTGACCCCCCACCCATAAAATTATTTCTGTTGCTACTTCGTAACTGTAACTTTGCTAGTGTTATGAGTCTTAATGTGAATATCTGATATATAGCCGGTCTTTGGCAGCCCCTGTGAAAGGGCCATTTGACACACACACCCTGCAAGGCGTGACGAACCGTAGGTTGAGAACCGCTTCCCTAACACCTTCAGTTGCCAGAGGCCTTCTGTGTGCTAGCCTAGAGCTGTGGGGTCACGGTGGGAAGAGGCACGGATTTCCCTGTTGGGGTCGGTTAGCATGAGGGCGGTTAGCATGAGGGCCGGCTTGACTCTAGCGGGACGTGAGGGAGAGCTGGACGGAGGTTAGCATGTAAGCAGCTTGAAACTTTTTTTTTAGAGAGAGCATCTCAGTGTGTTCCAGACCAAGCTGGCCGGAGCTTGCCCCGCCCCCGCTTCCATCTCCCGAGTCCCGGGACTCCGAGCG
Source organism: Cricetomys ansorgei (assembly GCA_026225945.1). Taxonomy (NCBI): domain Eukaryota; kingdom Metazoa; phylum Chordata; class Mammalia; order Rodentia; family Nesomyidae; genus Cricetomys; species Cricetomys ansorgei. Next base: position 3,360,645 of record JAMJFZ010003035.1, read on the forward strand.
CGCACCGCCACGCCCAGCTTCTTGGAACTCTTTTAGGGAACTTGACGATCACCATATATCCAGTGATGTATTAAATCTAATGAGGCTCCTCTGCGGAGGACTCGGGAAGAGGGTGTCCCGGGTTAATTTTAACCTTGTTGGAGGAAGTCCAAGTAGGTCACCAGCTAGCTGTTGGATTGTTTGATGACGCCCTTGCGTTTGTTAGCCAAGCGTCCTCTGTGCGATTTGTGTGTGTCAGGTGAAGAAGTTTGCTGAGGTGAGAGGGAAGAGAAGATGAGATGAGAAGAGCCAGTATTGTGAGCTGCTTACCGGAGCGATATAATGGAATTGTTGGTATAAATGACACAGCTGAAAATACGTAACTTTAATTGATGTGAAGAAAGAGCAGAGGCCTCAAGGTCTGGGGATTTTATTGTGTGTGGTCTGAGGCAGGAAGCAGGGCCTGCATTCTGTTACAAAGCACAGAGAGACGTGTGTGTGTGTGTGTGTGTGTGTGTGTGTGTCCCCACCCCACCCCCCACTTCACCCCCGCGCACTTTAGCCAGTGACTGCAGTTGTGTCCCCGGAATGTCTAGACATTTCAAACTGAAAGAGACCTCCGTCCGGTGTTGTCTGCTTCTGATCCAAGCCTTTATTTCACAGCTGAGGTCCTTAGGGCCCTCAGGGAAGTGACGTTTTTAAGGTGACTAGGCAGAGCAGGTTCTAGGTCCCAGGTCTCCCGACCTCTGCCAGTGCCGGCAGCCTCCATCCCAAGTGACACCCTTGGCCACGGGGGAGCAGTGAGAAGCGCAGGAGGCACAGCCCAGGCCTTCAGCATGGGTGGGAACACCAGCTGAGCACGCCTTAGAGTCCAGCAGCAACGCTGAGCGCGCCTTTAATGACCAGACGCTGGGCGTGTGACAGCGCCCTGCATTTTTTTGACGATATACAGGCGACAAATAGACCGCTAACCATCGGATACAGCACCCAGCTTTACTCAGCAAATAGCAGGGCTGGAGTGTAGGGTAACCCCCGGGAAAGAGTGCTGCGGGTTCATGGGAAGCCCAGTTCATTTGGAAACTGGAGATGGAGACTGGTGGGGGTGGGGAAAGGCTTCCTTCCTTCACGCACCCGGCCTCTTCTGTGACTTGTTTTCCCCATCGACGACTGCTCCGGGCTGGTCTCAGCTGGATTCCGTGTGCCTGGAAAATGGGGGAGAGGGGCGTTGAGTTGGACGTGTCTTCCCTCTGAGCAGTGACCTGGGATCAGGTGGGGTCCAGCAGGTTGAGGCCGTGTGGCCGTAGATTCCAAGCTTGATATGTCTACACAAAACTCAGCGTGTCGACATTAAGTGGTGGTTCAGATTTGCAAAAAAGAAAAAGCAGAGAGTAACCCCGATAAAGCAAAACAGGAGTTAAGAAGGATGTGAAGAGTTTTGTTTTGCAATCACCTGACAGTCCCTAGTTCGATACCTCAATAGATGGGTAGGTAGCTGGGTAGACATTTACCGCACACACGTGCACACACTTCCAGAGGCCTAGACTTGATTCACTGAGGCCCAGTTCTGGATGTACTGTCCCAGGTCCGCCCTTGTCAATTCTTCTCATCTCTACGTTTCTAAAGTCCACAGAACCTTAGCTTGTTTTCCCCCTGGTTATATGCAAATAATACTTAATCGTGGTTCCGTACCATCCCAGGCACCCAGTAAGTGGTCAGCTACGTAAGGCTGCTGGGAATTAAGGGTGCACTCCGTAGGGTCGTGAGGAACTGGCTGGCTGCCCAGCAGCCTCAGACTCTAGCCTTGGGCCAAGTCTGTAAATGTAGGCCATAATAATCATAAGCCATCCATGGAATCGCCTGCCCCGAATTGAATTTTAAAACCCTGGTATTTTTGAAGGGTTGAAGAAATTAATTCTTTGCTGCATTTGCTATTAAAAAAACCAAAACATCGTAGGCGGACATGTCTGTCAGAGTCCTCTCTATAAAGCCCTGCAGGTGTTTAAGGTAGTTCTGTGCCAGAAGAGCCCTCCTTCCACTGAGTATGTGCCGTGCACCAGGAGGGCAGGGGTTCTCTGTTAACTCTTCCCACTCGGTGAACCACTCATCTGTCTGGGTTTCTCTTTCTCCTCTGATGGGCAGAAAACAGAGTCGATCAGCTGGACTACACATGTAGTTGTGTTTGTTGATGTGTTTATTTTCCTTGTACGAGATCTTAAATTTTTTTTCATATATTTTATTAGTTGCTATCTTAAAGCCAGCTAGCATGCCTGCCTCCCTCCCTTCCTTCCTTCCTTCCTTCCTGCCTGCCTTCCTTCCTTCCTTCCTTCCTTCCTTCCTTCCCAGTGGTACCAAGCATTTTGCACTTTTTAGAAATGTTCTACCGCCGAGTTCCACCCCAGCTCTTAAAGCTTTTCTCTAGTAACAAAAATAGTTCACGTCATTGTGAATTTTGACAATAAATTAAAACACTTCTAAGTAGCAATGGAAGCATCTTGCACCTAGCAATTGACGACTCCAGCATCTCAGGCATGTAGGTATATAGTATTATGTGTCATTGGAAATTGTATGTATAGTCAAAGCCTCTGGAAATAGCCGTGGTGTAACCTATTCTTTCCCATAGAAGGAATCCTGAGACAGGCGGCCTGGGTCTGTTGTGGTGGCCCCACTAATCACCTCCTAGTCTGCTGTTCTGAATAGGCTCATTGAGCTACTCCAGAGTCGTTTCATGGGCCAAGATGGCTGCTAGAGCTGCAGCCGTGTTGTCTGCATTTCAGGAAGGCAGGAAGGGAAGAGCGTGCAGGTGTAGGAGTGGGGTTGGCTGCCTTTTAGGGGTTTTCTTAGAAATGAGACCAGCCCCTTTAGCGCTGGCCAGGATTTAGTCAAATGGACCTGACCTAGCTGCAAGGGAGCCGGGAATGTCAGTTTACTCAGTGAGCACATTCCCAGGTAGCAGGGCTTTGTCAGCTGGACCTCGAATAGTTTATGGGGGTTTTAGACATCAAGAGACTTTAACTGATGCATAGTGAAATAAACCACAACACACTCTGTAAGCTTTGACATTTTGCCTTTCAGAACTTTGTTACGAGTTTATCATTTATGCACATACTTGGTATTTCTAAATATTCAGCCAGTACAGACTTACCCAAGGCCGGAGAGACTTTAGATAGATTTTTCCAAGGATTACATGTTCTACAAGATAATTATAGGAAAAATTCAGGTACCAGAAATGATTAGATTGGGCTGGGGGTGGAGGGGTCGGCTTCAAAGACTGTGCGTTGTGTCCGGAGGGACAGCTGCGCCTCAGCCTCGTTCACTGTTGCCATGGCAGGCTCTGTTTTTACCATATCTTCTGGTTTGTTTGTTTTTTGTTTGTTTTGGGGTTTTGTTACTGTTTGTTTTTTAAAGAAAAACCAGAAGTACAGATTTTTGCCAGCAATGTAATGATTGGCAATCAATAAATGATTTCCCCCCAAATGCCAGGCAAAGCCAGACACTGTGACTCACAGAAGGCTGTAGCAGGAGGATTGCCAAGAGGTCAAGGCCAGCCTGGGCCACAGAGTGAGACACTGTCTCCCCATCAGCACCAACCCCAGGAAAGGGAACAGCGGGCTGTGGCTACACTGTGGCTCCTGCGTCTGGGCTGTGTCTTGTTTTCATCTGCAGCTGAGCCTTTGGGCCCGATGGGCGCAGGTGGCCCTGGTGTGGCTGGGGACCCTGCTCTTGGTGCCTACCTCACCACACCCCACCCCTGTGGCTCATTTGTCCTGGAGTACGAAAGGCTCTTACGGATTTGAGGTGGGGCAGGTTAGTTGAGCCTCTTCTTTTCTTCTTAGATCATTTCAGTGCACTGAGTCAGAAACAAATGGAGCCAGAATCCCAGCTCTGCCCGTGCCCTGCAATTGGGGCAGCCTCTGGTGTCGGCTGTGTTTGCTCCCCACACTGTTCACGCCCTTGTTTGCTTCTCTCGGAGCCTTCCTGGCTTCAAGCTGCACTGCATGGTGGCTAGGAAGGTCTCTGGAGTCAGAAATGAGCGTCGGCCTTTCCACCTGTCAGCCTTGTGGCAAACTTAATCTTTGTAGGCATCAGTTTCCCCATCTGTAAAATGGGGTGGTGCTGACTTCTGCCTCATAGGGCACGGGAAGAAGTAAATGAATTAGTATTTGTGAAGAACAGAGCTCTGTGCATAGGTGTTTGCCTTTCTTTTGTATTTTTGGAACCTTGCTTTTGCTCCTTTTACTTTCCTTGACTCCCATTTTCCCCCTCCATTGCTGTGTGTCTGGGAGAAAAGGCGTGGCTCACCCGCCATGCCACCTCGCCCTAAAACCCTCTCAGTTATGTCATTGGTCACAGCGATGACACCTGTCCTGTCGGCCCTGCTCAAGATCGTGTTGGGGGCTAGCCAGCAAGAGCTCTGGGCCTCCCGCAGTCACAGAGGCTCCCACAGCCAGTCTGTGAGAACATCCCCAACCGCGGCGGACACATTAATTAAAGAAGTCGCCCTTCCCCCTAGAGACTAACAGTGCAGAGAAAGGAAAGGCAGTCTGTTTACGTTTCAATTAAAACGGGTTCTTGGCCGGGCGTGGCGTCGCATGCCCGTAACGCCAGCACCCGGGAAGGCACAGGAGTCCAGGACCGTCAGTCGCTGCATACCGAGACCCTGTCTCCAAACAATAATAAAAAAGGGGGGTTTCTTTTGCTTTCTCGTTCTTTAAAACCCTATCTAAATCTGATTCTTTTCAGCTTTTAGGTTACTTTGAATACAAGATCAGATCCGATTGGCCCAACTGTACAGCTCTCCAAGGAAAATCCACATTCTCCGTGAGAGGAACCCGAGACTTAGGTGTGTACTGCGGAGGCTCATCCCGCTTCTCTCCAGCTCCCGGTTTGTTACACTCAATAGTGCGCTGTGCTTGGGAGGGAAGGGCGTTCAGTGAGTTACTAGACTTGGGCGCCGTGGCCAACCAGGAGAGCAAAGGGACATGGGGCCTCTATTTCTGTTTCCCTAGCACATAATCAGAGAAAGTTTGGAATTCCTGGCAGATGCGTCATTTCTGCTTTTGTTGTAAGACAGGGTTTCAGGGCCAGGCAAGGTGGCCCTTTAGTCCAGCGCTCGGGAGGCAGAGGCAGAGGCAGAGGCAGAGGCAGGTGGATCTCTGTGAGTTCAAGGCCAGTCTGGCTGAATTCCCAGAACCCTGTCTCAGGAACAACAACAACAAAAATCAGGGATGGCTTCTTTTTAATTAATTATTTATTATTACTTATTGAGACAGGATCCACGTATCCCAGGCCAACCTTCAAGGTGGCCGTGTAGTGAAAGACACCGTAACGTTTTAAACTTCTTTCAAAGCGTTTGAGTTACACGTGGATGTGCTCGAGTCAGAGCAGGTGCATGGAAGCCGGGGGCCAACTTGCTAGAGTCATTTTTCCCTTTCCAGAACGTGGGCTCTGGGGTTCAAACCCGGGTCGTCAGGCTTGGCAGCAGGCGCCTTCACCCGCTGAACCATCTTGACAACCACTTAGGAGGTTTTTAGAACTTTTTTTTTCTGTGTTTTCTTGATGACAGAGGCTAGTTAAGAGGTTAAGGTCTTTGATCATATGAAGATCTTTGCCGGAGATTTTCCAGCGTTTTCATTAGCCCCGTGTTTGTGTTGCTTTGATTTTAGAGGCGTCTCCCAGCCGCTCTGGACTTGTAGATCTCAGGAGACTTCAGTCTGTTGTGCACATTTTGGAGATTTTTTTTCACCCCTACCTTTTTTTTTTGTCCGTCATTGGTTACCAGAGTTCTCATAACTGTTTTTAGCAGTGGCTACTGGAAATCATTCCAGGGGAAGCAGTTACCATAGTTACCAGGGGTATGAGAATTACATTTTCTTTTTCTTGTTGTTGTTGTTGCTAGTTTTGTGCTCACCTGCCCCTGTTTTCATTGTGAGATGGGGTGCCATATGGCTCAGGCGGGCCTTGAACTCCTGATCCTTGTGCCTTTACCTCCCAAGTTCTATCCCCAGGTCTAGGATTATAGGTGTGTGTCACCGTGCCTGGCTAATTTCCCTGATTCTTAAGGCCACAGCTGATGTTCTGTTATTCTGTAGAGCGGCAAGGAAAACACTAGATGTTGTTGTTGTTTGGTTTTATGTGTTGAACTCGAGAGTACCAGCACAAGCGAATGCTAACCTCAGAAGGTACAATAGCAGACAGTTTGTGGGGAACTAGATATTCGTATGTATTTTTTGTATTGTGATTTTAAATTTTGGTCTAGCGGTTGGATCTGGTCTGCCCTTGGCCAGTTTGGGGCTGATAGCTGCATCCATCCGGGTACCTTCTGGAGGGAAAAGCAATCTCTTTAATTGACCAGCTCCATTTCACATTGCCTGAAGGCCTCAGGAGCTGGGACCACCGTGACCTGGCCCACTCTGAAAATCGAGAAGCGGGGCCAGCACGCACTACAGCTTTTCCTCGTGGCGCCCATGCGGCTGTTCAACACTTCACACAGCTGGTGCTCCAGGTGCCATTATGTCTACAGAGGTTTAAGCAGCGTGTTCACAGACGTCGGAGCTCTACCCTCTCCCTTGTTCCTCCCCCTCTCACAAAGACACCATTATTGTACATGTTCCAGTTTGCTCATCTTGGAACTGCTTGTGAGATTAAAACAGCACACACAGGCACACACACCGCCCGCCAGCTCTCAGAACCGTGTTTGAGGGTGGGGGTCCTGGCTGGGCATTGGTGCTGGCAGGTGATGATGGGGGTGCGTGGAGCACATCCAAGTGGCTCCTGCCTGTGTGGCGAGGTGGGCCCCACCCTTCTTGCCGTGGCCGTGTTTGTGAGCCCAGACCTGTGTCTCTGCTTCCTAGATCAAGATGAACGCCATGCTGGAGACCCCTGAGCTCCCCGCCGTGTTTGATGGGGTGAAGCTGGCCGCCGTAGCTGCTGTGCTGTATGTCATCGTGCGGTGTTTGAACCTGAAGAGCCCCACTGCCCCTCCTGACCTCTACTTCCAGGACTCCGGGCTCTCGCGCTTCCTGCTCAAATCCTGTCCTCTTCTGACCAAAGAGTGAGTCCGCTGCCCCACCCGTCCCTCCTGCTGCTCTGCTTGCCTTTGTGTAACGTTCAAGGACCCTTCTCAGTCTGAGGGTGCTGCTCAGCGGGGGAGGGCTCTCTTGGCGTGTGCGGCATCCTGGACTCTGGTCTCAGCACTGCAAAGCAAGTGAGCGAGCAGACACAGTGGATCTCATACTGTGTCTGTAAGTCATAGATGGAAAACGGCCTCGTCGGAGTTAAAATCAGTCGTGGTGGACAGCTAGCATTTCACTAATGAATAGTAGGAGAAAGAATCATATCCTCGTTGCTTGGAAACACGCTGTCCTCCACAGCAGGGCACCGTCATCATCCGTGACAAGGACTTTGCAGAAAACAGTAGGCTTTTTAGGTAGATATGAAACCTTGGAGGAGTGAGTGAGAACCACAAAGGCCTTGTCCTGGGGTCCTCTCCGTCCCCTGGCCATTCAGAAGTGTCTAGAGCACTAACCAAAAGAACCCGTTTGAAGGGAGTTCCCCCTGTGAGCCCCCTGGGCCACGCCTGCGTCTTGGAGGGGTGTGGCATGTCTCTGGCTGCGGGATGAAGGGAGGTGGTGATCTCCTGGGCTCATGTCTCCAAGAAACACAGTGTTACATTTCCCACTGCCGCCTGCAGGTTAACCGGGCCTCCCTTTGGGGCTCAAGCACGCCGCAGGCGAAGCATCCTCAGCCCAATCCATGGGCTCCCTGTCTCTGTGTGCTTCTCCCGGTTTTCTCCTTTCATCCGTGTGCCTCACAAGCCAGGCGCAGACAAGGGTCTTCCTTAAACCCTTCCTTAAACCCTGGTCTCCTCAGCCAGGGTCTCCCAGGTTTCTAAGACTTGATGGGAAGAGCGGAGTCTTCTCCCTCCACACCCTCTTTTAGGGAGTTGGTGCATGGTTGTCTCCTAGGAGCAGACAAAGGATAACAGAGGCATCTGAGCATTGAGTTCTTGCTTTGTGCAGTCTGGTTGTCTGGCTGACTTCCAGAGGCTAGTGCCCAGGGCAGAGGACCTTCCATGTGGCCCTTGGGTGTTTGGGGTGGTCCAGCATGGTATCCTCTAGCTGTGACTCTAGATATAGAAGGATATTGCTCAATCCCATGGAAGGGTGTGTACAACAGAAATGTCATCATATTTGCGTTTGAAACCACTCTGGTGAGGGACTGACCGTCACAGCGGGTCCGCACACCAGACACCACTCTAAGGGCACGGTGTTCTTACATGATATTCGCAGTTAACGTCTGCTCTGTAATGCATGCACAGTAATTATGTATTGGAAATCGTCCAGCATTTTACCTGGTAGTTCGCGTGTTTCCCCTATATTTCATCCGGATAATGCACTAATTTAAGACCAGCTAGTGACATTTCCTTTCAGATTCACCGGAACCCCCAGACCCAGCTCCTCAGCTGTCTGGTTTGTAGAGAGCATCTGAAACCAGATTTACTAGTTAGTTTTCTCACTGTCATGTGGTCCATCCTGGCGAGGAAGGCCCAGGGTGGGAGCACCCGGAGGCTGTAGCAGTCCTGTGAGGTGGCTGGTGCCTGCAGTCAGGAAGCAAGAGCCAGGGCTCAGACCACCCCGATGGCCCCACGTGTGCCGTCTGCCCCTGCCGGAACAGCACCACTGCCTGGGGAAGTACTCGGCATTGGTTCCTAAGGACTAGAGCAGGACAGAACGCTGCCTGCTCGGGCTCCGCTCTGCAGAGATCCTGTCAAGGTCTGGTTCCGTGCTGTTTGTTCAAAGTGTAAATAAAAGCTGCTTACAGCAGCAGGCTTTACCTCCCTTACTTACTTTTCTTTTAAAATGAACCCGGACTCATGAAGTCCTCCAGTCTCCCTTCGTTTCTTCGTTCCCTGGCTCATCTCCCTGCACGAGCCTGTGGCGTTGCTGGTGACTGCCTCTGCCATGACTCTCTTCCCCACTGGTGTGGCAAGATGCCCCCCTCCATCCTTACTGGACATCAGCCGAGCCCAGTGGAGCCCCCGAGTCACCCCCAGGCCCCAGGCCTTCTTCCAGGGTGTGGGTGCCTGGGTTAAAGGCAGAGCTGGGCTGAGTGCGAGAGACAAGCACTCCAGGAAGCATCCCCTTCCAGGGCCCTTCCCTTTGATTACGGAGCCAGCCAGCCCTCCCGGAGCAGGTGGGACAGTTATCTGAGCAGCTGAATTCCAAATACACACGCCCCCTCTAACCTGAACGTGACATGCTTATGGGACAGAGGGGTTCTGTCCCCCAAGCTGTCCTCCCGTGTGTCCCCCCTACCCCCGACCACCGTGTCTTCTGTCTGATTACATTCTGGTCTGTCTTCAGGTCACAGCAGACAGGTCTCTCTCTCTCTCTCTCTTTTGTGTTTGTTCATTTGACATTGAACAGCTATCAGATGCTCTTAAGGGCTTGGAGGCCAAACACATTTTTCCTGTCATTTTAAGGACTGGGAAGCTGGGCACGGCAGGACGGGCACCTTAGCCAGACTACAGTGTCTAGGGTTGGTCCCCTTCTTATCCCCAGGAAGAGGTGGACAAGGAGTGTCCTCGGATCCAGGGAAAAGCACAGAGCCGCAGGAGGCCGTAGCCCAGGTTCCCCCGCCAGATGGCCTTCAGCTCCTGCACGTCTGTTTCCGTCTCTGGTGGAAGCCCTGTCCTCCGATGGTCTTTCTTTGAGTCATGTTTCCAGAGTGGCTTCACTCGTGTTTGAAGCCAAGGGTAGGAAATGGGTGTTATGGATCAAAACTACCTCTCTCGGGACTTTGAAGTTTTCTCCCCAGGAGGAAGCCATCGCCAGGCCCCACAAACACTCCCCTGCTGGAAGGCTCCGCAGCCGGCTCACAGTGAGTGGCGGTATCGCCCAGTAGCCAGGCTCCAGGCAGCTGCCTGTTATGACTTCACTGCAAATCCAGACAGATCCTCTTGCTGATGAAAGGTGAACCCTCAAAGCAAAGAGCAGAGAGGCTTCTCCTCATCTCAGCATTAAAGTCAGCTTTTAAGCCTGATTTAAAACAATTGACCCAAAGGTCCATCGCAGAGGACTCCTGTGATGTCCAGAGGGAAGGCTGCTTTGGTGGGGAGATGCCCCCCCCCTTTAACTTAGCAACTGTCAGTGTTTACCTAGAGATCCGTGAAGTGTTTGTTTTAGTGAAACAAGCAGACCAAAGCTCAGTTGGGAGCAACGAGAAGACTCTGGGTGGTGAGATGGATCTCCACACTCTATAAAGAATAACAAATTTAATGTATATTCACTTTTAAAAGTATAAAACAGAGCACACAAAAACCACCTGTAATTCCCCTGATCAGAGGCAGTATACCATTGCTGTTTGAGCGAGCATCTCTGGGGTCTTCTGTATGTGTGCGGCCTCCCCTAAATCAGGGCAGTATAATGTCTCTCTGTCTCTGTCTGTCTCTGTGTCTGTCTTCTGTCTGTCTCTCTCTGTCTCTCTCTCTCTCTCTCTATGCGAGCTGCTGGGTATTGACCCAAAGGCCGAGTGTATGCTAGGCAGGTCCTCTACCACTGAACCGTATAGCCCAGCCCAGAATGGTCACTTGTTCTAACTCTCGCTCTGCTGTGCTGCCACCTGTCCCCGGCATGTGATATTTCTTGTCCCTCATTGAGCTGCTTACCCAGTCCTTGGTCTGTGCGCCTGAGTCTCACTGGGTGCTTACTCGGGCCTTGAACCCAATCTTGCGTCATCCTTCCAAGCGCCGGGATCACACATACGTGCACCAGGCCTGCTTTGAACACTAGACTTCTTCGTATCGGCTTTGTTCACACTTCATTTCAGCAGCATTTGACGTAGAGAAATGCAAGCTATGGTTCCAGCCGAGGGTTTCTGCCTGCAGACTAACCGGGAGCTCTGGACCTCCAAAGTAGGGCCCCTCCGGGCCTGCTTCCGTCCGCCACACTCCTCAGCACTGACTTCCTGTGGCCCTGGCGGATGCTCACAGTCCTCCTGGGGGAGTGGGAACAGAAGTTAGCAGGAGATGATGGGAGAAGGGCTTACTGTGTCTGGAGAGAAGCGTCTTAGAGTCTGATGCGGTTTAAGGTTTTGCTATCAGAGTTATTTTAGTGGGCTGGGGTGACTACACGGCAAGGAAAGAAGCTAAGGGGGAGGGCTTCTTTCTGTCTGTCTGTCTGTCCTCTGTGACCCGCGCTGTGGAACAAGCAGGCACTGGGGTGATCATTTGCATATGGTAAAGTACACAGACCTTCAGTCTGCCACACAGGACCCGTGTTGTGTCCTCAGCTGTGTGACGCCACTCCCTTGGGCTTTCACGGGAGTGTCCCAGGTCGCCACCCTGCCTCCGACCCGTCCAGTTGTCATAACACGGCTTGAGTCGGCTTCCTCAAGCAGGTCCGCGCCCAGGCCTCCTTCAGGGTGACCCCAGCTTGTACAGCCCCATCCCTCACGGCTCCTCTCCTGGCCCACAAGACTCTGGCCACTCCAAATCTCCTCTGTTTTCCACCATAATACCCTTTCTTGGGTGCAGCTGTGCGTGCGTGTTTGCGTGTGCACGCACCCGTAAGTATACATATTTGTATGTGCAAATGGAGGCCAGATGGCACTATCAGTCAGTCTCCACTTTATTTTTTGAGACAGGGTGTCTCACTGAACCCGGAGCTCTTCGGTTCAGCTAGGCCGGCTGGGCAACGGTCTCCGGGGCCCACTTGTTCTTACCCGTCCCCCACACCCCAGTGCTGAGTCATGCCCACCTCCGCGGCTTGGCTCTCCCGTGGGTATGGGGATCCAAACTCACGTCCCTGTGCTTGCTTGGCCGTCTCCGCAGCCCACTGAAGTAACGCTGACAGCAAGGTCGTAAGCTGCGTGAGAGTCTGAGAAACCACCCCTAACTTGCCTGCTCCCCTTTGGCCAGAACGAGCCCCTTGCCTGTCTCCAACATAGAACTTCCCTTTCCTTTTGGTGCCTCTCTTCCGCTCTCGTGAGAGTTTGTGTCCCTTTCCCCCTCGCTACTGGAGTACACGTTCCACAAATCAACAGCACGCGCTTGGCAGGACAGAGCCAGGACCACTGACGGGTGTCGCCTAGCCTTACGTGGCATCCTTCTGGCTCTTACTTTCCGAAAGCAGATGTAGGTGATTTTGGCAAGTGCCATCTGTGCTAGCCAAGAGCAACCGAGAAACTGCGCTAGCTCCGATTTGTTCAGTGGAGCCGGGGGACCCAGGCGTCCCTTTAGCGCCGGCAGGGGTACCGTTTGTCAAGAAGGCTGCGTCCTTATCTCTGGAAGATGTGTTTTGCTTCATCATTTTTCTGGTCTTAAATGAGTCGGGGAAGCCCCAGGTGCATAATGGCTGGCCCCAGCCCTTCCCCGGGGCCCTGGCTGAAGTTTCTGCTGGCAGGTGCAGGTTGGAAAGTGAACGCAGGCACCAGGTGGCACTTGCTGTTACCGTGTGTCCCTTTCCCCGTGGGAAGCCAGGCTGAGGCCACGAGAGCTGAGATCCAGCTACAGACAAGGCATGCGGGGGAAGCTCGATGGACCAAGGCAAGCCTGAATAGAGCCGGTGTCTTCACGGGGTGCAGGAGACATCTAGGCTCTCCTCCTCTGGTCCAGCGAGGGAAGTCAGCGTGACCAAAACCCCAGCCGTGTTTATGGCTTCCTCAGAGATGAAAATATAATAGCTTTCTCCCGCCACCAACCGCCACCCGTGTTACTCAGAGCTGGGTGCTGTTGTTCACAGTGGGTTTGAGAAATGCCTGAAACTTGACTGTGAGGTTCACACCCGTTCCAGCACCACGCCAGAAACAAACAACAGTTGGCTGTCCTGTGCCCCAGTGTCCTCTGGGAACACTGCTTCTGGGAAGCGGCTTCACGTGGCCACAACACCAGAGTGCAGGTCCTGGGCAGGCTCCTCCTGAACCGTTCTTCCCATCCTAGTCAGCCCGTAGTTTTAGTTCCCCGCCATAGTCAGTGGGTTGCCTGGCTCATAAGCATGAGAGGATGCTCCTCTGGACGTAGCTGTGGGGGCGGGGCTTAAGTCATTAAAAGATGTTCACATTGTAGACATTTTCTAGAGGCATTTAATAAAAAAAGGTTTTATCGTAGCTTTGGACTGCAGCCGCTCTCCTTACCCTCCTTCCATATACCTGCCTAACCCATTTTATAATTATTCCTGATAATTATATATATATATATAATTAGGCCGAGCTAAACCGCTTTTAATTTTTCTCTCAAACAGTACTGACTAGCTTTCTTTCTTGAGATTTTATCCCCCTCCCCCACCGTGTGTGTGTGTGTGTGTGTGTGTTGGAGCTGGAGTTGCAGGCTTTGGAGCGGGTGCTGGGAACTGAACCTAGGTCCTCTAGAAGGACAGCGGGCGCTCTTAACCGCCACAGCACCTCTCCAGCCTCTCAACTCATTTTCTGTCTTATCGTTCCCAGTCTCTTCCTAACAAAATATCTGTTTTTCTCTTATCCACCACAAGTAAAGGCCTGATAAGACACATACTGTGTTTGTCAGAGACATGCAAGATAGGCGGTACTTTTGCCCTAGCATGCCAAGGGCCTTTTAAATAATTAGAAATCCAACACTAATTCAGATGTCCCTGACAGAGCAGTAGGATTCATGGAGTTCTTTTCTCTTTTAAAGAATGGAGGATTTTGTATATAAACTCCCACTTTCCTCTTGCCTCCAGTGCTAGAGCCTGGGCTAGCCTGCCACCCCTATGCCAGCCTGCTAACCCTGGGCTAGCCTGCCACCCCTATGCCAGCCTGCTAACCCTGGGCTAGCCTGCCACCCCTATGCCAGCCTGCTAACCCTGGGCTAGCCTGCCACCCCTATGCCAGCCTGCTAACCCTGGGCTAGCCTGCCACCCCTATGCCAGCCTGCTAACCCTGGGCTAGCCTGCCACCCCTATGCCAGCCTGCTAACCCTGGGCTAGCCTGCCACCCCTATGCCAGCCTGCTAACCCTGGGCTAGCCACTCCTGGGTAAAGTTCTGTAAGCAGCACAGCTTGTTTGTAGTGAGTTAAAGCTGAGAAGAATTCCATTATCTTGGGTTTAAATTCCACTTAAGAGGGTTTAGTTCCCTCTTGTTCACCCACATTCCAGATCAGATTTAAGCCCTTGCATCCTGTGCTGAACACTAAAGCTTTGTCCTCTTCAGAGGCAGAACTCCCAATTGCCAAGAGCCTTCGGTCTGTTGACCCGGTTCTGTCCACTCTAAGAGCTGTACACATATCTCCTCAGATGCCAGAAGAGGCTGTGCAGTGCCGCCACGCACACGTCATGTGGCCCTTAGACCTCTGGAGCGTGGGAAAGCTTGACGATGAGACACTGAAGTCTTTATTGAAAGTGAGTGCCGCCGGGCAGTCCTGGCTGAGGCTACCTCATCTTAAAATTGCTTATACGCATAGTTCAGAGTTGTAATGGCAGCCATACCACCAAGGCAAAGGAAACAAAGCAGCAGAACTCGACTCTGGGATGCAGCTCTATGTTCCAGGGCTGGCAGGTGCCCCATGACACAGGACTTTCTGTTTCCTTCTTTTTGAGACAGAGTCACATTATGTAGCCCTGGCTGGCCTAGAACCTACTCTGTAGACCAGGCTGGCTTGAACTCAAAGAGACAGAGATCCACTCGCCTCTGCCTTCTGAGCGCTGGGATCAAAGGTGTGCGCCACCACACCTCGTGGCGTGGGACTTGCTCCGCTGATACTGAAGAAGTCTCAGACAAGCAAGATGACTGGACCGTGCTGTTGCTCAGTCGTTTTCTGTCATGCAGTGAGGGTTTTTTTTTGGCTTGCTTGTTTGTTTTGTTTTTTGAGTGAGTGAGTGAGTGGGTGGGTGGGTGGGTATGCATTTGGAGTCGATAATTGCTCTGCCAGTGACTAGCTTACATTTCACTCTTGGCTATTCACCCGCCCCCTTCTCTGTCTGTGCCCTGGCAGATATTTATCCTAGGAACGTGCCACTGTCTTTGAGTTTAGCATTCACCTGCACCCCCCACCGGAGACCCAGACCATAGCTTCGTGTGAAGACCCTGTTCCTTATTTCAGGAATTGCTGAAGCCCGAAATACCAAAAAAGGCTCAGAATCCAGAATTTTCATGATCCCTCCGTTTAATTTAAATAGAAGATGCCAAAGCAACCAATCCCAGCCTCTCAAACTTGTCCCCCTCCCACCTGACCCCTCCCCTTCCTTCAGAGCACAGGAAAAGCAAGAGAATGATCCCAGCAATTGGAAGGTAGAGGCAAGAGGATCAGGAGTTCAGGTCCAGCCACAGCTACATAGTGAGTTTCGGGCCAGCAGCAGCTACACTAGACCCTATCTCAAAAGGGGAAAGACTCAAAAGAAGCCTGGGCCACAGTGGATGCCTTTACTCGGTGTCAAACTCAGTGCACACAGATGCGCGGTAGGGGTCCCTCTCCTGCCGTAGGTCCCGTTGCTAAGTTACTCTTCTCTTCTGGGCTTTCGCTGGCCAGTGCCGGCCTCCATCTTGGACCCACCCATCCTTCCCTTCCCTTACTGCACTTCTTTCCTCAAGCTGCACTTCCAAGTCTCGCTTGGGGCCATGTCCACTTTTCTGGTCCTTTTCAATATGCGTGTGCCTGAAAATGGCTCCAGTATCCAGAAGCAGAAACAGGCCTGCTTTCTAGAAAGCCTGAAATCGCCGTGTACGTACAGACGGCTGGCTTTCATCAGTGTCTCATGTTTTATTGATCCCATGAATTTAGAAGTTACACGTTTTTGTCTCAAGCTGTTCTTTGCCTGCCTCTTAGCGCCTCTCTCCCCGTGAGTGTGATCGTTGTACCACACTCAGTCAGTGTAATTAAGACCGAGGTCAACTTTGGTGACGTATTCTAGAGGGTAGATAAGCATGATTTCTAACTCCCGCCAGGGTGTCACCGGCGGTGACGAGACTGAGCATGCTCCCTTCCAGCGTTTGTACTTTGAAGTAAACATAGAGCCCGGCTTTGGAGTCTGGTGTCTCCAGCAATGGGAACAGCTTTCTTGTACATAGAGCCTTTGCAGGAATGGCTTTGGGGTCAGAATCTAATGGTGGTGTAGTAACTACTCAAGGGGTGCCTCCTGGGTTTGCAGGGAAATCTATTCCCTGTTCCTCCATGGAACTAGCAAGCCTTTCCAGGACAGCCAGAGTTACAACAGGGAAACCCTGTCTCAGAAAAAAAAGAAAGAAAAAGAAAGAAAGGAAGGACAGAAGAAAGAAGGAAGGAAGGAAGGAAGAAGAAACTAGCAAGTTTCCTCACTTAGAAAGCTCTTACCGGTGGTCTGGAGAGGCATACCCAGGGACCAGTTATTGCTAGAGTGAGAAGTCTCTTGCTGCTGAGGAACCTTAGAGCTCTTCAGCCCCCTGAGGTGGCGACCTGCCATTCACAGTAAGCCACGGAGATGTGAGAGGGTCAGGCTTGTGAAACACCCTCACCAGGGTGGGGAGCCCTGGGTTAGTGTGCACATGACATCAGACTAGGCCGTTTAACTCGTGGGGTACCCACTCTGAAAGTCTGTAACCTGAAAAGTTTGAGGAACTCTCCCAAGGTCAGTGGCTCATGGAGAACCACCTGCGGCCTCCAAGGAATGAAGAGGTCCGTGAGACGCAGCAGGTTCCGTCTTTTGCCACAGCCACCTTGACTACCTCGTGACAGGCAGCACTGAAGCATCCTTCCAGCAAACCTTTTATTTCTATATTGTGTGTGTATGCGTGTGTATATGTGTGTGTGTATGTGTGTGCGCGTGTGTATGCGCACATGCAAGCACACATATGCCAATGCACTCACTCTTGTAGAGGTCATAGGACAACTTGCAGGAGTCAGGTCTCTTCTCACACCATGTGGGTTCCAGGGATTAAACCCAGGTTGTCAGACTTGGCAGCAAGCGCCTTTACCTCCTGAGCCATCTTGCCAGCCCCAAGTTTTTATTTTTTCACTTTGAAATCATCAGGTCATGACAGCGTGGACTCTTCCTTCCTTGGTCTTGAATAGAGAAATATATTTTTCTCTAAATGAATAAATAGATATGCATCTTTATGATCATTAGTACCTGCGATCTATAATCTCTTCTGTCTGTTCACCCACCCACACACCTCCTTGTGCATAATTCACTCAGGACGCTGCTTTTCCTCACTTCCTCCGTCCATCAGAGCCTCTCACCCCTTGGGGCCTTCTCCACAGCCGACTCCACTCCCTTTGACTGGTCTTATCTCGGCTCTTCCTTAACCACAGGAATGCAACAGTAACAATCTGCGTGTGTCTCTTTCATCTCCAATTATATTCTTTTTCTTCCTTTTGAAACAAGGTTTCACTGTGGAGCCCAGGCTGCCCTGGAACTCACTATGTAGCACACACTGACCTTGAACTTTGGGCAATCCTCCTGCCTTAGCCTCTTGACCCTGGGATTGAGCCACCGTCTTTTCAGGAGCTTGAGAACAAGACTGTCTTAAAAGCCTGTGTTCCGTACAGCTGTTTCTTTGCATAGACTCAATTCATGACAGTGTTTGTAGATTTTGAAACAAGCACAAACTATCAGAATGAGTAATTAAGGCCAGGGAATAAAGGATTCTTGGGGGAGGGGGAATCCTCAGTACCATGGCACCTTGGATGAAGGGCCCTGTGTGATCCTGCAGGGCTTTTGGCTTCAGCTAGATGGGACAGTATGGGGGCAGGCACCGAGGTCACCGAGGACAGGAGCCAGGGAGACAGACCGTGCAAACAGCACTCCTGCGGTAAACTGGCTTTGTCTTCCCCTGTGCCCTTCACCCACCCAGACAAAGGAATTGCTCTGCCCTGACCCCGCAGGCCCTGGTGTCCCTGTTCCTAGCCATGGCTAGGCTTCGACCGTCCCTGGGATTCCCAGAGACGAACTTCACAGTTTACTTAGTGTTTGCCCCTGCCACATATTCTGCCCTTTGTCCACCGTGCCCTTTGATTTGTTTGTAAACGAGCGTCTGATCCCACTGCTCTGATCTCCACCCTTGCTTCTTGGCCAGCTCCTCGCCAGGTCATATGCACGGCCTGGCGACAAGAGCCACCTGATTGTACCCACGAGTCCCATGTCTGTAAGGGAACAAGTGTCGCTTTCCCAGAAAGGGCTGAGGACTTGTCCCCCAATGTGGTAGGAAAGGGAAGCATGGGCCTTCAAGGTAGAAGCAGTATCTGTGGACACTGGAAAGGCCCGGGCCCTGGAGAGAAAGGCTTAATGTCAAGGCCCTAGAGCAGTTGAGGAAGACTAGAGGAGGCGCATGGGGAAGCTGCCCTCCCAGGGAAAGCTGCTCGGAGGTTTGTCTGCGGGAATTACACAGAATTATAGGTGCGACAGGCAAAGTCCAGGATTCCAGATCACCTTCGGAGTTGGGGGCATCGGGGAGTTGGGAGGGTACAGTGAGATCAGTCCAAAAGAAATGCTTCGGATTGATGGCTGAGGTAGGCTAGGAGGGAAAGGCAGGCAGAGAGAGGTGAGAGGAGAGCCTGGGGAAAGCCAGAGAGGACGCTGGGAGGAGAGGCCGTGGTCCTGGGCAGAAACAATCAGGGATGCCAAACACGCACTTTGACAGTGAGATCAAAACAGAAACGAGGGCGCTAGAGAGAACCCCGGCTCTGGGAGAGGAGGGGCCGGGGCTAGAGAGCAGAGCTGAACTGGCTCCGCTGTGAAGGCTTCCCCAAGGCTGAGACATGGTGGAGAGGCATCCAGGCAAAGGAAGGAGTCTTGAGAGCTGCAAGAAGAGAGCTTAACTCTCCCCGAGGTTCCCCGAGAGGTCCCCCTGGGCCAGCTCTGGCTCTAGTGGCTGGGCGACTCCAGCTTGCAAAGTATCTAATTCCTTATTTGTGAAGCGGAGTACTTGTAGTTGTTCCACGGGATCGATAAGAGGAGAAAAAGAACAGAGTGTGACGTGATTTCTAGGGTGCCCGCACATCTGAGAGTTTAGTGACCACAGCTACTGTCAGGTAGGTATCACGTTTGTTCCCCAGCTCAGATGGCAGATGGCCTAATACACACCAAGAGGTATTTGCAGTATGACTCCTGACGGTAGCGGCATCACAGTTACGAAGTATGTGGCTGGGGTCACCACCACGCGAGCAGCAGGGTCGCAGCATCAGGAAGGCCGAGCAGCACGGAGCTAGAACACGGCTGTCTTTACAGTTCTGTGGTACTTTCTCACACTGTGGACAGAAGGGCCCGTGCCTCTGCTCGGCAGAGCTTCTCACGAGGGCAGGAGTCGGCCATTTGAGGAAAGGGCTGCGCTTCCACAGGGCTGACCCGCAGCCCTGGCAACAGTGGTCTCTTTCAGCTGCAGGGAGGCTGTGTCCTCCCTCCCTCCCGGGTCCCTGCTAGCGGCCCACCCCGCTCAAGGAGCAGCGACTGTTCCCACAGGCTCCTCAGTGCGAGGCTGCCACAGGCTTTTGTGTTTATCTTTTCATCTTTACAAAATAAATAAATAGACAAAACAAAACAGGGCCTCAATATGCTGCCCACGTTGGCCTGGGATTTGCAATCCTCCTGCCTCAGCCTCCCAGACATACATACATCGCCCCACCCAGCTCCTTAGAGTTTCCCCCATTGATGTGTTAGTTGCTTAGCAGTCTTAAAAAAACCAATTCAACCGTCTTCTTTCTACTTGCAGATTTTGTCTTGTTTTTTCTTTCCCAGTGCTGCAACAAACCATTTTGCGTTTACATATGCCAGTGTCAGATAAACGCCTAGAAATGGAATTGTTGGGTCGAAGGGGACTTCAGTGGTTGCCTCCAAGCCCCTCCCACCAGCGCCACGTGAGAGGGCCGGTTATGCCCCTAGCCCACAGCTGTTGGGGATTCTGGTTCTTGTGGCTATTTGCCAAGCTGGCGGGTGAAACGTATTTTCTCTCTGTGGTTTTCATTTGTATTTCTTTGAAAAGGGCTGTGCATTTTAAAATGCATTTAAGAGCTTCTCTCTGTGTCCTATGCTCTGGTAGCCCCTGGCCACTGCCCTCACGGTCACTGGCCTGTTCCGGTCATTTGAGAAAGCTCCAGATAGAGGAGAGAAACCAGGCCTGTGTGATATGAATTGCAAATGTTTGTTCCTGGCTTGCCATTTGCCTTTCCACTTTGCGTGTGGTATTTGCCATGCAAAATTTTGTGATGTATGCCTAGTCAAATCTTTCAATAGCTTCTTTTGTGCCTTGTGGAATTTCCGTTTTCCTTAGAAAAGCAATCCTTTCTAAGAAAGAAATCCTTCTTTGTTGCAGATTATTAAAAAAAAAAAAAAATCTGAAATTTTCTTCTAGCACATGAATGGTTTTATTTTTATTTTATGGATTCTATGGATTCTATTTTATGGATTCTATTTTATGGATTTTATGGATCCTTCGTGGATTTTACCTTGGCTTGGGGTGCAGCTCCAACTTAGTTTTTTGTCTGTTTGTTTGTTTCTTGATGGCTGTCTTTCACCCAGCAGCATTTATTGAATAGTCTATCTTTTTCTCACTTATTGGAATGGACTTTCTCTCACTAAATTTCCTGTACTTAGGACGTTCAGTGATCATCCGGCATGCACTGTTGGCAGGCTGCAGTTTAACAGCGTGCTGGCTGTGGGCCGTGGCCCCTCACGCTTCCTCGTGATTTCCTCGGCTCCCTGACTGGCCATTTTCCATATGAGCATTTAAATGCTTGTTTATTCGACATGCAATAATCCTGTTGTTTCGATTGAGCATCCGTTAAGTTTGCAGACAGTTTAGGGAGGACTTGCGTCTGACGCAGATGTTTCCAGCGCACTCTCGTTTGCCCGAGTCCCTTGAGCCTCAGAGAGCACTGGAAACTGCCTTCTTAATCCGCGTCTCGTGATGTGAACTCCCTGGGAGCAAGAATAGAGTCAGAGTCTGAGTGTGGCTTCTTATAATGATCTGTTTAATTTTTATTAAATATTGTAAAAACGCCTTTTGTCTAACATCATACCTTGTCATTCTTTGAGGGTTTTTTCCTTCACATCGAAGGAAGGCACCAAGTGCTGATGTCGAATGTCGGCGTTTAATTTTTGCAGTCATCTTTTATTTTTCTCCTTCATTTCTGTTTTCTGTGTATGGGTGTCTTGCCTGCATGTACGTCTGTGCATCGTGTGTGTGCAGTACCCAAAGAGACCAGAAGAGGGCGGTAAATCACCAGGACTGGAGCTGTATTAGAGTGTGAGCCACCACGTGCGTGCTGGGAGTCTAACCCGGGTTATCTGGAAGAGCAGCCAGTGCTCTAGCGGCTGAGCCATCTCTCCAGCGCCCTCTCAAAGCCATCTTTGAGTTGAAGTGTTGGCAGCTAATCCAGCAGTTTCACATGTTAGATGTCAGTTGCCCTCACCAGGAATAACGGCCGGCTGAGGGGCTGGGACTTTCCACTTCTTATCTCTCCTCCCTCCAGAACCCAGCACAGACAAGGGCTTGGGCTGGGAAGCAGCCAAAGGCAATACCACATCGGACAGAGGGTGGGTCTTGGCACTCTGTGTGCATCCTCCAGACGGAGGGCAGCTCCTGAGGACCTGAGCGCAAGGACGTTCTGTGTGCTGTGTGTCCACACATGCCCCGTGCGGCCAGTGCAGGCAGGTTAGCTTTGCGTGTTGCTTTTAATCCAGTTTCTCAGTCAAAAGGTTTGCCGAGGTATCATGCGCTCCATGTGAAGCCTGAGAACGCTGACTCCGAGGCCTTGTGCTTAGCACTTTGGCAGCCTTGTGCCCGGAGCTGCGAGCTGCCGGCCAGTGGCCTGTGACTAGCGTCTGCAGGCCTAGTTCTTTAGGAGATGCCTTTCGTCCAGTAGAACCTGGAGCCTCTTAGTAACACCTTGGAGCATGGAGTTAAAACCAGAGGGAGACACATACCAAGAGAGAGGGCTCTGTAGCAAGCCAGGAGATGTATCTCGTGAGATCGGATATATGTAACACGTGAGTACAATTCCAAGGGTTTGAAAGATTTTTTTTCTTTGAACTTAATGTTAAAAAAAAAAAAAAAAAAAAAGTACGGATAGTTTCATTTTAAGTTGTTCTCCCAGCATTCCTGTTTGATAGCTTACCCATGGTGCACAAGGGGTCCACAGATGTGCCCGCCCGGCCCAGCAGCCCCTCCACCCCGGGCCTGGAAGCCATTTGCAGGAACAGCAGATGACCTCCATCTTACCTACTCCTGCTCCCCCTCATTTCAGGCAGAAGCAGAACCGTTTGTGGGTTGGAATTTTCCTGTAGAGCCCAGCAAATCCGGAATAGAGCACTTAGCAAGAACAGAGAGCCTACAGTGAGCCGCAGCTGCGGGGCGTCTGCTCCCAGTGGGGCCGCGCTGTGTGGGGAGCGCGTGCGAGGACCTGGGCATGGGTGTCTGGGAGCTGCTCAGACAAAGGGCCGAGGTGTCCGTTCCAAAGCTCAGGTCGGATGCGACCAAAGCTCAGGTCGGAATGCGACCTTGGTCCCGTTAGCCGCGTCTCCCAGGAGGACTGGAGCAGGGTGTCTGCGGGCCTCCAGAACAGGAAGGGCTTCTGGGGCCTGACGTCACAGGGTGAGGCCCAGGGCTGCAATCTTGACCTCAGATTGACCTCCTGGCCAGGCTTGGGGAGAGGAGCCCAGAGAGGGGACCTGGGCTCAGGTTCAGCCAGAAGGGAACTGGGGGTGGTGGGGAGGCTCTGGTCTGGTCAGAAGCCCTGCATGTGTGTCTCTGCCCCAACCAGCAATGATTAGCCTAGTGATTTATTTTTACCCATTAAAACAACAACAACAACAAATGCTTCTCCAAGCCAGACACCTGCCACCTCTCCGGAAGTCCCTTTGTCTTTCTCTTCATTGCTTTCTGGGGTCTCAGATCTTTGGAGAGAGACCCAGTTTGATTTTATTGACAATTCTGGCCTCATCCTAGAAATCACCAAATGTGAACATTGAAATAATTACAATGTAGCTGTATTTCTGCAGGGAAAAGCAAAATAAAACTTCCCCCGACATTCAGAAGACAGTTCCAGTTGTAGAAAATGAGACCCGAGGAACGGCTTTCTGTTGTCTGCCCGGGGAAAGCACCACAGAGAGGCCCCGGCAAACGCAGTTGTCAGTGTCCAGACACAGGATTTCAGAGTGCATGTTGACAGCTGATTAATGCTTTGCTGCTAATTTAACGTCTCGTTAGGGGGGTTAGTGAGCTTTAAGTGTCAACTAACAAGACAAGCCCTGGCTGAGTCCCTCCTCCCCATCTAGAAAACTGGGAGGTGCCATCGTTCATAACTGTTGGGAAGATTAAATCCCAGCATGATTTGCCCAGCCCCTAACAGGATGCTCAGGAATGTTCCCTACTCCCCGAGAACCTCGGACTCCATCTCGAACTGATAACTTCTTACCCACAAAGCCATGTGCCGTCATCCCTTTGCCTTCTGCCTCCCAGGCTCTTGTGCCCACCCCTCCTCTCTGTGACAGCAGCTTCCTGACTCTCCTCTCGTGCTGAGCTCCAGCTCAAGGCCCCAAAGGGCAGGCACTGTCCCCCGCTTTCTCCATGTGCTCTGGAGCACCCACATTTGCTGAGTTTTGCTGGGCTACTGTGGCTTAGTCCTGACACTGTCTTTGGCTTGGTCCCAGCTGCTGACCACGCGCTCCTAGGTCGGGGCTTTCAGGCCACATGTCACTGCCCCTTGGTCAGAAATGTTTACCTCCGCTGGGGGCAAATATTTTTTCTGAGATGGAAAATTTGGTTTTCGTTCCCTGAGAGTGTACACAGAGCTGAGTGGAAGCCTACTGAGTTAGACATTCTCTCTGGAAATCAAGGGACCATTAGAGCCCGTGTACCCACACAGCCCCAACCAGCCCGATTGGTGTCCCAGCCAGTGAGGGACATCAGCAGCCCTGGAGAGCAAGGGTGTCAGGAGAAGAGCAAGAAAGCCATGCGGGCACTGGAGAGATGGGCCAGCGGTTCAGAGTGTTTGCTGCTCTTGCAGAGGACCTCGTTAGGGTCCCACCATTGCGTGGCGGCTCACGATCGATCGTAACGTCAGCTCCAGGGGATCCAACACATTCTGAGGAAACTAGGCATACATGTGGGCCAGGCACACACAAAATGAAATAAATGCACTTTAAACAAACACAGTAGATGCACTGGAGAGAGCTTTTACACGGTTTCCTCCGCTCTCTTGAGTTGCGAAAACGTCCCTTGGACTTGAGTTCTGTAGGAGAGAGCGGCCGCGGGCCACAGTACAGACTCACAGAGATGTGCTTGTAGGCTTGAACAAACCCAGGAGGGGGTTATGGTTACAAGCGTCCCCTCAGGACCTGCTGGGAAAGCTGCGGTGCTGACTTCATATACTGACAATCCTCTGAAGAAGATAGCCCTCCTTTTACACGCTGACCTTTCAAACCAACCCCCAGGGTGAATGCTTTGTGAATTCCAGAGGCAGCTGCAGGTGCCTCCCAGAGCACTGCAGATTCTGGGCGTTCCTCCTTCTACCCCAGCAAGGCCTCTGAATGTCAGCATGGGGGTAAATCAAAGATGAATTTTTCTTCTTCTGATTAGCACCACAATATTTAGCCATTCCTTGATGTGTTTTCTAGTACACAGTGGAGATGAATCTTATGTACACTTAATTTAAGCAAATTCAACTCTATCAAGAAAGAGAAGGTTGCCAGGCGGTGGTGGGGCACACCTGTAATCCCAGCACTCAGGAGGCAGAGACAGGAGGACCTATCTCTGTGAGTTCAAGGCCAGCCTGATCTACAGAGTGAGTTCCAGGACAACCAGAGTTACACAACAGAGAAACCCTGTCTTGAAAAACCAAAAAGAAAGAGAGAGAGAGAGAGAGAAGAAAGAAAGAAGGAAGGAAGGAAGGAAGGAAGGAAGGAAGGAAGGAAGGAAGGAAGGAAGAAAAGAGAGAGAAAAGGAAGGAAGGAAGGGGAAGAAAGGTTGCGGATATAGCTCTGGGCTAGAGCACTTCCCTGACATACACATCCCGAGTCCCGTCCCAGACACTGCAGAAACAGAAAAATAAGAACGCACACAGACAGCTTGGTTTCTGGTGGCCCTCCTGCTGGCTTCTCCACTTAGAGAGTCCCCTCTGGCAGTGCCAGGTCCATGTCTCCCCCACTGGGGGAGCATTTTGTTGCACCCTCCAATTTAAAGATGTGTTTCTGTGTTTTTGCTTTTTGTTTTTTTTCATTTGTTTTACAACATGATCTCAACCCGAAATCACAAAGCCGTCTGTGCTTAGCTACAAACACAGCCGTCTGCCCAGCGTTGGGGAACTGTCTGGGGCTTGACACGGAGAGACTCGGAGTCTGGGTATGGTAGCATGCTCCTGCAACCCCAGATCTAGGGAGGCTGAGGCAGAAAGGCCTGTCAAAAGAAGTGTTCCTTCCTCAGAGATGCTCGGGTGTTAATGGGCTACAGTTGACAGTTTCGCCGTTGAACTCGATCCCCTTAACTCGGTCCTCAGGAAGCTGGTGTCTGTCAGTCACTAACTGCCGAGCACTGTTTGTGTTCCGAGAAGACGGCCTCAAACAGCACCAGAAAATGCATGTCCACATTCGCTTCTTTGTTGGCGGTTGGCTGTTTCTTGTGGGGTGTCAGTGTTGTAGCTGCAGCGCTGGGGAGTGTACCCCGAGCCTGTGCACAATAGGAAGGCCTCTGGATCACATCCCCCCTCACAGGCCACCTTGACCGAGATCCTAAGCTGGAGCCTGTCAACACACATGCTGTGGCAAGCCTCGCTCACTCCAGTGTTTACCGCTGCTGTCCTTACAGGCACTTTGGAATCTCTGGAGAGAAAGCGTCCATTTCTCCCCTCGTACCGACCCACTTCCCGTCCGAGTAAGCGCTGCACAGTGGCCAGCGCCCCAGGTGAACTCTCAGAACTTGGCACACAGTCTGACCATCCAAGCTTTTAACTCTCTGGCCTCAGGGTCCCCGGGGGAAGGCAGGCCATCCATTTCACAACACTGACATCAAAGTCAAATGAGATCAAGGCACAAAAAGGACTTTGAAAGCCTGTGAAGGGCTGTAGAAAAACAAACAGCTTTACTTAACATGTTCTCTGTTCAAAGAAAAAGGTAAATAAATTCAGGAGTACAGAGCCATGAATAGCACCTCAAACATCCCTGACTTCCTCCGCGAAGGGGCT
Organism: Cricetomys ansorgei; assembly: GCA_026225945.1. NCBI lineage: Eukaryota > Metazoa > Chordata > Mammalia > Rodentia > Nesomyidae > Cricetomys > Cricetomys ansorgei. The sequence goes on from JAMJFZ010003035.1 coordinate 3,386,723, forward strand.
CTCTTTGTTGAGAAAAACCCTTAATGCATCTTAAGTCACTAAGGGAGAGGCCCGCGATTCGGTCTGGTGATGTCATTGCTTGGCTGTTGTAAAATTCTGGTGGTTTTTCCTTGGCATGCGGCGTACTCTTACAGGTGACTAGAGCGTGGTGCACATTTTCTTCTATTTCTCTCTGAGAATTAATGATCTTTATTCTTCCCTTGTCTTGGAAGAGAGAAGGAAGACTCCTCCTTGGAGCTGGAGAAATGGCTCTTCCCAGGGACCCGGCACATTCCCAGCTCCCACGTGGCGGCTTACAGCCTTCTGTAATTCTGGTCCCAGGGGATCCGGTGCCCCCTTCTGGCCGCTGCAGGCACGAGCCATGCATGTGCACCCGGAGCGCAGACATACACGCAGGCAGAACGCCCATGCACATAGAATAAAAATGAAGGGAAAAAAATCAAATAGGGGACTTGCTCAGGCTGCCTTCAAACTCCAGTCAGTATTTGGGTGATGCTTTACCTCAGCACCCAAACTACTGAGACCCTAGACGCTGGCTTTGCACCCAGCCCTACACAAAGAACTTGAGGCAATTAAGGAATGTTAGCAGTGAGAGAAATAGTCTTCCCCAGGGAATAGCACACCAGGTGATTAGACCCGACACCAGTGGTCAGCCCTGGCAGCATGAGTGACATTACAGACGAACAGGGTGTATACACATACACGTACATGTACACGTACACGTACACACACACACACACACATACACACACACACACACACATACACACACATACATACACACACACACACACACACACACACACATACACATATATGCGTGTAGCAACAATTAACAGGAAAGAAGCCAACAATTAACAAGAAAGAAGCCATGAATTTGAAAGGGAACGGGAGGGGGGTATATGGGAGAGTTTGGAGGGAGGAAAGGGAATGGAGAAATGATGTAGTTATATTATAGTCTCAGAAATAAAAGGAAACAGTAAAAAAACAAACCCAAAAATTAAACAACATTAGAATTGTTTTTTCTTACTCGAATCATCTGTATATTTTCAGAGTGAGCAGATGTGAATTTTTCCATTAAGTACTTTTATTCCTTCTTATATGTAAACGGGTAGACACATACACATAATGCTACATGTATCTATTTTGAATTTTCTTGTTGAGCTTGAAGATAAAATAATTTAAATGGAAAAAAAAAAAGTATTTTCTGGAACAAATTCTGCTATGCCAATTTGATACCGTGACATTTGAAAAATAGAGAACACAGTGAAAGTTGTCTTCATCTGCATCACCACACACACACACACACACGCACACACACGCACACACACACATACACACACACACATACACACACACACACGCACACACACACACACACATACACACATACACACACACATACACAGATACACACACATACACACACACACGCACACACACACACAGACACACACACACATACATACACACACAACACACACATACACACACACACATACATACACACACACATACATACACACACACATACATACACATACACACACACACACACCACACACACACATACATACACACACGCACATACACACACACACGCACACGCACACACACACGCGCGTGCGCACACACACACACAGAGTTTTTCGGGACAGGGTTTCTCCGTGTAGCCCTGGCCATCCTGGAAGGCTGGCCTTGAACTCACAGACGTCCACCTGCCTCTGTGCCCCAATGCTGGGATTAAAGGTGTTCGACGCCACTGCCCCGCCTATTTGTATATTTTTAACCAAGCTTAGAGTCAGTGATCATTCTTTTTTTTGAGACCTAGGACTCATTATGCATTCCAGACTGGCCTCAAGCTCACAGCAATCCTCCTGCCTCAGCCCTCCAGGCGCTGGGGTGACACATGCGCCCCACCATGTCCCACGCAGTGATCGTTTTCTATCCGTAACACGTATCACGGGCGTGGTGCCCACATCCAGCTCCTTTCGTTCAGATGTGTAGGTGGAAATGTCACGAACATCAGATTCTTGTGCCGATCCTTAGACAACACTAAATTGTGCCACGTGCGGTTTTAATTGATTTTATTGTGAGTCGGTTCTTTCGTTCCAGAGGTGGCCGTTGTGAGATGCATAGGGGACGATATTTGCCCACTGTTCATTCTTTAAATTGCCATTAGGGCTAAAGATAGAAGCAAGCAGAGGTGGAGGGCAGGAAACAGCCTGGGTCAGAATGATAGGGTGCTTGAGGTCTTTAGCCACAAAGGAAACTACACCAAAACCAGAAAGAGGTGTCCCTCGCAGCCGCCAGGACGGCGCAGTCCTGTTTCGGTACTGGAGACTGAGCCCGAGGCGCACAGCCTGAGCAGGTGCTCGGCCACACAGTTACCGACCCACAGAATCTCAACCAGTCTGCTCAGTCTGGCCTTGAACTTGCAGTGTAGCCCAGGTAGGACTTGAGCTTTGCCCTTCCTGCCTTAGACTCCCCAGTAGATGGAATTACCGTCATAAATCACTAGGTCTTGCCTACAATGTAGTTTTAACTTATTTTTATTATTTTTATTTATGTTTATTTATTTATATTTACATATTTATTTTATATATTTTATATTTTATTTATATATTTATTTTATTTATATTTCTTTATTTTTAAGTATGTGTGAGCACAGGTGCCTGCAGAAGCCAGTCATCAGACCCCCTAGCCACCTGATGCCAGTGCTGGGAATCAAACCCAGGTCTCTGAAAGAGCAGTGCAGGCTCTAACCATCCAGCCACTCTCCGGCCCCTGTGATGTGTGCTTTTAATAGGATGTAACAAGTGCTTGTGAGGTGCAGAGAAATCGAAACCCTTGAATATTGCCGGTAGGAATAGAAAATGATGTCACTGCTGTGGAGAACAGTTTGGTCCTCAGGAAGCGAAGCAGACTTTCCACTCCAGGTACAGGCCTCAGAGAACTGAACATGGCCGTCAAACCGGCAACCGTACACAGATGCTTAGAGCAGCGCTCCTGCGAATAATCAAAGGTGGAGACGCCCAACACCTGTGGACGCAAGTGCACGTAAAATGCAGTATAGCAGGCCTCCCTCCCTCCCTACCTCCCTCCCTCCTTCTTTCCTTCCTTGGCAGGGTCTAAAGCAGCCCCCCCACACCTGGCATGTGTCACTTTCCTGGGGTAGCATACTCAGAGTCAGGTTTTGCGGGCTATACTAAAGTGTCCAGAGGCTGGAGAAACGCCTCAGGAATTAAGAGTTCTGGCTTCCCTTCCAGGGACCTGAGTTTGGTTCTCAACGCCCATGTCAGCGGCTCATAACCGCCTGTAACCAGCTTCCGGGGATCCTAACCCCTTCTTCTGGTCTCCATAGGCACCTGCTCACGTGCGGCATACATTTCCCCTCTCACACACACATGTATACGTAAACACAAATGGAAAAAAAGAAGTTTCCTGTCTAGTAGACACTTAAAGTGCCCAGGAGCAGCTGCTAACGGGTGTTTGGTTCACTGGAAAGGACGGGGGAGCTTGCTGACTCAGGAAGGGACTCAGCCTCAGGTGACATATCCAAAACACCTACTGTGCATCACATCCTAAATAGGCAGAGAGGCTCAAGAGTCAAGAAGTCAACTACGAATGAAGTGGTTTGATTTACAACCAGGGACCAAGGTGCCGTGGGGAAAAGTCGGCCACACCCCGGTTAGGGCAAACGTGAGCATTGGTCAGCGTTTCTTTAAAGATCAGAAAAGATCTGTCCTCACTCCATCTGTCTAAAGCTGTGTGCGTGCGTGCGTGTGTGTGTGTGTGTGTGTATGTGTGTGTGTGTGTATGTGTGTGTGTATGTATGTGTGTGTGTGTGTATGTATGTGAATGTGTGTGTATGTGAGAGCGCGCACGCCCCCAGATTTTTCCCTTGCGGTTTTTCCCATCGGGCAGTCTTGTTAGTAAAGCCAGATGTTGATCTGGTAAAAGGACAGTCTAGCTCGTTTCTTAGTAACGAGCCTGTATTAACCTCAGGCCTCAGCACAACAGTGGACAGAGCAGCAAGTGGATTAGAAAAGCAGGAGGGGACGTTATTCCTGCTTTGTTAGAGACAAACATAGCCATATGCTCCGACTCCCGGGAACAGCTTTTAACAATACGCACGACCCCATGCCAGGCAGTGTAGTCGAACTGCACACTCCAACCAACCCCATGCCAGGCAGTGTAGTCGAACTGCACACTCCAACCCACAAGGAGACTGTAAAGCTTTACCGCAGATGTGGGGCTGAGTCAGTGCACAGGTGTCTGTCAACCCAGGGTAACGTATGTTTGATGTGTTTTCAATCAAAACTTCTCAAAGTTTCCCGGGAACTCAAGCCGATCGTGCGGTTTGTCTGGGAGATGAAGTAGCTGCCAAGGAGATTTTGAAAAACAGTAGTGAAGGCACTCTGAACTTCCAGCTCCCAAAATATCCCGTAAGCTGAACCGATGAAAACAGCCACGCTGGCAAATTAATAGACAAATGATGGGTGAACAGAATAGAGATTGTCCAACCGGAACTCGGCGCGTGCCGCAGTAACGGCTGAAGTAAGGCGGTCAGGCGGACCATTTGTCGCGCAAAGACAGCGAACTCATCTGTTAGGGACAGGTGAGCCGCGTCTTCACATCGCCTAGGGAAATCAGCGCATTTAAGGGGAATACGTTTCTTAGGCTGTAGGGATGAACTAGGTGGTGTGGTCATGAGTGGGCACTGGGATCACGCTTCTTAAAATACCATGCACAGTCAGAAGTAATGGTGCAAGCCTGTAATTCCAGCCCTTTGGAGGTGGTAGTGGGGGGTCCGAGAGTTCAAGGTCAGCATGGGCTACACATGACACTGTCTTAAAAACAAAATCAGACTGGAAGGAGGAAGAGCGGGAGGAGCCGAAATATGAAGGTTTAATTTTCGAGATCTACCCAGTTTAGCCGCAAAATCTAAAATGTATGTAAAGTCACAACTCTTCTGAGCGTCATGATGCACACCTGTAGTCCTAGCGCGCAAGAGGCTGGGGCAGGAGGGTCGCCAGCTCGAGGCCAGCCTGGGGATGTACGGAGACCCTGTCTCAAAAACAAAAGCGTGAGCCTAAAGCATACAATATAATAAGGAAACAATTATAACAAAAAGTGATAATGTTTAGCAATATAGAGCTAGTAAAAACTACAAATTAACAGGGAAAAGAGTAAAAATATAATAGAAAACAAACAATAGAAACAATTCATAGAAGAAAAATAAAAATAAATAGTAGGAGACACGAGTCGGGAAAATACAAATGGAAATGAGAAACGCTTTTACATTCACTTACTCGGGAGCGTGAGTGTGTGCATGCGCGCGCACATGTGTGTGTGTGTGTGTGTGTGTGCGCGTACGTGTGTGTGTGTGCTCGTGAGTGTGTGTGCGCGTACATGTGTGTGTGCATGCGTGTGTGTGTGTGCGTGCATGTGTGTGTGGTGTGTGTGTGTGTGCACGAGTGTGTGTGTGTGTGTGTGTGTGCAGTGTGTGTGTGTGTATGTGTGTGTGCGTGCATGTGTGTGTGTACGTGAGTGTGTGCGAGTGTGTGTGTGTGCGTGTGTGTGTGTGTGTGTGTGTGTGTATGTGTGTGTGTGTATGTGTGTGTGTGTGTGCATGTGTGTGTGTGCGTGTGTGTGTGTGGTGTGCGTGTGTGCGCCGTGCATACCTGTGGCAGTTGGAGAACCACTTGCAGTCGCCATATGGGTCCTGCGAATTGCAACTGAGATCATCAGGCTTGGCAACAAATGCCTTTACCCTCCAAGCCAACTAGCCAGCCTGGGAGACATTTTTTAAAAGCATAAATTGATTCAACCTTAAACATCTTGAAATGAGGTGCCCACTAAAGTAGCCAGAAAGTAAAAAAAAAAAAAATAATGCCAGTTATCGATGAGGGTGAAGAAGCCACACGAGTGCTCTCCTGCATCTGTAGGTAGGAATACTAGCGGATGCATCTTCTTTGGAAGGCGATGTGGCATCATCTGTAGAACTGAAAACATACACCCTCCAGCCTGCTGGGCCGTCAGACGCCGTGTGTGTGTGTGTGTGTGTGTGTGCGCGTGTGTGTGTGTACGCGCGCGCGTGTGTACGTGTGTGTGCGCGCGCGCTACCAGGTCTCCTGAGGGGCAGGCGTGGGGCTGCCAGTGGCGAATGACACAGGACACAGGAACAAGTGAGCGAATGGCTTCTGTGTTTTCAGACAGACAGTCGCATCGGCGGTCAGCCAGCCGCGCCTCGCCCACATTTGCCTGTGTTCTTTAGATAAACTTCAGATACTTTATCCTTTGAGTCTGTGTTTCCTCCCTGACCTAGACCATTCTGACCACTGTTCTGATTTTTTTCCCTGTGGTTCTTGGATAAGTTATATAAATATTTTTTAAAAATGCAGTTAGAAACCCACCATACTGAACTCACTTCAAAGCCATAGCTTTGCAAGTCCTGCTGTGTGTTATTGTGAAGTTGATTAAAAGCAGCGTTTTGTCAGTAGGTGGTACTGTCACACAATTAAAGATGGTGAGACTTCCCCTGTGCACAGCTGACCTCACACTGATTCTAAGGCAGCTGCTCTCTTCTATACACACGGGCGCGCGCACGCACGCGTGTGCACATCTACATACACACATGCATATATACATACACAGGCGTGCACACACACGCACACACACTGAAGATTTTATTCTACCGAGTCTGAGAATGTCTCCAGTTTACATAGAACACACATCCTGGCCAGCCACCATGCTTGGATGAAAAGCTGTGACATGAGCCAGCAGCATTTCCAGTAAACAGGATCGTCTTGTACCCTGGCCTTGACCATTCTCATTCTTCATTGGAGCACTGTCTTTCCAGCAGCCACTGGGGCTGTAGTTCTTGTGTTTCATTCCGAGGCCACTGCAGCCTTCACAGAGGACTGTTGTAAGGGAGGTCATGTCTCGCTCAGGCTTAGAAGCCTTTATCCTTCATCAATCCAGCAGAAATATGCCGGCCCTTCTAGCACACTCTCTGGGGCATACAGTGGTGCTCCCCCGTACCCCAAGGTGCTCAGAGGCTCTGGGGAGAGTCTGCAGCTCTCCACGGTACAGCTGAGAGCAGCTAATAGGGTAACTGTGGCAGCTTGTCAGAAGTGAGCATTTCCCGAGCGTAGGTACCATGCGAGTCCCTCAGTACACATGGGCACACCTGGTAACGACGAGGCCGACCCTGTCACATGGGATGCAGTCAAAGGCTATTAACTTGCTGTCTTTTTTCCTCTATTCTAAAAATAACCATGCTGAATTACTTGACACTCTAAATGTGAAGTTGTAGTTGGCGTCTGAAGCTATCTGGTGTAGGACCTTAACGAATGTGAAACGCAGCAAATGGTAGCATGAATACGAGGCGGTAAAATGCTTGGCTCAGCGGTAGAGTGCTCACTTGGTGCTCAGGAGGCCCCGGGTCTGGTCCCCTGCGTCGCAAGAAAACAAAGATGGAACAATTTTTTTTAAAAAACCGCCAATAGAGTGAAAACCCTTTGTGTTTACAGTTAGTATACAGAACGTGTCAGGAAAAGCTTTCTTCAAGGAATATGGTGGAAACTAACCACTTCTGCTTTTCTTCCTCTCTCCTCTCAGATACATCCCGCCACTGATCTGGGGGAAAAGTGGACACATCCAGACAGCCTTGTACGGGAAAATGGGGCGGGTGAGGTCACCCCACCCTTACGGGCACCGCAAGTTCATCACCATGTCGGACGGAGCCACCTCCACCTTCGACCTCTTTGAGCCCTTGGCTGAACACTGTGTTGGAGGTGAGCTCTTTTAGGTCATGGTGCCTAGAGAGAGGGGACACCCACCCCTGGGGAACAGTGTGCAAATGCCTGTGCCACCCGAGGCCATGCCATCGCTTGAGGGACCTGCAAAGATTAGCTCTCACCTGTGCCTGCCAGTTCACATGTAGCAGAAGCCAGCACAGAGCCTTGATCCACTTGTGACATGCAGAAGCCTAGTTTAAAGGGTGGTGGGAAGAGCCTGGAGTCCAGCGTCCCCAGGACCCAGCGTCAGTGACAGTTCTGAGAGCTTTAAGCCTGCTGCTGTCTCCTTGGTCCTCCCCACGACCCAGTAAAGCAGGTGGTGCCAGCCCCCTTTACTGTGGGAAACTGGGAAACTTGGAAACTCAGAAAAGCATATGGGGAGGTGGGGTTCTCTGTTGAGCAACGGGGTATAAAGGCTCTCGGGTGCCTTGTGTGTAAATCTCCTTGGACAGAAGGGCACATTGAAGCCATATTTACCTTTCACGAGCCAGTGACGCCTCATTGAGGAATAACTCCAGTTTCTGTTGCTGCTAGAATTTGACAGCATGCTTTCCCACCTATAAACACTCACTACAAACGCTCCATAACGAAGCCCTCCAAGGAAGTGCGGTTAGACGCCAGCACCCTTTTGAGTACAGTCCCTACCAGAAGAGAACTTGGTTTCTGCTTATCTGAAGACACCGAGTTCGTTACAAGAGTGTAGTTGGTATTTATGGATAAATTCCAGCGAATGTGCGCTACCCCGTTTATTCAAAGTAACTAGAATTGCTGAGCAGCTGCTAACAGGTTCCCCTGCCTCGCATGGCTACCTCCTTGTCATTCAGGTCTCAGGTGTCGCCTCCTCTGAGGGTGTGGACTCCCCTAGCTACAGCGCCTCTCGGGAGACCGATGGTGCCTCCCCGTCCTGGACCCTCATGACACCCGCCACTCATCGCTCCTGTGGCTGTTTAGGGCCCGTCCGCCGCAGTGCGGGGATCCCCAGAGCTCAGGACAGTGTGCTCAGCAGATCAGTCATGGGCAGGGGAGGGGTTTATGGTATGTTTAGAGCACTGCGGTCGGGCCCTCACGTAGACGTTCCCCCACCGTATTCACTTCGTTTTCTTTCTCGTATTCCTAAAACTCTGACTTCTAGCGTTTAAGCATACAATCTAAGATGGGTGTGGTGGCTCACAGCCGTGATCACAGCATCCAAGATACGGACACACGAGCATCAGGCGTTCAAGGCCAGCCTTGGGCTGCCTGAGACCCTTGTCAAAACAACGACAGTAACAACACGAAGCGTAAATCTTATGGGGGTCAGAAAGGGCAAAGGCCAACTCTTAACTCCTTACCTACGGCTTTCCATCACCCCGGTTCCCTGAAAAGATCAGCGAAGGTGATCGTCTCTGCACCCAAGAAAGACTCTAAGAAAATAAGCTATTCTGTTTCCCTCGTGACCGCTTTTCCTGACCGCAGGAGGAATGAGTCATCATTTTTGGGAAACAGATAAACAGAAACATTTAAAAATGAAAAATCGACCAGGCTAAAAATGAAAAAGAATAGACCGGGCGTGGTGGCGCACACCCTTTAATCCCAGCGCTTGTGGAGGCAGAGGCAGGTGGATCTCTGGGAGTTCCAGCCAGAGCTACAAAGACAGAGAGAGGGAGGGGCAGTTACCCCCCCACCCTGTTAAATGTCAGTGTTCACATTTCAAATGGGGTGTAAGGATCCCGTTCTTTCTTCACCCTGTAGATGACGTCACCATGGTCATCTGCCCTGGAATTGCCAATCACAGCGAGAAGCAGTATATCCGAACCTTCGTTGACTACGCCCAGAAAAATGGCTACCGGTGCGCTGTGCTAAACCACCTGGGCGCCCTGCCCAACATTGAGCTGACCTCGCCACGGATGTTCACCTACGGTAAGCGTGGGGTGTGGCCAGGTGGAGCCCCTCTCCTCCGTCTCACGGGAAGTGTGCAGCTTCTCAGCCGCGTGCTGTGCGTGGGCTTTGTGGACACCAGAGATGATGAGGACACCCGTGACAGCGCCACCCTGCACTGGCATCCGTGATGCCAAGCCTTGAGCAGCTTCGGAGGTGGGCGTTGTACCATCCCAGCTCAGAGAGGTTCATGGGGGAAGGTCTCACCCAGGATCCCCCACTGTGCTGAGAGTGCGGCTGAGAGCCAGGGGGTTCATGGCGCCATTCTCTCTGCCATCCTGACACCCGCTCCTCCAGGTCCTACCGGGCGGGCAAATGTAGTGAGGTATGTCCTGTCAGCGGAAGGGAATCTGTACACCAGCAGCCTGCTGGAGTCTCAGCCTTCCTGACGCTGAGGCCTTTAATACAGTTCTTCATGCTGTGCTGTCCCCCAACCATGAAATTATTTTTGTTGCTACTTCATAACCATGCTACTGCTGTGAATCATAATGTAAACATTGATACACAGATGGTCTTAGGCGACCCCTGGGAAAGGGTCGCGACCCACGGGGTGAGAGCCGCCGTTCTATGGGGTCATGTACACTGTCGTCGATAGCAGGCAAGGGTCCACTCTCAAGAGTGGGTAAAAGGGGGATAAGTGGGTTTAGGAGAGAATGAGCATGCGCGCGTGCTTTGTGAGGGGCTGCGCTGGGAGTGGAGAGAATGAGCACGTGCACGTGCTTTGTGAAGGGCTGCACTGGGAGTGGCTCCAAGCCCCCCCACCCTCGCACTCGCTCCCATAACGCAGACACCCTTTACAGCCAGTCCAGCCGGTGGCTCCAGGATAGGTGAAGATCCAGATGCACTCCTAACGCGCAGGTGCGTGGGGAACGTGTGGGGAGGAAGAACTGGCTCTAGAAAGCGGAACTAGGCAGCTTGGAGCACAGTCGAGAGCAGGGAGCGATTATAAGATCCTGCATCAGCCAGCAGGCCATCTGGATAACAAGAAAATAACGACACGTGTCCCGGCCACAAGGCTCAGCAGACTCTTAGCGCCACCTAACACCCAGCGCACCAACACAAACTGGAAGTGCCACCGAGGGGCTGGGAGCAGCTCGGTTGGTACGGTGTTTACCTCGCATGCACGAAACGCTGAGTTCAATCCTCAACACCGTATAAACCAGGGGTGGCTGAGGAATATCTGGAGATAGAGGCAGGAGGATCAGAAGTTCAGCGTCATCCTTGTTGAGACCCTGTCAGAAAGAAGAGGAGAAGCCAGCGAACCTACACCTCGTATATGTGCAGGTCTCAAGCAGCTAGACTCTCCTAATGTCGGGCACCGCAAACCCAGAGACAAGCTTCGGATGAAGGAACTGGGGCATAGAGAGGAGCCATTTAGTCAGGGCAGCAAGCCAGTAAGTGGAGAGGCTGAGACAGGATCCAGAATCCTGTCTGTTCCAACCTCCAGACTCACCTCACAACTGGCAGAGCATGTCTGAGTCTCTAAGAGCCAGGCACCGAGTCCTGGAGTCGTGAGCAGCAGATGAGGGAGACCCACTGGAGGGCGTTAGAGATGAGATACCAAGTTGGGAAGAGCAGAGCAGGCCGGTGGAGCGTGCGCTCAGAGAAGACCCCTCCATCTCCCCGCCCCCCGCCCCCCCATCCCCCCATCCCCCGCAGGAGACTCGGACTCTGGGTCAGACGCTCCAGCCCAGCGACAGCTGGCAAGGTGACCTTGCTGAGCCTCGGTTCCACATCTGCTTCCACAACGTGTTTAGTCTCTAAACGTGACTCTCGAGAGGTATAAAAACCTAGAATTCAGATAGCTTACTGAAATCTGTCGTATCTGTGGCGACTTGCAAGATGCTAGAAGAGCCTTACTTTCCCAGAGGCTGTTGTAGCTAAAATTAATTGATTTCTGATACAAGTGGCCTGACACGTTAGAGCAAAGCCTAGGTTTGTTACTTCTGACAGGTAAACTGAGGCAGCAGCTTAACAGTTAACGCGTTGTAAATCGTCCACATTACATTGCTAAGTGTGTGAGCTGCCTTTCGTACTCCAGCACAAGTGTGTCTGTAGAGTGGCACAGCTGTAGCCAGTCGTTGTTCTGAATCACTGTTGACCTCATTTGGCCTCGCCCGACTCGCGAGATACTTTGGTTGCCCACTCCTTCCTTTCTTCCTGCTGAACTTTGGAGGTAGCTGGCCAAATGCCATGTTGAATTTCCATATCAGACAAGGTGGACACGCCTGCCCAAAGCACGTGCCCAGCGATCCAAAGGCGGAGATGCGTTTCTGCTCACCCTGCACGCTCATGGCATAGCCTGGAACCCTGGTTCTCGGTCACTAACTGTCTTCATGCAGAGGCCCAGGTTTGCAGGGCAGCTGCCAGCTGGGACATGGCCAGTCTCACAGGGGATGGAGAGAGCCTGGCTCTAGAGGCTTCTACCTAGAGATCACAGAGATGGCCATAAGTTGTTGGCCAAAGTACAGAGCACCCCCGAGCTTAACTTCAGTGGGGTGAAGGAACGCACAGTACATACCACCCACCTCAACGCAGCTTGTCACAATTTTTAATCAGAATTGTAATATGTAAACTGACTAGGAGACTTTGTATTGACAGTCTGTACTTTCCAGGGAACACGGTGTTCTCTCAGTCTTCACAGAGACCTCCTGGGTCCCTATAAAGGTCAGTGGTCATACACGGATCAGAATCACACACACGGGCAGAAGTCCCCTGGGAAATTTCCAAAGGCCCCAGGGCTGGGGGCCCGGCTCCCCGGGAGCCTGAGGTCTACCCAAGGTTTTCAGAGCCACACCCCTGAGTCTCATCTCCCGTTGCCTCTTCGCTCTGTTGTCATTGCTAAAGTGTTAGTTAGATCTGGTTGTGCTGCTTGTGGTAGAGAATTTTACCATAGGGAGAGAGGAAGAGAATCAGAACGAGCCCAGGATAAACCCCAGCACCAGCTCCTGCTTCAAGACTCACGCCGCTCATAACCAGTCCTAACCAGCCTGGTTCCTTCTGTCAACCACCCCCCCCCACACCCTCTCTCAACGGCTATTTCCTGTGCTACTATTCCGATGTGTTGTGCTGTTGTACTCTCCGTAAACTGTTCTAACTTGTTTGGAGCAGCGGCGCCGCGGTCTGGTGGCTTATCCAGCAGAGGCTTATTTCCCCGCAATTACGGAACCGAGTCTGGACCTAAGGTCTCTGTCCGTGGCTTGTAGATGGCCGGGTGCATCCTGGGACCTTCTTCCTCTTAAAGGACATCAGCTGTGTTGTGTGAGGGCCTGCCCTCGCCCCTCCATTCTGACGTAATCACCACAGTACAGCGGCGTGCTGGGTGCTGGAGGTTAGAGCTTCGGTGTACAAATGGGGAGATACCGCCGGTCTCACAGCCTAAACATGAGTGCAGCGCATTACCTCAACTAAAACAGCCCCCCTCGAATTCCCACAGGAGCAGTTAGCTCACTTCTCCCAGCCGTCTTCTGTCCTGTGCCCCTTTGCTACGGGCTGTTCAGTTCAGAACCCACGTCCAGTCTGTATATTGCAGTCGGCAGACACGTTTCTTGTGCCTCTTTTAAGTCAGCTTCCCGCACTTTTACCAGATCCCTGAATGAGCCGTGGTCACGTGGAGTGACTTGACGTTACGTTGAAAGTGAGATGCTCCCCAGGACAAGCCTCAAGCCCGCGAGTCAGGCTCCCTGTCCCCCGTGCGTGACCCCAGCAGGCTCTGAGCGCCAGGGGCTTGGGCTTGCTCATCTCCGGGAAGCCCTTCCATGGCCCTGCCTTTGCTTCTCCACCAAGATGTCACTTTCTGAGAGCCTGTCACTGGCTCCTCTCCTTTCAAGCACTGTGACCCCATCCGCAATAGTTCTTTATACACGTGGAGGGGTGGATGGCGTTTAGACATGCGGACGCTGGCCAGTTTTAGCAGAGGTTTATTACTTACAGGGGAGGGGGAGGGAAGTTGAGGCAGGTAGAATGGGACCCTGTAGAAGAGAGAAGGAGGGGGGAGATAGGACAGCGGAGAGAGAAGAGAGAGAGAGTATATGGGGTGGGCGGGTCCCCAGCTGATGACACAGGACAGGTGACTTGGGGCGCCCCAGAGCTGGGGGCGGTACTGTCCTGATACCTGGGGACAGAAGGTGAAATTGTCACTGGATCTGGGGTGTGGGGGCTGGGCGAGTTCCGGGACGGTGCCCAGGCAGCTCTGGGTAATTCATACCACCGCCCACACCACCCATTCCTCCACCCAGGCTCCCTCGGCACTGTCCATGGTACTTAAGATCTGAAGTTATGAATTGGTTTTCTGAGACGGGGTTCTCTGTTGTAGCCCTGGCTGTCCTGGAACTCGCTCTGTAAACCAGGCTGGCTGATTGAACTCAGAGATCCACCTGCCTCTGCCTCCCAAGCGCTGGGATTAAAGACGTGAGCCACCATGTGCCACCGATTTTCGTAATTTTCAAAATGGTAGATTTATCAACAGGCTTCATTCTTGTCTCTCTGTCGCTAGAGCTAGAGAGCCCGTGTGCCCCCCGCTGTGACCCCCCCCCCCCAGAGTCCTGCTTGGCCTAAGGAAGCACTCAAAGACTGCGAATGCTGCCCGGGGCTCCGCAGGCGGAACAGCCTCGGGCAGGCGCACCTGGCAGCCAGCTGTGTGAGTTCTCCCTCCACCTCTCCAGAGCCAAGGCCCAGCTTTCCCCTCACTGTGAAAACCCTTTTGTCTGTCTGAAGACTGAGGAGGAAAAGAGAGAGTATTGACAGGAGCCCCGTACGCTGCAGTACCCCAGGAAAGTCTGAAAGACTTCTCCCTTGCTTCTCGGTTAGGAAGACTCCGCTCCAAAGCACAGAAGCAGTAACCCTTGTCAGGGGCCATCATTAACAGAAGGACTTCCTAAGTGGGTAATTACACATTCTCCGGCTCTCTGGTGCCGTCTGTGGAAGATAATTCATTAAGGAAACTCTTGCATGGCGGCTCCATTGTTCTGACACTAATGAGGGGCAGACTGCAGAATCCTGTGCATTTCTTCATTTGATTCTCACTGCCTCTGAGATAGGTATTAATTAGGGTCCTGCTTCACGGGCCCAGGAGGTTAAGTGCCTTGCCTTGGGTCATGTGACCAGAGTAGCAGCGCAGGCGTTCAAACTGTATGATTCTTAACCCCAGCTTAGCACCACCGCTGTTCTGGTACTCATTTCCTCTCTGGGGCACCAGTCACTAGAACAGTCGTGCATAGCGACGCGGTGTGTGAGCGCCTAACAGTACATCCTTGCCGTGGTGACTGCCGACACGTCCACTAGTAACCGTGACTCCCATGGCATGTGCCATGCGCTGGGGACTTCCCGAGAACCTTATATGTCACGTGAAGTCAGTTGTCCCCTCTGACACGTAAGGACACTGAGACCCAAGCGAGGCATAGGAGACAGCGCCGACCAGCAAGTGATCCTGGGTCCCAAGCACAGGCAGTCTAGCCGCCCGGCTGAGTTCCGCTCCCGAGCAGCAGGCTACTGCAGTTCTCCACACACAGATGGCTGCCAGTCAGATGCATTTTAGACCAGAGACGAAACTGCCCAAGCGCTCCTCAGAGCACAGACGTGGGCCCGGTGTTCTGGATGAGTGTTTTGCCTGCAGGTATATATGTGTACCATGTGCATGCCCATTGCCTGTGAAGTTCAGAAAAGGACACTGGATCCTCCGGTACTGGAGTTATGGGTGGCCGTGAACCACCATGTGGGTGCTGGGAATTGAACCAGAATCCTGGAAGAACAGCAGGTGCTTTAACTACTGAGCTCTCCAGCCCATATGTCCTGCCCCTGAACTACACCCTTGTCCCAGAAAGTACATTTTAAGAAATTTCTATTTTCTTTCTATTGTTCAGTCCATCTTTTAACATTTGAATAGATCATCAACCTAGGTGTTTCTGTAAACTTGTCAGTTAGGGATTGCGTGGATTCTGGGGTGACTATGTGAATTGTGTTGCCCCTGCTTAAAGAGTCAAGCCTTATAATGGCTCCCTCCCAGTGGAGGGAGACAGACCAGAGAGGGCCACAGGGGCAGCGAAGGAAGTGAAGGCAGGGATGCGGGAAGCTCCTAGAGCATCCTAGGGGAGCAGCGCCCACGTGCTTCAGGACAGGCGGCAAAGCACTGCCAGGTTACCAGATCCCGGCGTGTGTAAGCCCGCAGCCGTAAGAGGCACTTGGGACCTGGACAGACGAAGCTGGAAGTCCTCATTTTCTCTCTGGGATAAGGTCAAGGCAAGCTAGCTTCATTCCTGCGGCTAGTTTCTCCCTAGGTGACTCATCTTGGGTAGGCTCCCCTTGGTTTAAGAAATGACTCACGCACCCTTACTACGGAAGTGACAGGGGCCGGTCCCCCCCCCCCCAGCCTCTCACTGTCAGCCAGCCATGTTGTAAATGTAGCGGGACAGATACGGACAGATACTCCAGCTTATTTCCCGCACAGTCATGCTGGCCGGTGTGTGTGCCTACTGTGTGTGCGTTCATCGTGCCTGATTCACACTGTCCTTACGTCACCTCCTGTGGCATACCCACCAGATGCCAGGCCCATGCCTGCCGTAGAGCACACAGAGATGACTCAGCTGCTCCACACGCAGGGACACCGTGTCTCTGGGTTCGTATATTTTAGCCTGCTTAGTCATGTTCGTGTCATTTGGGGATATGACTTTCGGGGTTTTGCTTGTTTGTGTTTGGAGATAGGGTCTCATGCAGTTCCAGGCTGGCCTGGAACTCACTGTGTCAAGGGTGACCTTCAACTTCTGACTCTTCCCAAGTGCTAGGATTACCGTCCTGCACCACCACACCCAGTTTGTGTGGCTCTAAGGATCCTTCTGCGGGCAAGAAGAGCACTCCAGCTAAATCTCTGGCCCAGGAACAGCTTTTGAAACAGTAGCTTTCAGAAAATCTTTACTTTGTCTCTCCATAGGGGAGGGGGCTTGACAAAAGGCAATGGCTCTCTGCCCGTTCTCTTCCAACACTGTCCTGTCATCTTGTGTGGCTCTCTCTCTAAAGCCAGGCTAGTGGATCGTATTTCATCTTGTCTTTGAGAGCTACAGGGAGATTGGATGTCTAATCTTGTTATTAGTGCTAATCTTAGAAGGATCAAATGCACAGGACCTCATTAAAATCCCCCACTTTGGACATTCAGGTTACTGTGGCGCTTAGCAAAAGAAGCCAGGGTGGGCCTGAGAGTATCTGACTTCAGGTGGAGGTCAGGCATTCACAGGGCCATCAGGGGGCCAGTCCTGGCACTAGGCAGACACACCATGACTGTCCTTCCCTTGTCTGGGATAGGTGGCTGCTCTGCAGCCACCAGCTTATCTAGCACCAGCTCAGATGTGTTTAGATTTAATGAAATGAAGGTTCCCAAAGAGCCGAACCATTAGCTGTAATTGCTTCTCAGCTGTGTAGCAAATCCAAGGTTTGTGACTGCTCCAGGTCTCAAATAATTAGGTTCAAATCAAAGTACCGTGGAGAGGGATCAGATGGGAAGACAGTGAGTCTTCAATAGTTGAGCAGTGCTCCTGCAGGACTATTGCTTCTAGGTTTGTGATACAGGGCAGAAGACTGGAGATGGGGTTCAGACACCACAAAGGCCAGAAGTCCCACTCACTCACTGTGTGGGGGAGGGCAAGTCCTTCCTCTGTGTGATCCGAGCAGGGAGCCTGCGACAGAGTGCGCCCCCCCCCAACCTCCATCTCTTTGCTTAGGTCATGCTGATTAAGCATTCTCTAGGCATCTGGTCCACAGACCCAGCTGGGAGCAAGATCAAGGGCATCTTTATGGAGTTTATAATCCAGTGGCAGCTCACTCGACGTCACACCACAGCGTAAAGATATGAATAATTAGCCAAGGATGATATTAGGCAGACATCCAAAGAAATGGTAAAGTAACAGCTTAAATAAATCCCCTCAGAACCGTTCCTTATGCAAATAATGTCCCCAGCGTAACAGCTGTCCTTGCGCGCTGAGGTGTTGGGTCTCTTTAGCAGAGCTGAAACTGGCCTGGGGAGGGGGAGCCTTTATTTGCCTGGATTTTTTAGCCAGCTGGGTTGTTTTTGTTGAACATGAGACCCACAGTTCTCCCCTTGGTCTCTGCCACAGTTTCTCACAAGTTCTCGATTAGATACGTGTACACACATTTCCCCCCTCTGACCCTAAGCACACGTGAGACGGTCCCTTTCCCCCTGACCCTAAGCACACGTGAGACGGTCCCTTTCCCCCTCTGACCCTAAGCACACGTGAGATGGTCCCTTTCCCCCTCTGACCCTAAGCACACGTGAGACGGTCCCTTTCGGAAGATGACTCAGTCATCCATCCAGAAATCAGAGCCACCGTTCCCTCTTACAGCAGGACAGCGCTTCGTGTACCCCGTCCTCTGCTGATGGAAGTTGGGGTTGTCCCGAGGTCTTCACTGCGCCACCATTGTCAGCTAGGCCCTCCCACATCAATCATTAATCAAAAGAAAAAAAAAGTCCCCCAGACTTGCTGACAGCCCAGTCTGGTGGAGGCGTTTGTAAGGTTCCCTCTTCCCTAAAAGGCTTGTTTCAAACCAGCAAAGACCAGGGAGTTGTTCTAGGCTCTGAAAGTCTGATCCCCCATGGCTTGCCAATTCTGGAAGCTACTATTAGGCCATTTAGGGGTTTCCAACCTCTGTGCCAGTGATGTGTCAGCAGCTCCCGTTCCCACGGTAAATCACGCTTTCCCTATGCCGGTGCGCACAGTGTGTGCCTCTGTCAGCCGCCAGTAGTTCCTCTGCTGGGTTTTACTCAGTTGGCTCCATGAAGTCCGGACTTAATCTTAGAAGAATGTGCTGGGTCCTTGGCCTGTGCATGCCCATTAGCCTCTTTCTCTTAGCAAAGCTCTAGAGGCGTAGCTTGTTCTGACAGCTTCCCGTAGGACAGCAGCTGACATCATTCCTCCTGGGCAGACAAGGCCCAAACACCCTCTCCATTCACACGGCCCCAGTGAGTGTTTCTGAATGAGCTGGCATCCCTTGGCACCCTATCCAAGAACATTTAGCTGAACCCAGCAGAGCACCCAGGGGTCCCCTGGACTAGAGTTCATCTTCTTTTCCTCCCCAGAGTTGACAAGAAGATCCTGCACATGACATCCTCTGGGTTCTTAACACGATGAATCATCGTACACATGGGTATAGCGCCCCAACTTGTAGCCAAGAAGCTAATCAATCCCCAAAGGGCTTGCTTAACTCTTGCTTGTATTTATATCTGAGAATGACATAGGTGCTTACAGTCACTCTGAAGATCTGTTTAGATGCCCATGAGCGTCTAAACCAGCAAACCATGGCCCACCTCTAAAGGAACATTGTAAATCCATTTAATGTGTATACACCTGCTCATAAACACTCCTAATGTTGCGTCTTCTCTAACACAGGGAGCGCCTCTCACATAGCTAATCTATCTGCCTAGCTGCTCTTTCTCGACATGTATGCATGCGTGCCCCACTCTTCCAGTGTACTGGCACCCAGTTAGTAACCCTCCAGTGTGCAGTTTCTTCAATATTTGTTGCATCTGAAATGATTGGCTGACCTCCCCTCCTTCCCGCAGGCTGCACCTGGGAATTTGGAGCCATGGTGAACTACATCAAGAAGACATACCCCCAGACCCAGCTGGTCGTCGTGGGCTTCAGCCTGGGTGGGAACATCGTGTGCAAATACTTGGGGGAGACGCAGGCAAACCAGGAAAAGGTCCTGTGCTGTGTCAGCGTGTGCCAGGGGTACAGCGCGCTGAGGTGAGTCAGCTGTAACACACACACACACACACACACACACACACACACACAGACATGCACACACACTTCCTGTCTTCTCCACGCCCCAATCTTAGAAAAACAAGTTTCTTTGCATGTTGCAGCAATAGCGCCACCTGCTGCTGGCAGATGATCAGCACAGTTAGCAAAGTAAGATGGGATGACCAGGACCTGTGAGGTGCTCGCCTCAGCCCTCCCCTGAGGCCCTAGGGTCTGCATGCACTGTTGCCAGGCAATTGGTAGGTAGGACGGTTAACTCTAGAGCGTGACTGACATCAGGCTGAGACCCCGCAGCCCTTCACGTGGAATCTCGCGCAGGTCAGAGAAGCGCCGTTGTCCCGTGTACCTGGGGCTCCCAGCCCGGGCCGAGGGAGGGAGGGAGAGTTCCTCCTTCACACCAGAGCCTTCTTTTCCTGCAGGTGCTTGAGGCTGGGGCGGGGCGGTTGGGGGGGAAGAGCAGGAGGGCGCTTCTGCATCCTGATCGGCCCAAAGACAGACTCACTTCTCCCACCTGACAGGCAGCTCTCACAAATGCTTTTCTTCCCCTGGGGGTTTTGGGCAGCCTGGGCTGATGGCCTTACACTGAGTAGCTGCGCAGTCTCCGTCACAGGGTCCCGCCCATGTCACATGATCTCGGACCGCTGGGATCTTTTTTTTTCTTTAATTGCATTTGTTTGTTTGTGAGGATTGTGTGTGTGCGTGTACGTGTGTGTGCGTGCGCGTGCACCACAGCACACATCTGGAGGTCAAGGGACAATTTTTTGTTTTGTTTTTGCTTAGATGGTCTCTCCATGTAGCTGTGGCTGGCATGAACTTGCTGTGTAGACCAGGCTGCCCTCAGACTCACAGATTCTGCTTGCCTCTGCCTCCTGAATGCCAGAGCTAATGGTGTGTGCCATCATGCCTGGCCAGAGGACAGTCTTTGAGAATCGGTTCTCTCCTTCTACCTGAGGGTTCCAGAGGCGGAACTCAGCTTGCCGGGCTTAGCAAGTGTCCGCCCACTGAGCCGTCTCAGCAGCCCACCTCTGGGATTTTTATACTCTCACGAATTAAGTACTCCTCTCATCGGCGTTAGGCTGCCTAAGGCCGTAACATCCTCTCCTGCTTCCCTTCAGAGTCTCACGTGCATTCCCATGAGCCACTGCTCCCCCTGCCTCTGTGGTACCCTACGTTGCCACAGTTTCGTGTGAGCTCGTTCCACAGCTGTTCTCTTCACTGGTCACCTAGATGCCAGGCAGACACTTCCCTCCCTCAGCAGCGGTTCCCACCTTCCTGACGCTGCGACCCTTTAGCACAGTTCCGCGCGCTGCGGTGACCCCCGGGCCATAAAGTTATTTTTCTTCATAACTGTCATCTTGCTACTGTTATGAATCGTAATGTAAATATCTGATGTGCAGATGGTCTTAGGCGACCCCTGTGAAAGGGTTGTTTGACCCCCAAAGGGGTCGCCACCCACAAGTCGAGAACTGCTGCTTTAGTGGCGTGCGGCTCATTGGTCCAGTGCCCTGGTCCTCGCTTGCCCTGGGCTCTGGATCCCTGTGAACCTAACAGAGCAGCACCCGAGTATTCAACCTAAAAGCCTCTGCAGTGCCAACGCATAACCTTGCGGCCAGGCCCTCCCCCTCCCCTCCGCTCTTATCTCTGCAGCCCAGGAATGCCCCTCAGTCAGGGTCCAAGCTAAGGGAGACAGGAATGAAAACCAGCGAGACCATGACATAACTGTCAGAGTGAAGGGCAACAGGAGTCAGAGGTCAAGAGAGGAGGAACCAAAGAGAACCAGGTTGTGGCTTGGTTGTTGAGAGGGAAGACCATTAGGCAAGCATTTGGAGTGCCCCGCCTGTGGTGGCCTGGTCTGCAGCTCCCCGCCTGCGCAGTGCAGGGAGGCCCCGTACACGATGGTGGCTCCTGACCTTTGTTTTCCGAACACGTCACACCCTTACGATCCTCGCTTCTTTTCGTAATCAATTGACTCAGATGCTTAGAGGGCTGGGAGGGTTTCTGGGGTGCCACAGCAACCAGCTGAGCCTCTGGCTCCGGAGGCTTCCTGCAGGGTCATCTCCAGAGGCTTGACTTCTCCCCAGACGCTGTCCAGCATGGGGCCGAAAGCCAGCGTGCGCCCTCGCAGCAATCGGGGAGCCTCTCACCTGCTGTGCTTCTTCCAGGGCCCAGGAGACCTTCATGCAGTGGGACCAGTGCCGCCGGTTCTACAACTTCCTCATGGCCGACAACATGAAGAAGATCATCCTGTCTCACAGGTACGCCGCTGGCTCCCACTGAGAAGACAGGGGCAGCGGCGCACACGCCCGTCCCTTACTCTATCAGAGCGGTCATTGTTTGGGTGGCCTCCCTTCCTGGGATGCTTCAGGACTGGGTCTCAGCCAGTCCTCAGCTTCAGCCACGTGGCAGGAGGCTCAGAGCAGGGCACCAGCTCCTGCCTGCTCCAGGCTCAGGCCCTTCGAGCAGTACAGAGGGGAGCAGGAGACTGCCGTAGGCACCAGCGATGGCGTTCTAATTATTCCCCATGCTGTGCTCTCCCCCCCCCCCGCCCCACCCCGTGCCTCCCTTCTCCTCTAGCTACACTGGAGCATGTGGAGACTCCCCTGCTCCTTTGCCTTTCCTCCTGCTGTCCCTGCTAGCTTAGTGTCTGCTCACTAGGCCCTGCCTGTTCCTTAAGGGCCATCTCAGGTCTCCCATCTCCCACCAGGTCTGTCCTGTGTGTGCTGGGCATGTTTTCATTCCCCCTGGAGCCTGGTACCCAAGGAACATTCAGGAACCATACCTCAGAGGGAATATTTGCACCACCCTAAGAAAAAAGCATTCTAAATGATCAGTTTCTCGGTCCTTTGGTTGGTTGCTTGCTTTACATGTGGTCTCCCTATGTCGCCTAGATATTGGCCCCAAACTCTTGAGTTCAAGCAATCTGCTTGCTGCAGCCTCATGCATACCAGGCCCACAGGCGTGCACCCCTGTGCCCACCTCTGAATCTCTTCCCTCCACCACAGTGGTAAAAGAACATTGTCTGGCCTGGCCACGGACCTCAGGCTGAGCTGAGCTTCCTGTGGGTAGCTTCGTGTGGTGACTGAGCAAGGCTGGTCCTCACAGCTCCTGGGCACGTGCTGGGTCCTTGTGTCATGTGGGTTGAGAAAGAGAGACTTCTGTCCCCTGTGCTGTGGCAAAGTCAACAGTCCCACTCGACCCCTGTGATTGAACGTCATCACATGCCAGACATTGAGTTAGTGCAGCCCAGCCGGGGTTCCAGTGGGCCTGGGGTTTACTGAGGCTTTCCAGCCAGATGGGTGAAGTTAGCTTGCCGATACCAGGTTTAAACCCTCACGTGTGCACCTCCAGAATGGACAGCGAGTCCTCCTAGGGAAGATCTGTTTTGCTGAAGGCCGAGTGTTGTTGCTAAAAAGTCCCGAAGGTCCATTATGCGACTGTTGGCAAATTGGGAAGGCATTTTAGTGTGTTTACCATAGAAAGACAACTCACTGAAATCTTGGGGGAACTTTAGGTTGTGAAATCTATCCTTTGCCACCTTATTTGGTTAAAAGTAAGTCCTTATAAAGGATGTTGGTCTCCTTTTAGAAAGGTTATAAATGGATACCAGAACACTGCATTCCGGCAGTGAGTGTTTCCCACTGTCAGCCAAACCTCAAAGCATCTCAGGCCGCCTCCGCTGCGGGAGAGCACCAGCTCGGAGGGGAAGCCCACCCTGCCCGTTCTCATCCCTGTCTTCGCTGTCACGTCCTCAGTGGACACTGCTCTCCATGGAGCGACCACTGTCTTGAGCCCACCCTTCCTCTCCACAGATGCACAGGTTCAAACAACAGCAGCTGGAGATCACAGTCAGCACTGCGGAGGTTCTGACTGTGCTGAACATGTGCACATTTATTTCTTGGGAGCTTGTCTGGAGGTTCCAGCAGGGGAGCGGAGCTGCTTGTGTCTCCTTGACCGAAGACCACCCTCTGTTTGGTGGAGGTCGTCCTCTCTGACCAAGCACACAGCTTCTGTAGAGACACACACGGGGCCGAGAGGGATGACAGAGTCCCCGGCGTAGCCAGCGCTCACATCCCCGCACAGTCTAGCCTAGCCACCGTTCCCGTTCCACCCACAGTGTCCTAGGTATTTCGAGTGATTTAGAGCTGACTGAGCGTACAGGAGGCGGCAGAGTTCCCTGCACATCCTAGAGCCAGGTATGCTGGCATGTGTTTTTGTTGTCCAAGCTACTCAAAAACTTGAGGCAGGAAGATTGCTTGCACCCAGGAGTTTGAGAACAGCCTGGGTGATACCAGGAGGTCCCATTCCATCCCACCACCACCATCCAAAAAAATATAAACCCTGCCTGGAGAATCTGTATCTCTGAGGAAGATCTTAAAGGGTGACCGTGCGGCTTTCCAGCTGACACTGGGGAGAGTGCTGATTCGTCTAGATGCTCCAGGGAATATGGGTTGGCTTCCTTATTCAGCAACACAAACAACTTGTAAGGGGAACAAGGACCTGCCAAGAGTTAGCAGCATCTGCATCAGTGTAAACCCAAGTCTCAGAGTTTGGTCTGCTGTTTGGTCTCCACAGGGCTCTTCCTCCCTTGCGATGAAGGTTGTATGCGACCCAACCAACTTGAAAACTAGTCCTCAGTTTGTCTTGGTACCCTGAAAGGAGAAGAAGGCTTTGATGTTTATTTTCCTATCCATGTTTGTCCTCTTGGATATTCTAAAGGCTCAAGGGAACCAGGCGTGGTAGCACATGCTTGTAATCTCAGAATGTGGGTGGTAAAGGCAGGAGGGTCAGGGGTCCAAGTTCATCCTTGGCTAAATGGGGAATTTGAAATTAGCCTGGGCTACATAAGTGTTTAAAGAAAAAAAAAATCTACATGGGCTGGAGAGACGGCTCAATAGTTAAACACACTGGCTGTTCTTCCAGAGGTCCTGCGTTCAATTCCCAGCACCCACATGGTGACTTACAACCATCTGTAATGGGATCTGATGCCCTCTTCTGGCATGCAGGTGTACATGCAGACAGACCATACATTAAAAAAAATAAATAAAATGCAAATAAAGAAACGAGAGCTGGGGCTATAGTTTACAGTAGAGTGCTTGCCTGGAACGCACAGACTCCTGGTTCAGTCCCCACTAACACAGGGAGACAAAAACCAAAATTAAAAAAAAAAAAAAATTGGAGGGCTGCATGTCTGATTTACCATATAGCCTGGTCCCATGGCGGTGGACACTCCCGGTCTGTCTGGACCGGAAGCGGGCTCCGCCGTCGCGGTTCCCCCTCGACATTGCTTTGTTGGTGTCCGTGTCTTGTTCCAGACAAGCTCTGTTTGGAGACCATGTCAAGAAACCCCAGAGCCTGGAGGACACAGACTTGGGCCGGCTCTACGCAGCAACTTCCCTGATGCAGATCGACGACAACGTGATGAGGTGGGTCCCCAGTGAGCGCTGGGGGGCGGGGCGCCGGTCAGCTCCGCCCAGCGCCCTGCTCCGCTCCGCTGGCTTTAATGGCCTCTTTCCGTTTCAGTGAGTGTCTGATGCTTAGGAGAAGGTCACAGGAGAGTTGTCATCCTCTGGGAAATGGGTAAAGGACGTAAGCACTCGTTGCACGTGGCACAAGCAGCTTGAACTGGGCCGAAGCGTGCCCGCCCGGTAGTCCCATCTCTATGTCCCGCCTCACGCAGGACAAGGTCCGCGCCACGCAGATCTGCCTATGCAGTGGCGGGAAGTATCTCCTGGACATGGCAGGCATGTTATCCAGGCACCCGTGGCCTCACCTTTGCTGGCTCCGGCATCTTCTAGTTAGTGAGGTTAGAAACGTCACTTGTGGAGTTGGCCTCTGACCTTGCCTCCGGCCTTCACAGTCCTTTGGTGTCTGTAGGTGCAGCCTAAAGCAAGCAAGTCCTCCTCAGATAGGTGAGGCCGGAGAGCGCACTTCCTTCTTCCTGAGACTTGAGTAGCCTTTCACCCGGGGCACGCCGGAAGGGGTCAGTTACCGTTTCCTCAAAGCGAATAGAAACCATGGAATTGTTTGTAAAGTAAAAGGTGAAATAAACGATGCTCACTATGGTGTCTAACAAGGAAAGGAAAGTCACTTAAGTTAAATTTCCCATTCATCTTCTTAATTTAAGCCCAAAAGAACATGTCCCTCTATTTATTTACTTACTTATTTTGGTTTTTCCAGACAGGGTTTCTCTGTTGTAGCTCTGGCTGTCCTGGAACTCACCCTGTAGACCAGGCTGGCCTCGAACTCACAGAGATCCGCCTGCCTCTGCCTCCCGAGTGCTGGGATTAAAGGCTTGTGCCACCACCGCCCGGCCCCTCAATTCTTATAAAGCTCTTTGTCATCAGTAGTGCTGAGTGATAGCTGTTCTGTAACCGCATCACGCTGGCGTCCTCACAGAGCGGTCACCAGCAAGGCTGCAGGGATTGGGTGCTTTGGAGAGACCTCGGAGGACAGAGTCACACGTCCTGGATGTGATCTCTGCACACAACCTCCTTTCCCACCAAGGGGTCCCTAATGGTCTAGCCTGAGCCTTCTGGGTCATAACCGAGGTACCTAAGAAGGCTGGAGGTGGAAGAGAAGGCAGGACACCTCAGACCTGAATGGAAACAGAAGGTCCAGAGACTAGAGGCCCCGCCCTGGGTAGGGAGAAAGCAAGGTCCAGAGGTCTTCCGACCAAGGGTAGAATTAGGGGTATCTGGGCACCAGAGCCCCCGGCTGAACTCTCCAGGCCTCTCACGCACAGAGCTGAGCAGAGCTGCAGGCCCCTTGGGCGTCGTCAGTGGCGTTGTCAGGTTCTGCTCCCTGAGCGGACAGACTGCTGACTTCAGAGCACTCTGTCTCATCCCGCTCTCAGGCGCAGGTCTCCTCCCAGTGGCTCCAGGGTAGCCCTCCTGAGAGCAAAATTCTAGCTCAAGCATGCCTTTTAACCATGAGCTCCTGCCAAAGGCGGTAAGCAGTGTTAAACTGCCTCCGAAGATGCGGCCGCCAGTGGTGGCTGCTACCGTTGGTGTTGGCTGAGGTTTCCCCAGGCTACGTGCATCTGTCTCGTAGCGCCGTCAACGAAGATCCACTTCACAGTGAAACGGCCGAGAAAACCTCAGCACTTGCCTGAGATTACCCAACCGGAAGTGGTCCGTCCAGGATTCGAACCCAGAACCCAAGCCCATGTTCTTGACTCCTCCCAGACTCTGCCACCTGCATTCATCTTAGTGCGGCAGCTAGAACCGTAGGAAACGACCGCCTGCGTGGATTCTGCCGTTGCAGTGAGTTAGGACGGAAGCCGGAGAGTCATCAGCTCAGTTCTCTAACAGGTGTCGTATGTGCTTGCATTCCAGAAAGTTCCATGGCTATAACTCCCTGAAGGAATATTACGAGGAAGAGAGTTGCATGAGATACCTGCACAGGGTGAGTGGCCACCCCACCTCAGGTCAGCGTCCCCACGGCCAGCTTGGCCTAAGCTTGCTGCCGGGAGCAGATCCAGAATCTGGCTAGCATCGCTCTCACTTGGACTTTATGTCGAGCCAGTCCACATCTCTGTGACCGCCATATTCTAAATCCGGGAGGCTGTGCTCGGACCAGGCTCCTCCCTGGTCTAGAAACTGCCTGCAGCGTCGAGTTTACCCTTAGACAGCCATTGACAGTTTGGTATTGCCCGTCTTCTGGGTTTCTTTCCACCCTAGGCCCTTTCCTGTGGCCCTGTGTATCTTACGATCTAGGACTGAACTCCCAGACTTCCGCCACGATCTGGCAAGCACAGAATAAGTTGGGTGGGGTTCCGTATCGAGGTGCTAAGGAGCATCCTTCTTAGCGGCACAGTGGCGTACACCTGTGGTCCCGCACTCGAGCCGCTGAGGTGGGAGGGTTACCGCGAGTTCGAGGCCGGCTTCGGGCACACAGCGAGTACCTGGACAGACAGCCAGAGCTGCAGAGCAAGACCGCCGTGCAAAAACAGAGAGGCGGCCAGCAAGACAGTTCAGCAGGTGAAGGTGCTTGCCACCAAGCCTAGTGTTCTGAGTTCAAAGCCAGGGCCTCCATGGTGGGAGGAGAGCGCTGACACCCCCCCACATTGTCCTCCCACCTGGCTGCACCAGCACGCATGCGCATGCAGACACACAAAGAAACACGATAAAAAACCCTAAAGATAGGCGGTCTCTGAGCTGTTCTTTTAGCAGCGACAGCAAACCTTGCATTGCTAAGCCGTGGCCACACAATCCCCGTGCTTTCGCCTGAACCAGCACTGAGCCAGTCTCGCTCTGCCATGCACCATTGCTCTTACTGTACCGAAACGGAGCTCTCCGTTTATCAGTGCCCACTGTCGGCCTGGCCCACCGTTCACGGGGATGGTCGTGAATTACAGTTCTGCGGCTGTCTGAGTGCAGTCTGAGTGCCCCCTCAGCACCACCCACACGCTCAACCAAAGGGAGGCTCTTGTCAGCTGCTTTACTCATGTGCATGCTGAGCACAGTCCTGCCCAGAGCGCCCTGATACCTGCCAGCACCCCCCATTTGTGCGGTTCTGTTGAAATGGGTATTGAACCTGGGGCCTTGCATCTGCCGGGTGAGTGCTCTCCCACTGGGCTACAGCCCTAGCACTTGACTCTTTGAAATAGGGTCTTGATATAGATATAGACATAGATCACCCAGGCTGGCCTTGAACTCACAATTGTTTTGCCTCCACCTCCTGAGTGCTGGGGATTATGAGTGTGCACACTTGGCTCCCACTCCTGTCTGCATCTTCCAGATTCTTCTAAAAGATCTCCTTTCCCCATAGTGGGGTGCACTTTATTTTTTTTTAAAAGCTGAAGGAAATATACATATGTGTGTACTTAGATACACACACACACATATACACACACATGCACACACACACACGCACGCACACACACACACATATACACACACATGCACACACACACACGCACACACACATATACACGCATGCACACACACATGCACACACACACGCACGCACGCACACACACACATACGCACACACACATATACACGCATGCACACACACATGCACACACACACGCACGCACACACACACATACGCACACACACACATATACACGCGCACACGCACGCACACACACACACGCACACACACCTTTCTCGATGCTGTCATCTTTCTGAGAGGTCTGGCTAATCTGAAACACTGAAGATAATCAGATACACTTGTGAGTGTGTCTAAGCACCTCCCTGCCTCCTCTGAGACACAGGGCTCCTGGAGCACAGGCAGCTGCCGCCAGCTGGCGATCACAGAAGACCTGTCACTTGTCTCCCTGCTAGTGACACTGAAACATCCCTAAGTCTCCACCCAAGATGCTGAGCTGGGGGCATCTCCCTCTGCTTCCAAAGCACCAGTGGTGGGGGCGGGCCGTCTGACTCCGCTGTGCCTTCCTGCTGCAGATATACGTGCCTCTCATGCTGGTTAACGCCGCTGACGATCCCTTGGTGCACGAAAGCCTCCTGAACATTCCCAAGTCTCTCTCAGGTGAGTTTCTCCCCACCGACTTTCCAGCCACACAGCAGATTACCACCTAACTCTGCCACGTTCACTGTTGTGTCAGCGCACGGAGACAACCCTCCTGGCAGGGGGGCAGCTCGCCACTGCAGTCCTAGGCTGCAGAGGGTCCTGGGTAGAGAACCTTCTAGATTTCTATCCTGGTGCAGGAGACAGGACCGTCCTTGGTGTCCGTCACCAGGAGAGTATTCTGGGTATTCTAGAACATTGCTGTTTCAGGGCTGTTGTTCGTTAAATGGGAGCGCCTGACTTAAAGAGATATTTAGAACTAAAATTTGTCCTAAAAAGCAAAACAAGCCAGGCGGTGGTGGCGCACGCCCTTAACCCCAGCACTCAGAAGGCAGAGGCAGGCGGATCTCTGTGAGTTCGAGGCCAGCCTGGTCTACAGAGTGAGTTCCAGGACGGCCAGGGCTGTGTAGAGAAACCATGTCTCAAAGAACAGGGAGGAAATAAATAAAGAACTAAAGAAAGGAAGGAAGAAAGAGAAAGAGAAAGAAAGAAAGAAAGGGAAGAAAGAAAGAGAAAAGCAAAACAAGACAAAGCCAGTTCTGCTACTCTGATGACAGCCTCTCCATCTGCCTGGGGGATATAAGCAGCTGAAGTGGCAGAGAACATTGCTCATGGGAAGGCAGAGGGGGAAGGAGAGGAAGCTGGGGCACTGTGGTTCCATCCCTGGGCCTCCTCGCCACAGACCCTGTGAGTACCTTTCCTCTTGTAAACACAGAAGCCTAGAGGAAGAGCAGCTCCGGAGTAGGTAAGGGCAGAGGAGGGCTCGGCCTTACAGAGCTTCCACCCTGCTCGGGAGGAAGGCTGCGAGGGCGGGGGCCTGTCACGTGCTAGAGGCTCTCCTGCCAACCCCCAGCCACCCACGGGCTGCCAGCACACCACAGCCCACTCAGCCGCGTGCAGCAGCATGTACCTCCTTCTGGACCAAAAATGACATCCCCGGGACCAACGCGATCCCACAGAAATGTACAAAATAGCAGCTAGAAAGGATGAAGAGAGGGAGTGGGACAAGAAAAGCGGCCGTCCACTCTTTCCCCACCAGAAAGCTTGTTTTCTGTTAAACTAGCTGCCTTTTCTACGCGCCTCTCAGTAGCCATGGGGACCAAGCTAAACGTGGACCAGTCCCACTCCAGTCCCTCACCCCTGAGAATAGCCATTCAGCTCTTGGCACTGGGCATCTTTCAACACACCTTGCAGCTGACAGCAGTGAGCTCTCCTTTCCCTCTGACAGAGCGCACTCTTCAGTGCTGTGACCCCTCCTCCGAGCCCTCCCACCCTTGGAGTTATCTATCAGTAAGATGCCCTGAGACACCCAGCTGCAGAGTTGGGAAGCGGTAGCCAGCCAGGTGGGGCGCCAGCACCAGCAGCGCAGTGCGGGTTCCCCTCTTTTACTCCTCCCCCACCTTCACCCCTAAGATTGTAGCCTAATCACTCAGGTGGGGGTCAAGGTACAGCTTGGGTTCACGGAGCATTGAGTATGAGTCCTAAGGAGTTTCGAAGCTGGTGCCCATTCTATGAACCGGCTTTGGTTCCTTTATTTCGGCGGCGCTAGAGACTGAGCTCTGGGGTTTCTCATATGCTAGAGCAGGGTTGGGTTGAGCTATGTCCCCAGCCCGTCTGATGCCCGTTCCACAGCAAACTCATGATCCTCCTGGCTAGGTGCCCACTTAGGTTCCCCTGAGGACTGCCCGGACTCCCCATCTCGCTGACATCTCGCTCACCGTTGCCCTCTTGCCCTGGAGTTCCTAGGATCCTGTAACTCTGCCGCCTTTGCTCCTGCAGAGAAACGGGAGAACGTCATGTTTGTGCTGCCTCTGCACGGGGGCCACCTGGGCTTCTTCGAGGGCTCCGTGCTGTTCCCCGAGCCGCTGACGTGGATGGATAAGCTGGTGGTGGAGTACGCCAACGCCATTTGCCAATGGGAAAGGAATAAGTCTCAGTGCTCAGACTCGGAGCAGGTGGAGGCCGAGTTGGAGTAAGGCCTCTGGACTCTGACGTGCTCCAGCAGCCCTCCTCTGGAACCCACGTCCCTTTGGCGGCTGTTTCAGGTCTCCCATCTCTCTCAGTGACCTGGATCTGACCTCACACCATCAGCGGGGGGGCCACCCATCATGCAACCTGTCTCAAGTAGGCGGCTGGCCCTGGGAGTGCCAGGCTATTTTTGTGCTTAGTTACGGGTTTTCTCCATTGCATCGTTAGCCATGGTGACAAGCTATAAGATTCTCACCCTTCTGTCCGGTTTCAGTATCTGATTGCTTTCACGCCAGTTACATCTAGTTTTCCTATTTAGGAACGCGTCTGAACTGCAATTTTGCTTTGCCAATCAAAAGGCCTTTCCCTGAGAACAGTGAAGGGCTGTATGTGCCCTCGCAGAGTCCCCAACAAGAGGTCAGCATCTCAGACCACTGGGGGCTCTGAGAGCATGCGGCCTTCTTGGCCTGAGTTCTGCCTGAGGCGAGAGCCAAGCTCCCCTCCTCTCAGTCTCCTAAGACATCTCCCCACACCTCGCTGCTGCTGAGAGTTGCACGGGGCACTTGTCTAAAAATTCAGCCTCCCACATCCCTCCCCTCGGAGAGGCCGACTAGGTGGGTTTGGGAAGGGGTCTGGGGATTTTAATTTTTGACAAGTGCCCCAGGGAATTCTCATCACCCAGCAAACTGAGAGGAACACCATACTACAGCGCCTTTAACACAGAAACATCTTGGTGGTTCATTTGACACTCATCAGCCCAGGGTCTCTTTGCTCCCAGAGATCTCCGGACAGCAAGGCCTGTTGTGTGGCTGCCCTCGTGTGATCTCAGTCTGGTGTCCCTAAAAGAAAGAAGACATTTGGTCTGGGCCCTGGCTCAGCTTCTCCCTGGTTGTATGACCCTGGATAAGTCCCTTTGGGCTTGATTCTCTTCCTCTACTAAATGGGGGACTTGGACCAGGTAGATCGCCGAGATGACCACCATAAATTCAGCAACAAACTCAGTATACTGAGCTTTGAGAGAACATCCTTCCAGGGGAGAGCCTGGGAGTTGTGTCTCCCGGGCCAAACATGTAAATGCTATTAATTGCATTTTTCCCCTTCCCCACTTCACATAAGGAGATTTAGGGTCTGAAGCACTCATTTGTAATTTTAGTTTTTCATCCCAGGTCCATCTAATTCTGGGATTTGATACCAAACAATTCAAAAGTTGGGTCTGCGTTTGAAGAAACGTATTTCCACCTGAGAGAAGGGGGTGTCCTTTTGAACTCAGTTTGTAGTTAAGTGCCCACTTTGGGTTGTCTGTTGGGCAGATCTTTCCCAACCGTCTCCTCCAGTGGACACGGCTCTCTAGGGTTTGAGCATTCCTCTTCGGGAACCCTGTGGCACTTGAATCCCTAAGAACCCTGCACTTTGAAAATCAGCTGTTGCTCTCCAGAACTAAATGAAAATGTGGGTGAATTGCCTGGATACTGTTAAAAAACAAAATCTTTCTCTCTGCTTCATCTCCCATGGCCCCAGGTCAGACTGAAATGTGGCAGTGTGTCTGTGTAGCTGTTTAGAAGCCACGTAAACACCTGAGAGCCAGCCCTAGAGGCTGCAGGTGGAATGGAGCTTGGGCACTGGCCCGAGAGACCATGACAGGAATGTCTGTAAGTTGAAGAACTGTTTTCTGACAATCACTGATCATCCCGATAACATCCTAAATGGACATGGGGAGGGGGCTGAGGTGTCTGCAGTCCCCAGTTTGCTTTGCTGTAATTTCTCACACTCGCCAAACCCAGTCCCTGTGCCTGTCTGAAGGCAGTTCTTGTTTATGTTCTCTTAGCACGAATTGGCACTTTACCATTCATCCCTCAGTTTGGAAGCTGATCCTTCTCTGTCAGTTCCCCCTCCCGTCAGCCACAGCTATAATCCAGAGACTCCTATAGTTCCTGCTACTGCCTTCACCCCCTACAACTCGTAAGGCAAGCAATAAGTTCATAGAGTCAAGTCGCCATCCCTGGAACTGAGGGGCTCCCTCCATTTGCCTAAGGTCAT
Organism: Cricetomys ansorgei; assembly: GCA_026225945.1. NCBI lineage: Eukaryota > Metazoa > Chordata > Mammalia > Rodentia > Nesomyidae > Cricetomys > Cricetomys ansorgei. The sequence goes on from JAMJFZ010003035.1 coordinate 3,419,751, forward strand.
CTCTTCACAAAGCAGTAGCTTGGGGACCGCGGCTTCAGAGGAAAAGCCAGTCCTGGGGAGGAAGTGGAAGACTGTCCTTGGGGCCTGAGGAGCGGAGCCGGGCACAGCCTTTGTTGCCTTGGGACTGGGGGAGGGGGAGTGTGCCAGCGAGAACCCCCTTAGTGTTGGCTCTGAATGGCACCTGCGTTCCATTTTGCTTCACATGAAATCGTCTGAAGCTCCTCATTCAAGCTCCGGGCTCTCGGACATGGAAATGAGCCCGTGACCATGGCAGCCTGACAGGAAAATTCTTGTTTGACCCTGAATGAGAGCACAGAGGCGGTGTGCATGGGGGTGGGGGTGTGCCAGCCTGCCTAATGAACGGGGGACAGCCCTCTATGCAGGTCAGCCCCCCTCCCTCCTCCGGGCTGCCTTGCTTTCTTCCCAGAGTCATCCATCTCTGATAACGATGTGAATTGTCTGCCGGCTACTAAGGACTTACTTGGACCAAAGGCTGAATTTTCAGAGAGTGTTTGAATATTCTGTTTTTAAATCAAGGATATAAATTACATAGATCTTATTCTGTTTTTAAATCAAGGATATAAACTATAGTAGATCTAGACTATTCTGTGGCAGGAATAGCATTGAAACCCAAGTGAGCTACGTTACTCCTATTCCCTGCCTCCCAAATCGTCCGAAGACATAGACTTTGGTCAAATTAGGCTTGCCTAGCTTGAAGGGAGCAGGGGACTCTGTAGTTAGCGGGGCATTTCGCAGACTTGAGAACCGCTTTTTCCTGCCATGGCTTTGCATCGTCCGTCACAGAGCAGAATGAAGGCGGACACTTTGTCCTGCTGTGTTCTCTTCTCTGTGGCGACTTACGCTTACAGGGAACCTTAGGATCTGCTGAAATGTTCCTGAAAGGGGAGCCCTCCTTCAACTGGGTCAGGAGGCCTGGCTGAGAGGCCTGTCCCCACTGGCTCTGACTCATGTGGGACACACGGGCAAGTCACTTCACCTCTCTGAGCCTGCTACCTTATCCTGCATCGTCTCTGAGACCGCTTCATCCTCATGAATCATTTGTTCAGCCGTTGCTAAGTATTTGTCTGAAGCTGCAGGTAGACATGGGTGGACCCCAACCTCTAAGCTCGTCTTGACAGGACTTGGAGAGAAGGAGCGTGCGCGCTCAGCTTCTAGTTAGTGCCCTGGGCAGCATCCAGAGCTCTGTCTTTGGCCTCTCTTCCCTGTCTTCACCGCTATAACAGTTTCCTTGCTGTTCTGAGGGTGGTCTTGTGACTGTGGCGGGTGAGGGTCACGGGCAATGAGAGCACCTTCGGTCTGAAGTGTGATCAGGCAGAGAATGGACGGTTGCCAGGGCAGAATCCTTCCCCTGCAGGCCCCACTCAGCTGAACCTTCCGGGGAGCTGAGCTTCCATGGCCGACATCCGGATGAGAGCTCTCTTTGTCAGTGGCTGCCTTGAGATGAAGTTTGCCAGCTGGGGGGGGGGGGGTGAGGGGGAGGCTAACAGTATGTGTGTCCTTGTTTGTGTTTTCTCCGGAAGCAGGTGTTAGAGTTGTGAGGGCTTTTCTTTTCCCGTGGCCTTGATGCTGACTTCAAGTGACAGCTAAAAAAGGGGGTGGGGGTGCGGAGCTGAAGGAACCCCTGGTTCCTTTCCTTCTTTCGGCACGCAGGATAGTCCTTAGGAAACATGTCTCTTCAGCATCCTGTCACAGTATCATCTGGAATTGTTTTCCTTACCCAGAAAGCCTTAACTTGCCTCTAGAAAATCCCCTGGTATGACAGCATTGTGGCTCAAGAATTCAAATTTTTCCGCTATGAAAGTTTGAAGCAAAGCCACAGCCAAACCAGAGAATTTCCTCAGGTGGCCTGGAGGCTCCTCTGACATCACCCCAACCTCTGACCCCCCAACAACACGAGTGACCTAGAACGGCCCCTCCACCTGTCTCCTCGGCCTTACTCTTTCTTCAAAGCCACTTTGGATCGCTCAGATGCTTCCAGAAGGGGCCTGCTCGGCGTCTAGAGGCCAAGCACCCGAGGGCCACGTCCCTTCCCCCTGTCACCTAAGCAGAGGACGGTGTCCTCTCTCCAAACGAGGATCGTTTTCCCTAAACTGTATCCATACTGAGGACACAGAACGGGGCCCTGCTGGCTGCAGAACCAGAACGAGACATCCAGAACAAGGGTGGCTGTGGCCACCGCCTCCAGATGCTGCAGCCCAGCATCCTCCGGTAGTGGCCCTTAGAAACAGGCCGCAGACACCCAGAACATAGACAGCTGTCCCTTTTGGAAGAGTCTGTCCGCCGTGTTCTTCCCAACTGTGTCCCAGCACGTGTGTACACAGAGCCCTCACCGATGCCTAATAAAGAAGCTGGAATTAATTTCTAATTGGGAAATTAAGTCTGACATCTTGAGTTTCGTGGAAGTTCTCAGTTTCTAACTAGACTTCTGTCAATTAGTCACAAAATCTGTAACCTTCCTTTTCACCATTAGTCAAGTAATCTTCCATTGCCGTAATTTGGGAAGTCCACTTCTAGCGCCTGCAGAAGCACCCGTAGTCTCAGAGGGCATCCCGCCCCAGCCCACACGCAGGGAGCAGTCAGCATCACCTAAAATACTTGCTGACCTCCTGGGTCCCCAGGGCCAACCACTCCTCTCCCAAGGAAACCCAGTCGCTGGCCATAGGAGCTCATTCGGCCTCCTCAGCTTCCCTAAAGCACAAGTCTGTGTAGAATCCTGTCACCTCTCCACACCCGTCCCAGGTGATCTGGGTCTCCCCCCCCACTGCCACTGCCTTAGCGACACCAGGGCTGGGGCGGGGGAGGGAGCCCGTCTGACTCCCACCGACCAGAGTCTTCGGCAGACCCGCCCCCAGATTGATCCTTGAGAACCATCACTTTCACATTCCCGACTCTAGCGCGTTTTGTTCTGTCCTCTGGAAACACTGTATTCTGGAGTGCGTGCTCTGAAAGCCCCCTGCTGCCGGGTCTTCCGAGGGGAACTCGGACTCCTCCAGCGCTGGGTGTTTCAGACTTGCAATTAGCAATGCAACTTTTTCTAGATACGAGGATATTTGCCTTTATTAAGGAATTATACTAAATGATGGTGTCCGTGGTTGTTTTCTGTTCTCACATTACTTTTGATTCTACTTGGATTCTGTGTGGTGGTGAACAAAGATCATTACAAACAAAAACTGTAATTTTGTTAACTTTGATCCAATGGAATTTCTTTACTTAAAAAAATAAAAACTGAAAAACTGAGGAGTGCCCGTGCGTGTTTTGTCTAGTGAGGGTTTTCTACATAAAAGGGGCGCATCTGGGGATGAGGGGGTGACTCCCGCACAAGCATGAGGATCTGAGTTCAGATCCCCAGCGCCCAAGCCAGGTGTGGTAGTGCGTGCCTGTGAAGTCTATGGCGGGAAGGCAAAGATCAGAGGGTCCCTGGGGCTTACCGCTGGCTGGCCTACCTCCAGGTTCATTGAGAGACTCTGTCTCAAAAAGAAAGGTATAGGGAGTGATAGAGGAAGATAACCAGTTGATCCTTCGCTTCTACATGTGTGTGTGTGTGTGTGTGTGTGTGTGAGATGGCAGGTGCCATACTGACAGTGGAACGGGGTCACACCAATGAATATGCTCCCTTGTCACCCTTGGTGAGCTGTCATAGAAACGTACAGCTACAAATGGCGCCCAGTGTGGGGCAGAAAGTAAAGAAGTGCATGACATCACACCCACTGCATCCAACATGGAGACAAGGAAGAAGAGGAAGAAACTCCAGACCTTGCAGAGTCCAGTAAAGTACACTCAGAGCAGTTCCCAAAGGACAGAGATTAGGGTGTTAATAAAAGGAAAGCTCTTATAAGAGACAGTTGTAAATGAGGAAGAAGCTCCAAGGTAAGAGCCATGTTTCGGACAAATGTTTGGATGAATTTTCATGGTAAAAACAGAGTCCACCTGGGAGCAGGGATGAAGCAAGGTTTCTACCGCTTTTCCTGATCATGGAGCCAACACTCCCTCTTGCTGCCGTCAGCAGCCAGGGCACGGAAAATGGGAACCAGAGTGTACTGTTCTGTACACTGAGTTTGTTGATGACTTTTTATGCATGTGAGGCCCAAGTGGATCTTGTATTTGAGGTCTATGAAGAAGGATATTTTTCCCCATAGCAGTGGTGAGAAGGAATGCCAAACTGCCAAGATGTTGCTGCATAGTCTCCCACCAGCCCAGGACCCCCTGCTGTGGAAGTGGGGGTTTGGGGCCTAAAAGCAGCTTAGTCAAACTGAATTTTTGTTTCCTGCAAACCTAAGACAGACAAGCAATTCGGATACTGGTGATGGTGATGAGAACTCCATCCACGAGGGGACCTTCCTTGCAGACAAGGTGACCAGTTAATTTTCCAGTAAACCAGACTCTATCTTAATATCTGGAAAGTGTTTCCTCGGGGACAGCACACAGAAACTGTCTTCTAGAACTGGCCAAGGTTGAATCTCATGCTGGCAGCTAACTTGGTAATGTAAAAGTTACCCAGGTAGTGCTGGTTTTGAAGGCCTGAAGGAGTCATGGAAAGTATTGAGGCTTGGCACTAGGAGAGGCCAGGAGAGGCCATTAGTGACGGTGCAGCCTTTGTTGTAGTTGAAGGCCCAGATTGAAGGGGTCATGCAGAGAACTTGAGGGTTGGCACCATGACAAGAGCCCAGAAGAGGCTATTGGTGAAAGTGCAGCCCAGTTGCGGTAAGGGACCCCACCAGTTTTTGAGATGCCAGTACTGTGGTTCAACCACCAAGAACAGCAGCAACAGTGGAGTGGAGCCAGCCAGGGCCTGGAGGACAAGCTGTGTGTGCTGCAGAGGGCAGAACCAAAGAAGTGACCCAAGCCCTTTGGAGAAGCCCAGAAGATCGTGAGTGAATTCCAGATAATTGGACATTGATAATGTTTTTCTGCTGTCCAAAGACATTGTGAAAAGCTTGATAGATGTTTGGTTTCATTTGGTCCTGTGCATTAACAACCATCATGATTGTTCCTCTTGTAAACAGACTTGCCAGTGTAGTTTTAAATTGGGTTGTAAAGGTAAAGTGTTTTTTTTTTGTTTGTTTTGTTTTTGTTTTTTTTAATATACAGAAAAAGGCAAATGTTGTGGAAGTTTAGTTTTAGTTATGTATAAAGTCGTTTTATGCACTCTTGGGTGAAGGGCTCCCTAGGTCTTCGAGTTTCGTATTGTCTGCAGGTGTTGGATTCATGGGGGGGCAGGGGAGGATGCTTGATTGCTTATGATCTGCACCTGAGGAGTTCTGGATCAATAAAAAAATAACACCTGAGCTCAGATGCGCGGGACTCCACTGTCGAGCATGGCATGGGCCATGACGGTGGTTCCCCCTGCCGAGGTCTGGCAGGGTTTGCACCTATGAAACGCCTCCTTGTCATCCTGGGTGAGCCGCCACAGCAGCGTATCACTGCAACCCATCCTCCCCAGGGAAGCAAGCCGAAAGTCTTATAAGGTAGCAACATTTTTTAATCTCTTTCTACACTGAGCCCTGTAGACAAATGCAGGACACGATGAAGATGGTGCTTGTCATGTGTAGCTTACGTGCTTTTTCAGTAGTGTTCTTTGAAAAAACCAAGTGAGTTCCATCTAAATCAAGGTCAAGTTGGCTTGGTTGCATGGTAGTAATGGTTCCTTCCTCTTACTTTCTTGAGACAAGAGTCTCGTAGCCCACGCTTCTCTCAGACTCACTTTGTCTAAGGATGATGGTGAATCCTTGCTCTTCCTGCCTCTGCCTCTCAAGGTCTGGTTTATAGGCGATCCCACCACACCCAACTCGGCGGTGATGTCTTCTTCTCCTCTGAATCTGTCTCAACCCAAGCAAAGGGCCTTCCAGGGCCAAACGCTGGCTCAGCCGGGAGAGCTATGGCATTCCAAGAGCCTTGGGCTCGAGCCTTCCTCCTCTGGATTTTACAAAAAGCCTTTGAGAAGCGCGGCAGGGTGGGTGGGAGTGCTGACAGTGTAGACTATTAGAAGAGTGCCCAGCGTTACATTTTTAAAGCCCCTACTCCCGGTCGCAAAACGGACACTTTAGTTTACCCACGAGAACCAGCTCGTAGAGGGTACTGCCTGAAGGGTTGAGGTCAGCCCAGCGGTAGAGTGCAGCTAAAGTGCAAGGCCTAGGCCCAGCCAGGTGACTGGCTGCTCTTCCAAAGGACCCAGGTTCAATTCCCAGTGTCCACATGGCAGCTGCCACTGTTCGTAACTCCGGTTCCAGGGGATCTGACACACTCTCTTTTAGCCTTGTGGGCACTGCATGCATGTGGTACATAGACATACCTTCACACAAGCACTCATGCTGGTAAAATAAAATGGGGAAGATTTCAGGTAGGGATGTCAGGAGAGTCGGTGCAGACATCTTGCCGTTTGCCACGCCCTCCGCTGGGCGGCCCTCTGACCTTTGGCTCAGCGCCGTGTCTCACTCCAACGGAGTGAGTGAACTTTTCATTGTACCTTTCACAAACAGACTCTGCAGACATGGTCCTGTTGAGAGGAGACAGGAGGGACGGTGGCGCTTGTATATCCGGCCATGTAAAGACACGTTTGTGCTCTATATTGTAGAAAGGAATCCCCACGTGTGGGGGGAATTACGAGGTTGACAGCAGAAAGCACTAACTGGACTCATGTTTCAAGAAACCGCCCGAGTCCCAGATAGCCAGAGATTTGGGGAAGAGAACAAGGGACACCAACAAGAAAGGCACAGACATCAAAGCCTCAGAAATGCACCGCTCGACACCTTACCAGAGGGGCAGAGCTTAGCTCTGCAAAGACTGTCTTCATCCCCTGCCCACCTCATAAAGCTTGCTGGCTAGACTTGAATGCAAGATGTGAAATCTGCTGCTTTTCAGATCTCCGAATAAAGCACAGTTAAAGATTCGATTCCTAGGCTGGAGAGATGACGCCGGTTAAGAGCGTCTGCTGCTGCTCTTGCACAGGACCCGAGATCAGTTCCCAGCTCACACATGAGCCCCAGGCAGCTCACAACGGCCGGAACTCCAGCCCCATGGATCCAAGACTCTATTCTGATCTCCACAGGCACAGAGGCACACACACACGCACACAAACACACACGCACACATACACACGCACGCACACATGTGCGCGCAGACACGCACACAATTTTTTAAACTTTTTCTCTGGTATTCATGTTACACCATAGGTAACACTTCCCATGGTGAGGACCCAATGTCTAACCAGATGGCCCTCCATATTGTAGTCCCCACCTCCATTACTTCTCCCCCTTCTTGTGTCCCTAGGGCAACTTAGCAGGAAGGCAGGCGTGGGGGCACACATCTTTAATTGTGTGATTTCAAGGACAGTCTGTTCTATATAACAAGTTCCAGTACAGCCAGGGCTACAAAGTGAGACCCTATCTCTCTATATATCTCTCTCTCTCAGATCTCTGGATCTCTCGGACTCAGATCTTGTAATCATGTGACTTATGAACAAGTCCGATTTTAACACTCACGGTCTCCCCACGGATTCTCATAGTAACGGCAGCGCCACCTTCCCAGACAAAGTTAGCTGGCAGCCAGCCCCACCACGGCCTACACCACCTATCCTGTCCATGTCCTGGGCTGTGCCAAGGCAAGGCCAGCAGGGGGCAGTGTGAACACACAGAGCAGGCTCACTGGAGCCCAGTTCTAGGGCTTCCTCCTCAAAAAGCCACAGGATTCTCTTGTTAAGATGACCCCCGGAACTAAGGTCCTCGCCCTGCTGGCTTCAGGTAGATTCCAGAATCCTCTTGGGGACTGAGTCGGAGCTCTGAGGCAGAATCTGCCTGCAGTGTTCATGTTCTTATTTATGAAGTTGGAGCACAAGTTAGGAGGCCTGGCCTGTGTGTAGGAGAGCTGACTGCTGGCTGTTAGGATCCAGGAGAGAGGTAGAGCTCAACCAACACTATGAACCAGCGTTCTCTCAAGTCTGTAATATAGCGCTGGGAAAACAGAAGTGTATCGTGTGTGTGTGTGTGTGTGTGTGTGTGTGTGTGTGTGTGTCTCACTAGGTAGACTTGCAATGTTCCCATCCTTTAGCCTTCAGCGCCGGAGGGTCTGAAGAGATCTCTCAGTGTTGGGATTCCATACCAAAGTTCCATGTAAGATTTAGTTTGAAAAGGGAGCTTCAGCTTTTAAGAAGTAGCTAAAAGAAATTCGAGGCAAAATCCTCACTGGCCGGCTTTCCGCCCCTCTGACCACAGTAACAGTAATTTGCTATGATTCTTCCTCCAGCTCAGAAGTTCTCAGCGGTCCATGAGCTGTGACTGTGAATGCCATAAAGAAGTGAGCTTCTCTGGTAAAGAACACTGACTGCAAACCTTAGGATGGAAATGTAAGAAATCCACGCAGGTGTGGTGAGGTGGGTTGTAGGGTAGAGACGTTTGCCACAGAGCTTGACAATCTGAGATCAATCCCCAGGACACATGTGGTAGGAGGAGAGAGGAGACTCCTATAAGTTGTCCTCTAGCATCCACAGGCACCACACACACACACACACACACACACACACACATATACACATACACACACACACACATGTACACATACACACACGTACACATACACACACATATACACACAACACATACAACACACAAACATACACACACAACACATACAACATACACACACACACAGACACAGACACACACGCACACACACACGCACAGACACACATACATACACAGACACACACACATACACACACACATGTAAAACCTGTAATAATTCATTTAGTGATACATTCTGTAATCTCAGCACTTAGGAGGCTGAGGCAGAAGGATTATCACAAATAAAAGGCCAACTTGGGCTACAGTGTGGGGACTCTGTCTTTTAAAAAAAAAAAAAGAAAAGAAGACGGAATGTATATTCACGTAGGTGTGCGTTCTTTTCTATGTGCACTTACACGGCCTTACGGGGACACAAGAACGAGAACTCACACGGGTCAGAATCCAGGAAACAGTTGGGTGCTCAGCACCGAGCGCTTCATGTACACAGGAAGCATTGGCGCACAGCAAGAGCTGAGGAGTCTGACGTGTCTAACCTAGGTGGTATGCAGGGAATCAAGCAGGCCAGGCAAGTCTCACCTCCAGCCACCACCACCACCGGCCAGACAACAGGAGTGAGCGCCTGCTTCCAGCTGCGAAAGCAAGTGCAGCTTCTTGGGAGAAGCACCGACCAATGCCAGGAGCCCCATACCCAGAGGAGACAGCACCGGCCTAAGAGGAAGCCACACATCGGCAAGCAGAGGTTCTGACGGGAACTCTCACAAAAATGAGCACCGGACAATCACCGTGCACTTGTGGAAGCAAGCTCCACAGAAGGAAAGCATTCGTATTTGTCAAAACACGCAGATGTGGGAATTGTAAGCTGTGCCAACTTGTTATGTCAACTTGACACTGCAAACCGAGTCCCTCTGGAAGAGGAAGCCGTGACTGAGAAAATGCCTCCGACAGATCGGCTTGGGGGCGAGCCTATGGAGAATTTTCTCGATTGATGATTGGTGTGGGGGGCCCAGCTCACTGAGGATGGTGCCACACTTGGCTGGTGGTCCGGGGTGCTGTAAGGAAGCAGGCTGATCAAGTCATAAGAAGCAAGCCAGTAAGCAGAATTCCTCTGTGCCCTTTGTTCCAGTTCCAACCTCGAGTTTCTGCCCTGACTTCCCTGGACGATGGGCCACAAGCTGTTAAGATAAAATAAACCCTGCTGGGGAAGTGTATTTCTAGTTACACTCATGTAACTTTAAAACAATTGTTTTGTAATTGTTGGGGGAAGGGCTGCCCAAGCCTTGGCAGTTTGTATTATCTACAGGTGTTGGCTTATTGTCAATCTGTGATTCAGATGCTTGCTTCCTCATGACCTGCACCTGCTCACTGCTCTCTGGCAGAGCCATTGTGGTTCAGATAGCTTGCACCCTGAGATCTCCATGTGAAGAGCAGAGTTGCTGGGGAGGAATTCTTGCAGCCCCTCTCCCACAGTCTCAGGCAACACAGAGAGAACACTCCCATTGGGCCTTGAGCTCCCCCACTGGAAAGGTGACATAGTTCAGCTGCTAAAGGATTATGGGATAAGCTAAGGTTTCCTTCATTATGCAACTAGGCTATTGGATGAGGGAGTGGAGTTTTTGTATCAAACACCTGAGGAGCTTCTGTATCAATAAAAACACCTGAGATCAGACAATCATTCACTGTCCAGGATGGCACTTGCCATGAGATGCCCTTCTCTCTGCTAAGGTCTGGCAGGTTAGTATCTATGAAAATGTCTCCATGTCTTTCTTGCTGAGCTCACAAGAGCTATCGACTACAAAACCCTTTCCTCCCCAACTTGCTTCTGGTCAGTATTTATCACAGCAACAGAGACCCTGAATAAGACATGAGTTCATCATGGAAGAGCTTGACACAAGATGAAGAAAGGCTTTATTTGTCTAAGGGGGACTAAGAGTGCTCAGAGAAAATGGCTAATATAAATTTAAGTAAAACCATCTGGCAAGGCAAAGAGAGCTTCTAGGGAAGGGGAGCCCACCCCCAAGGACCACACCCAAGATAGATGGAGAGGAAGGGACATGACCTCTGCCCGGGAAAGAGTCCAGAGCTCTTAGGTACTGGGGCGTCCGTCAGCAGGTCGTCCCCAGAGCAACTGTTCCAAGACTGCTCCCTCCCTGGAATCCTGGGTGGGAGACCCCTTATCCACCCACAGCCCTGTGTTTGTCAAGTCATTGGAGCTTCAAGACCTCCTCTTTCCTTTTCACTGAATTGTTAGAGGGCTTTTAACTCTGTCCTACACACTCCAAAGATCAAAGTGATTACAGAGGAAATCAGGAGCCTAATTAGTCTTTGAAATCCAACTTCTCAATGGCCTACAGCTGCAGAGCAGGTGGGAATGTAACTGGCCCCACCCCAGTGCGGGCCTCCGGTTTAAGGCCCTTGCCTCTCTACCCTCTACATCAGTTTGCGACGAGGTGCTCCTGGAGCTCTCCTAAACCTAGGGAAGTCTGGGGAAACCACAGCCGCTCCTGGCATCCCTGATCCCAATCTCCGGTTCAGGAAAGCCCGGGAAGGGTCCGGATGCCGAGCAAGGATCAGTTGGCAGGGATCTCCTCACAAGGCCGTGTTCTCAACTTGGAGCCTAGGGCCGAAGAGCTGCTTGGCAACAACCTTGCCATCATACTTGGGCAGTGCACCCCCAAAGTCAGCAGGCAAGATGTCCTCATCAATCTCCCGGAAGAAGCTTTTGAGGTCATCTCCATGAACAAAGACCTGCAGGAAGTGAGCAGGGCAACTGAGCAGGACGCGGGGTGGGGGGAGAGGGACCAAGCCGCTGCCTGCTGTCTGTGCCCCGTGATGTCTTTCTCTGTAGTCCTCCATGCGGGACTGTCAGAGGGCTGTCCACTCAACGTGGGACCGGCGGCGTGCAGCGCCCGAGGAAGGCTCGGGAGGCAGCCGCGCACTCACCCTCTGTAGCAACTTGTTCTTCAAGAAGGGTTTGACCACGTTATAGGTGGTAGTGAAGTACCACGGCTGGTAGATGAAGTGGATGGCTTTGAACCTGGCTGGGAATGAGTCCTGCAGTGACAGAGAAAGATCCCCCCGCCACACACACCATTGTCCCAGCGTTCTCAGACGCTCCTACTTACCAACACACACATGCACGCGCGCGCGCACGCACACAGCCTCTCCCCGTGGAATAAGGAATGACTCGCCCAGCATCACATGTTGCCCTGGAGGATAGCCCCTCCCCGGGCCAGCCACCAAAGTCCCTTGACTTCATTTAGACTCCAGGGTTCAGGGAGGATACCCGGAGAGTTATACAACCTAAAGCTATCCCACGGTGCAAAACAAAAACAAAATGAGCCCTGGATAGAAATGAATGAATAAGAACGAAATGGTACCCTTACTTTGGTTTTTTTGGTTTTTACTTACTTTGTGTGTTGTGTGTGTGTGTGTGTGTATGTTGGCATTCTTTGTTTTTTGAGACAGGATCTCACATGTTTGAAGCAGGCCCTATGACATAGTTATGACCTTAACTTCCAGACCTCCTGCCTCTTCCTTCCGAGAGCATGTGCCACAGCAGCCAGAGTTCTGGGGATCAAACTCGAAGCTCTGCACATGCTAGGTACACACCGTCCCAACTGAACAGTTTCCTCAGCCTGGGTAGTTGAGGTTTTCTCAAACCACCTGCCCACTGGGTGGACTGCAAACTGCCGTAGACCGGAAGGACATCACTGCCATGCCCCCTTATCCTTCCCAAGTGTCACACCCACCATCTCCCACCTCTTCCTTCCCAGTACACACAGGGCAAACCCACAGGATATACGTGGGTATATCACGGACAGCCTGAGGTTCCAGGACGACTCATACAGAGTCAAATCCAGCCTCTGTCACTTTATCTCTGTGTGTGACCTTGCAAAGCCGTTTAATCTCTGAGCTTCAGTTTCCAAGTTTGTAAGATGAGGCAGAAGATGAGAACTTTCCCAAGGAGACACTGAGATCACCACCGTGCACTCGACAGGCTCCGCTGCCATGCAAGCTTCTGTGGTTGGGACGGCGGCGGTCACTGACGGTGGCCACCGCTCTCTGTGACACTAGGTCACCAACCCTTCGGGTCCCCGCCTACGTCGTGGAACTGGGGAACCCTCGAGAGGTCTCCCCGGGGGCGGTCCCCAAGGCCTCACCTGGAGCATGTCCACCATCTTCTTGAGATCCGAGGGGCGGAGCCCCGCAGCCTGCTGCACGGTGAAGCCCTTAAAGTTCTCCACGATGCAGAAGCCGTTGATCTGTGTTTCCTCGTTCTCCAGCAGTCTCTCCAGGATGAAACAGTACGCCTGCAAGATCTGGAAGCACAGGGCTGGGTGTATGGCTCAGTCATGAGGCCCCACAGTTGACAGCAGCACCGCAACCCCTGTGAGGTCCAACCCGCAGAGGCGGTGACAGCGCAGGGTCCTGGGTGGAGAGCCAACCGGCACAGCCCTCACTGCGGGAGTCTGCCGCAGGTGCCCTGCAAGGACTCCCCGTCGCTGAATACATGCCAACGAAGTGGCTGTGAATGCCACGTTCATGATCAGCAGCCACAGAGGTCAGCTCCGCACAGCACCCTTACAGTACTGGAACCCAGCAGAAACAGCCTGGGTCTCCACTAAGGGAGGAGCAAAGCGGGCGCAGATTTAAGCACAGAATACCGCGGAGCAGCGGAAACCACGTAAGGCACTAACAGCGCGGGAAACTCCGTGACTTCTCATTGCGCAGAAGGGCCCTTGGTCCAGTGTCCTTATGTCTTATTTTTGTCTGTTGGTGCCAGAAGTCAACCGTAGGGTCTCGGGCGTGCTAGGCGGGCCCTCCACCACTGAGCTCCGTCTCCAGCCCTTATTTCTTGTTTTCTGATTTTTGTTGTTAGGAGAGTCTCACTGTGTAGCTCAGGTTGGCTTTGAAAACTCAGTTTTAGTCCAGGCTAGCCTTGAACAAGAGTTCCTCGTACCACTACCTCCCAAGTGCTGGGATTGCAGATCTGACCACCCTGCCTGCTGGGTGCTCCACCTTGCCCTTATCCTCCCTCCCTCCCTCCTTCTCTCCCTCCTTTCCTTCCTCTCTTCTCTTTTCCAGTACTGGGTACTGCAGGCTAACAGCAAATGCCAGACAAATACGACTAACCCGTATCCCAGCCCTCTTTTTACTTAGCGTTTTTAGACAGTGTCTCACCCAGTTGCTCAGGCCGGCCTGGAACTCAGTCTACAGCCCAGACAGGTCTTAAACTCGTAATTAATCCTCTTGCTTCAGCCTCCCTAGCAGATGGGTTTACAGGGCTGATGATCCCCCACTGTTCCAGGAAGTGTGTGTGTGTGTGTGTGTGTGTGTGTGTGTGTGCGTGTGAAATAAATTGGAAGGATACAGTGGTTAAAAAATATCTAGGTAGCAGAATTATAGATGATTTCAAGTTTACAATTTTTTGTATTATCCTAACAAGAATAGATACTATTTACATAATAAGAAGAGTGCAAAAAGGCATGATTTTTTTAAAACCTTTTTCTTTTCTCTCTCTTTTTTGTTTTGTTTTGTTTTTCAAGACAGGGTGTCTCTGTTGTAACTCTGGCTGACCTGGAACTCACTCTGTAGACCAGGCTGGCCTCAAACTCACAGAGATCCACCTGCCTCTGCCTCCCGAGTGCTGGGATTAAAGGCATGCACCACTGCCACCGCCACCACCCGGCTTAAACTTCAGTAAAGCTAGTAAAGCTAGTGTCTTTTAACTGAGAAGGCCTAGTGACATCCTTACTAAGATCAAGCATAAGGGAGGGATGTCTGCCATGCCCATCACCAGCTAGAGTGAAGGACTGGCCTGTGCAATCCAATTTCTTCTTAAAGTCTGGGGTCTGATGAGTAGAAATGGTGAAGAAGGTGGTCTCCTTTATAAACAGGTAATGGAACGCTTAGACACAGGGTTGGAGGCCGGGGCGTAGCTTGCCTGGCAGAACTGTCTAGCGTGTCTGTAATCCTGGGTTTGATGTCCGACACTACATAAAACCAGGTCTGGTGGCACGTGCTTGTCATCCCAGCCCGGCTAGAAGTTCAGAAACACGAAGGCCGCCCTTAACCACATAGTGAATTCCAGGCCAGCCTGGGATACCTGAGACCCTGTTTCAAAACAAAACAAATAAGAAAAGAGGAAAACGGAAGAAAGAATAAAGGGAAATCCTTAATTCTTCCCCTTAGTCAACCCTCTTCGGGGCTTAAACACAAAGAAAGCAGACGAAGAGGGACAGAACCTGTACATTCCAGAATCTTCCAGACCGCAGCCCTCTGATCCCCTCTCTCTCTGCGGCTCTCAGCTTTCAGTCTTTGGCAAGGGTTCCCTCAGCTCATGGCCCACAGCTGTTGCCCTCACTGGCATTGCTGGGGGTCACCAGGCCAGCAGGCCCTACTTGCAAAGCTGCTGGCCTTGCCGGCTGCTCTGGCACAGCCTAGGATTCTCTCCCTGCTCGGAAGCTGTCTGGTGGCAGGTGACCGCCTGCCTTCCTCCCTCCACAGACCTGGCCTCCTGGGGAGGCAAGGGTTGGGAGCGAGAGCCCAGCTGACCTCATCAAAGGTGACTTCTTCGCAGTTCCAGTTCTCAATGTTGAAGAGCATGACCACGCGGCCAAACTTGTCCCGACTGGAAAGGACCCCGGGGTAACCCGCCTCGATGGTGCAGCGGACGGCCTCCTCGGACAGGCTATCGAAGAGTTCGGGATACTGGAGCCGGAAGTTCACGTAGCCTGGAAGAGAGTTAAGGAGCCCCCTCGGGAGCCATTCCAGCCTAGCTAGCCCACCTTCTTAGGTGGCCGCGGTGAGAACCAGAGGCCAGGCTGGTGGCCTCTGTAGCAGGACGTTCCAACTCTCTGTGTCCCACGGTGTGAACACCGCGAGCTGTGCAGATGTGAGGTACGGTCCTAAAGTATAACCATACTCGTTATATCCCTTCCCTTGGGGACAAGGCACAGGCTGCCAACTGGGCACAGGGTCAGCTGAGCGGGTGGGCGGGCGGTGCTGAGGAGAACCTGGGGAGATAGACTCAGGGCCCCAGCTAGACTCAGAGGCCCTTCCTGATGCTGGCAGTGCTGATGCTGTCCCCAAATGCCCTTCTTACCTCTGCACCCACTTAGACCCCCCCACCTGGGGCCCAGAGGAGGGCTTGAGGGAGCATCTGCCAAGGAACTGCCGACAACATCTCTGCTGTTCTAGAACACTCCGGTCCCACCCCTCCTCGCCTGCCCGATTACTCAGGTGTGTAAATTCCTTGGGGTTCTATTTTCAGATGGTCCTCAGCAGAGGGTGCTTTCCAGACACTTGCTTACAGCTTCAGTCCCATCCTTCATGCCCAGCTGCGCATTTTCCTGCCTTCACACCCAGCTGCGCATTTTCCTGCTTACCCCCAGCCCCCGCCCCGTCACTCAAACTCCACCGATGTATTCCATCTATTGCTTTATCATTTCCATCAACAGAATTAAGCTCCACAGCAGCAGGGGGTGCTTGAGCCCCTTAGCCTAAAGGGGTGGTGGGCCCAGGGTGGCACTGAATTGGCATTTGGGGAAAGAGGAGAAAAGTAAACAGGGAAAGCCATCAGGTCGCGACTTCCTGCTCCAGCCCTTCCCCTGTGGACGCCACCCAGCGGGGCCGTGACAGTCTGCGCCAGCTCCCCATTCCCAAGGTGGGCACCATCTTTGGTTCCACTGGGGCTGAGGATATGGGGAGGGCCCGGCCTCACAGCTGCCGAGCCGCAGGTGGTTCCGGGAGGAGGAGCGGCTTCAGGAGACACCTTCCTCTGTCCGCTAAGTGTGGTACCCCAGTTCTACTCGCTGAGGCCCAGGACGGACAGAGAAGGGGTTCTTCTAGGAATATTGTCTTGACCAACTAATTTTGTCCCTCCATCCATCCATCTCCCACCCACCGACTAACAGAGCCCAAGTGATCTCGGGGGCTGCTCAATCCCCTCCCTCTCTCTCTCTCTCTCTCACTCACACACACACATTTACGAAGGACATGGAAACAGTGGCTACCTCATGGCATAAGGGAGCTTTCCTAGCGTGGAGAAGGTAGACACCCCGCCAGGGCCAGCCCTCAGCGCAGGCCTTACCTCTGAGTAGCTCATAGGCGCGGCTCACATTGAACTTGCGGGCTCGGATGAAGCGCAGCAGGAAGGCGTCGTCCCGCGCCTGCACTCTCTCGGCCACCGCCAGGGCCAGCTCCTCCCCGGCCGCCGCCTGTGCCCGCACCAGCTCCCGCAGCTCCCTGACCGCCTCCTCTCGGGTCTCCACGTTCTCATTCAGCTCATCCTTAGCCTGGAACGGGGCGGGGCGGGGCGGGGCAGGGCGGGGCGGAGATAACCAATAGGTGCCGGCAAGGAGCAGGGCAGGTGCGACACGCTCAGACCCAGGCTGGCCTGCTGTGAGTGCCCAGGGCGCTGCAGCCGCGGCCTGACTCCTTAGAAGCTTTGCCCTCAGGGGTCGAGGAAGCGGCATGCTCCTCTGGAGAGAACCAAGTTGCTCAGCCTGGGTGTGTTTGCAAGATACTGACAAGCCTTTCTAGCCAGTGTCGTGTGCACTGTGCTCTTACTGAACACCCTGATAAGTCTTTTAAATACAATCTGTATGGGGTTTTCTTTTTTTGGGGGGGGTTATTGAATTTATTCATCATATGTGTGAGTGTTTTGCCTGCATTATGTACCATGTGTGTGCTTGTTCCCTGCAAAAGCCAGAAGACGGCGTAGGGTCCCCTGGAACTTGTGAATAGTTGTGAACCATCAGGCGGGTGCTGGGGATCAAAGCCGTGGGCTCTGCAAGATCAACCAGTGCTCTTAACCACTGAGCCATTTCCCTACCCCTACATTGTGTTTTTAATCTTTGCCACAACTCATTCCGGGGGTTTGGTCTTTATTATCATTATTGTTTTGTATTTTTTGTTGCCTTTGTATTTATTTAGTGTGTGTATGTGTGTGTGTACGTGTGTGTGTGAGCGTGTGTGTGTACATGTGTGTGTGTACATGTGTGTGTATATGTGTATGTATGTGTACGTGTGTGTACATGTGTGTGTGTGAGTGTGTGTGTGTACATGTGTGTGCGTGTGTATGTGTGTGTGTGTGTGCGCGCGTGTGTGTTTAGGGGGCACATGTGTGTGCCGTGGCGTTCATGTGGAAGTCAGAGGACAGCGCGTGGGAGTCACTGGGATCAAACTCATCCAGTCAGGCCTGAGGGTAAGTGCCTTTTAGCCAGTGAGCCACCTCACCACGCACTTGTTTTTGTTTGCGTGTGTGGGGAGGGAGTTGTTTGTTTTTTCAGACAGGGTCTCTAGCCCAGACTACCCTCAAACTCAATATGTAGCTAAGGTTGACCTTGAACTTCTGGCCCTGGCTGCACCTCACATGTGCTGGGATGACAGGCATGTGCAACCACGCCCGGTTTTATGTGACGCTGGGACAGGACACAGGGCCCCACTCGCCTCAGACAACTCAGCCAGCCGGCCACACCCACGATCTATTTTTGTTTCCTCTGAGACAGGATCTCTATAGGTAAGCCGGGCTAGCCTTAAAGTATGGTTCTCCAGCCTCTGCCTCCCAAGAGCTGGGCTTACAGGCGTGAGCCCCTGCACTCGGTTTGTTCTGATCCCCATCTCCCGGAAGAGCAGGCTAAAGGGGCCAGAGGTGCCGTGTTCTTGCTCTAGGTGCCCCCAGGAGCAGGAGGCACCTCTGGACTCCTGCTCGGGCGCCCTCCTTCATCCGGTGGCCTCCCAGACTTGAGCCTGATTTTTTTTTTTGGTTTTGGTTTTTCAAGACAGGGTTTCTCTGTTGTAGCCCTGTCCCGTGGCTGTCCTGTAACTTATGCTGTAGACCAGGCTGGCCTCAAACTCACAGAGATCCACCCGCCTCTTCCTCCCCAGTGCTGGGACTAAAGGTGTGAGCCACCAACTGCAAGTCTGATCTTTTCAAAGCAAAGATCCCAGCAGAGGGGGGCCTGCCTCAGCCCCAGAGCCTCACAGCCTTTCCTCTGGCTGGGCCCAGGAGAGCTGTGAGGACGACTGGGGCAGCCCTTCCTCTGGGCAGCGTGAAGGGCACAGGAGGAGGAAGCCAGCCGTGGATGACCCGAGAGCACCTGTCAGTGCAGACATGAGAGCCCGGATCAGCTCCTCTCACTTCGCCCCAGCACCCCTGAAACAGCTGCCAACCGGGCAGAGAACAGTCCCATCACTTCTGAGCTAGTCTGACCACCATATTTCGTAGGCACAGGTGCAGAGAGGGAAGGCAGTTTGCTCAAGATCACACAGCAAGTTGAACCTCTGTCTGGCCCTAGAACTGGATCCTGGGGACAGCCATTGTACCCTTGTTCACTAGGGCCGCTTCTGAAGTCCTGTTCTTATGTCTGACTCTAGGATGGCCCCTGGCCCACAGGCTCCAGGCTGGAGACCTGGATTAAGGTGGTCTGGGTGCTGGTTAGCCCAGCTGTCGCAATAGCTCGACCTTCAGAGTAGTTTCCAGGGCAGGCCAGTCTCTCGGTCCAGGCTGAACCCTCTTCTGTCATGTCCACCCCACCTGCTCCAGCACTCCCCCTACACACTCTGACACCTCACCTTCTGTAAAGTGTGGCGGGGCAGCTGGCTGCATGGGCCGAAGACAGGACCGTGGTCCTTGGTTGTAAGCTGTTCCAGCTGTGCCCGGAGCTCCTGCTCCTCTTCGGAGACCATTCGGAATGTGCCCACCTGGGCAGAAGGGGGCCTGTAGAAGGTCGGACATCCCCGCCTGCCACCCCGGCAGCCAGAGCCCCAGGCAAATGGGCCTGCTGAGACTCTGCATGGTGCCCTCGGCCAAGACCTTTGCTAAGCCTCCTCCCTTCAGGGAATCAGGGCCCCCTTCTCCCCTGAGACCGTCAGGGTGTAGGGAGGACAGGAAGGAGGGAAGAGAGCCCAGGATACTCACTCCCTCTGACATATCGCCTCCCGAAGACACTGAGGAGAAAGAAAGAGCTTGTTTCTTCTGCTCTGACCTCTCCAGGTGGCCCTGTCCCCGGCAGCCAAGGAAGTGTCTCAAGCACTCAAGCCCCGCCCCTCAGCTAGGTGATTGGTCAGAAATACAGGTGCATGGGTTCTGGCCCCTGTGATTCTGAATAGAGGTTAAAATTAGAGTCCCCTCCCCCTTCCCCACCCAGCTCTGAAGGACATGGTTCCTGGGCTACACGCTGAGACACCGCCTTTGGAAGGGGCACACTACTAATACCCTATTCTTCAGCTGTGCCTAGCCAGGGACAAAGCCAGAATCGGGCCCCATTCTCAGCTACAGGGTCAGGTCACTGCAGCGTAAGGCAGTCTCTCTTCCTCTCTGCACCCTCCTTCCCCAGTGTGAACGGGGCACCCCAGAAACCTCTCAGTCTAGAGGCTGGCTTTGTGCATTCATTCTTAGGCATGATGGTGAGCAGTTACACATCAGCCCTGGGTGGGTGTTCGGAGCTTTGTGACACACTAAAGACTTTGAAATTCTTTATCTCGTAATCAAGCCAGGCAGCACTTGCCTGAGAGGAGAACAAGACCAGGAGAGCATTTGACTTGTCCAAGGTCACACAGCCTAAGAAAGCCAGGGCCGAAGATACATACCTAAGCTGCGGCTCCTGTGTACACCAAGAAAGCAGGGGCAGCAGGATGTGGCACCTGGGTTCCGATCCTGCCTCTCACACTTACAAGTTGTGCGGTGTCCCCTGAGGCTTGGTTGTCCCCTGTTGGGATGGAAGGGTTATGAGAGGTAATTAAATAACGTGCACTTGAACAGCACCGGGTCACCCAAATAGATTTCAGTTATGGTCCACATGTTCCCAGATTTTCTCCTCCCAAGCCTAATGCCCCCCGTGACTGTGAGGGTCTTCAATCATCCCATTGGTCAGCTCAGCCACCTACTCACAGTAAGTAGCTGGGACTTGAACCTGTGTCTACCTGACAGTGTTTCTGTTTGATGCCTGGAGCCAAGTCATCTGTGTGCAAACTCCCCAGAGGAGTCGGTGACAGAAACGTAGGCTGGAGAGATCTGGATTTGAATCTGGCTTTTACCACCTGTGTGACTACAGGCCAGTTATTGAATCCTTTTGTGCCTGGGACCAACTTGTAGACAATATCTACCAGAAGTGAGTGTCCCGAAGCCCGTAAGGCGTCTGTGAATAACCTGGAGTGGAATCTCGCTCTATAACGGAGCCCTCCCCCCCTTCTTAGCATCACACTGAGATTAACCCAAATTGTACACTGAGATTCGAGGGTCCCAAAGAATATCTGAGGCTCTCCCCACACTTTGAATTGTCCCCTCTCTACCACAGCCCCCGAAGGGACAAGGGAACTCTGGGGGCCGGAACCCACCTGCAGGAACCAAGCACAACCCGTCTCTTTGGATGGCAGACAGACATCGAAATATGTGGGCATAAAGACAAAGAGCTGGGTATTGTGGCACACACCTACAATCCCCGCGCTCGGGAGGTACGGGCAAGAGGACCGGAAGTTAACGTTATCCTTGGCCCCACCCGTAGTGAGTTCAGAGCTGGCCTGCACTACATGAGACTCTATCTCAAAAAAAAAAAAAAAAAAAGAAAGAAAAAAAAAGAGCTGGGCATGGTAGTACACACCTTTAACTTGGCACTCAGGGAATCCCTGAGTTCAAGGCCAACCTGATCTACATAGCAAGTTCTAGGACAGCCAGGGCTACACAGGGAAACCCTACCTCGACAACAGCAGCAGCAACAAAAGCAAAAATAAAACTGAAGAACTTGAGAGGAATTAGCATCTGGATACCCCTAGCCGGCCAGATAAGCAGATCACCCGCCCAGGTCCCAGATCTTAGAAATACGAGATCAAAGTCAGCACAAGAGGGATTTATCTCTGTTTTTAAAAGAGTACCTACTGGTGAACTCTATGTTTATGTATGTATGTATGTAATGAAAACATGCCATCCCTAGCTCCACATCGATGTCCTCTGCCACTTAGAATTGGCAGATAAAGTACAATTAATTCCCAATATTAGGACCTAAAACATATTTGATCATCTGCAGTTCCAACTGAACTCCATGTTTATGTGTCTGGAGTCTGCCTGCAGTTTGGTCTGGCTCACCCTGCAGAATGAGCAATCTGAGATGTGGAGAAGCTCTCACCCCCAGCCCACACACACTCTGCCAGACCTGGTACTGACTTACCGACAGCTCCGACAGCTCCGGGGCTCTGGAGTGGCGGAACTGTCCTGGGGTTCTGGAGGCTGCCTCCTTCGGAGGTGTGGTCTGGTCTGCAAGTTCAGATTAGCGTGTCACAAGGAACTTCTCAGGCCCACAATTTCCTGTTAAATCAGGCTCACAGGAGGGAGAAGGGAGAGGGGAGAGGCCCAGCCTGCAGGCAACCATCAAAGCCCTGCTTTGTGGGCTCCGGCTAGGAGCTCTGTTCAGCCATGTGGAAGCCACTGCACTGGGATCTGTGCCAGACCCATCCCACTTCCCTGCCCTCCTCTCTCTCTCTCTCTCTCTCTCTCTCTCTCTCTCTCTCTCTCTGTCTCTCTCTCTCTCTCCTCAAACCAGGAGCCAGGGGACCCCAGGAGAGCACGCCTCCCCGCAGTGTAGGACATACAGAGGAGTGAAGAGAAATTGTAAATGTGATCAACACGATTCAGGCCTTTGGTCCACTGTCCCACATGCAGAGGGAAATGGAGCCGGAGAAGCTGAGCAGGGGAGGATCTGCTACGTAGCCCAGGCTGGCCCCAAACCACGTGGCCCACTTTTCTGTATGTGTTCAAGGGTTGCTGAGGATCTAATCCGGGGCCTGACACCTGTAAGAACTCTTGCTAAGCCGCACCCTCAGCCCCACCTCCTGTTTTAGGTAGCCCTGTTTTAGGTAGGTTTCGAACTCCTGATCCCCCAAACTCTGCTTCTCAGAGGTGAAGAAAACAGGTGTGAGTGGCCGCAGTAGGTCTGTCTTCCTTGCCGGCTTTTTGATCCTTGCTTCAGCACGTTCTCTGCCTTGAGGTTCCTTCACCACGCCCTGACTCATCCCTTGTGAGAAGCAGGCTGACTGGAGAACCAGGGGGTGCTGTGGGGAAAGTCTGAGGTGGTTACAGAGCACCCACTGCAGGGGTTTAGCTGCCGCCTCCCTGGGAACTGTTCTGGAGAACTGACAGTTATGGCCAGTGCAGAATCAGTGGGCCCTCAGGTGAAGGGACCTCATCCCACCCGTGGAGCAGCCCCGCCCCCTGCTCCACGTTGATGTTTCACTGGGGTGTGAGGGATACAAGTCCTTTAGCTCATTCTCTGTAGGGGATTCCAAGGCAGGGAGCTCCTTACTTCCACCTCAGGACAGAGCTCTTTAATTAAACTTATCTTCCGGCTGAGCCCAAGCAGCCACCTTCAGTACCAGTTCTCCCTCCTAGAGAGAGGGAGATGCTCTCTCAGGGCAGGGTTAAGCTCGGGTGCACAGGCCGTTCTCTGGAATCCAGCCACAGAAATACTTTTGGTCTCATCACAGTTTGGGGCCGACACAAGAAAGACCACATGCAGACCCAGAAAGAAGACAGCTCCCTACAAGCTAAGCAGGCGGCGTCAACAGTTTCCGGGATTCTGCGAGAGTGGATTTCTGTAGGTTAAGTCAGCTACCCTGTGGCATTTTGTTACCCCCACCCCCACTCCAAGGAACTTCACCGGATGTGAAGTTCACGGGAGATGGTAAGCACAAGAGCCCAGGCTGCCCCACTAAGCTGCTCAGAGGCTCTGTCAGGACCGATTAAAGGGCTCCATCATAAAACATTCTTATGCTCGAAGAGCGTTGCAAAGCCCGTGACTTGGACAGGAGGAGAGAGCTGCCAGGAGCATCTTGGGACAGCAGCAGCCAGGGGCCCTTCTGGGGAAGAAGAGCTCCCTGTGGTACAGCTTTGCTCATTCCCTTCTCCTGCGCACGCATGCACACACACACACACACACACACACACACACACACACACCAGCCCTCATCCCAATTGTCCTGTTTACCTCTCGCTCACCCTGTGAGAACAACAGAGCCACTGTCCTCACTGGCCCACAAACCTATGCTGGCTACACTGGCAGACACCCTCAAGCTCCCTAGCTGGCCCGGCCCCAGCTGACTGAAGACAGGGAGGGAGGGGGCTTGCATTTGCAGGCCCAGCGTATCAGTGTAAAAGTCCTTCAACTGTGTTTCTGTGGTGAGCAGAAACAGGTGGACATGTTCGTGTCGACATTTACCGAGTGACAACACATCGACCACTTACCTTATCGGCTGCAGTTTCCCGAGTGATTTTAACTTTGCTGGAAAGTTGGCCATAGACAATCGCCAGCATCTTATTTCAGTCTTAATTACCAATATTAACCCTTAGGTCTCACACACACACACAGAGGCATGTACGCACATATGTGTATATGTGTGTGTATATATCAGATGGCTGTGAAAGGGTTAAAGAGGCTGCACCACTCAGAATGGCTGTGCAGTACGAGGAGCCCAGTGCAGAGCTGCCCTGGTGCAGAGACGCCAGACTCAAGTTCAGGAAGTTGTTTAAGGGTCAGAGGTGAACCTGTGAGCTGGAGCTGGGGGTCAGAGGTGAAAATCATGATGAGCAGGTGAGCAACTGGTCAGCAAGTTTGTCGTGTGTTGGTCGCACTTGTTTGGTCCTGAGGTGCACTTCTACAGCCCCAGGTTAGGGGCTGCAGCCGGGATGTTGGTCCTGAGGTGCACTTCTACAGCCCCAGGTTATGGGTCCTGTACAGCCAGGTTAGGGGTGTGCGGTGTGCTGGTCTTGGGGTGCGCTTCTCCTACAGCCCCAGGTTAGGGGCTGCAGCCAGTGTGTTTGTCTTGGGGTGCGCTTCTCCTACAGTCCCAGGTTAGGGGCTGCAGCCAGTGTGTTGGTCTTGGGGTGCACTTCTACAGTCTCAGGTTAGGGGCTGCAGCCAGTGTGTTGGTCTTGGGGTGCGCTTCTACAGTCTCAGGTTAGGGGCTGCAGCTGGTGTGGCGATATGGGCATGTGGGTAGTGTTATGATTTGATGTGTTCCCAGGCGTCATCATTTACGGTCACTAATAACTGATCAGTTTGTGCCTCTGGTGTGTCAACAGATGGAGGTGGTCTTTCAAGCAACATTTATTGAGCCGCTACTATGTTTGGCACTGAGAATCCAGAGAAGGATGAAACGCTAACTCTTCAGTTTAAAAGGTCAGGGTCATACACAAAATAATAATAAACAAAGTGGTAAGGGAACCCTCAGTTCCCTCATATTCCAGAACATTAGAAGAGTTATAGCGGTGTACCATAGGCAGCTGATGGGGTCTTTCAGGAGAGAGACTCAAATTCTGGAAAACAAAAAAAAATGTCTATATCTTACAGGTTTTCAGAGGGTTATTCCACATCCCTTGACCTATCTTATGAGTCAAGAAAGGCGGGCACTAGACGAGGGCTACTGTCAAGGTTATCTGGGCACTGGGGTGCTGCTACAAAGGGGAGGGAGAGAATCAACTCTTGCAGAGAGCAGCAAGATCCCAGCAAGACTCCCCCAGGGAGAGCTGCAGCAGGGCATGGCTTGATTTCTAGGACAGAGAGCAACCAGAGGACCTGGGAGCTGACACCCACCAGGTTTAAAACAAGAAGGCCGCCATGGGCTTGGCCACAGCGGTGTTGGCAAATTAATGGAGAATAGCAGATTCCTACTGTGTAGCTCAGCAAGAAACACAAGGAGACATTTTCATAGGTACAAAACCTGCCAGACATCTGCAAAGGGAACCGCCTGTCATGGCAAGTGCCATCCTGGACAGCAGAACCCTGATCATCTGATCTCAGGTTTTTGGTTTTTTTTAAACAGAAGCTACTCAGGTGTTTTATTGATGCGAAAACTCTGTCCCCCTCATCCAAAGACCTATTTGCACAATGAAGGAAACCTGTAGCTTAGTCTCATCCCACAATCCTTTAGCAGCCAAACTATGTCACCTATACACTGGGGGAAGCTCAAAGCCCAAGGGAGTGCTCTCTCCTTGTTGCCTGAGGCTGTGGGAGAGAGGGCCACAAGAATTCCTCCACAGCAACTTTGTTCTTCATCACGACGGCTC
This sequence comes from Cricetomys ansorgei, assembly GCA_026225945.1. NCBI lineage: Eukaryota > Metazoa > Chordata > Mammalia > Rodentia > Nesomyidae > Cricetomys > Cricetomys ansorgei. Next base: position 3,445,347 of record JAMJFZ010003035.1, read on the forward strand.
TGCCAGAGAGCTGTGAGCAGGTGCAGGTCATGAGGAAGCAAACATCTGAATCACAGACTTACTCATCAGGCTAACACGTGCAGATTAAGCAAATTGCCAAGGCTTAGGAAGCCCTTGTCCCAACAATGTACAAAACAATTGCCCCAAAATTACACGAGCATAACTAGAAATAAACTTCCCCAACACAGAATTATGAAAATCCAGGAACTGGTGAAGCGGGGTAGACAGTCACACAAACAACCCAGTAAGTGCTCTGAGATGCGCGCGTGGAAGCTTGGGGGCACTGATGATGAGCCTATTTAAGTAAGCTACGCAGACCACACGCGGATCCACAGCTGAATGGGCCGTCCTAGAAGCAGTTTGGAAGGAAGGTTTTATCGGGAAGATGGGATGAAGCCAGCTGTTTCCTTTCAGGAACCACCCTCAGCCGCAGCCACTGGGTTTTAGCTTTCATCTCACAGCTCAGGGTTGAGACGGAAAGGTAGAAGAAGAGTCCCAGCAGCTGAGAGGCATGGCTCCTCCAGCGGCTGTGTCTGGTCAAGCAGACCCATCCCACCTTCGACGGCCTTCGGATCCGAAGCCTTGCCATCACCTGCCGCCTCGTCCCCACCGCCACGGTCCAGACAACCACAACTGACAGCTTCACGAGGAGTCCTGCTTCAGGGCTCGGCACTCAGCTTGTTTCTTCTGAACAGTCTCCGCGGCACTCCGCGGTTAGACAATGTGAACATAACCATGTCCTCCTCGGGCTGCGTCCGATATTGAGGAAACGTATGTGTCTTTGCTTCCTTCTGCCACCCTAAGCACCTTCACGAGCTCAACTAGCCAGGTGCTTGTTGATTCTAGGCTCTGCACAAGCTGCACCCTCAGACAGTAGACTCTCCGGGTGCTTGTTGATTCTAGGCTCTGCACAAGCTCACCCTCAGACAGTAGACTCTCCGGGTGCTTGTTGATTCTAGGCTCTGCACAAGCTGCACCCTCAGTCGGTGGACTCTCCGGGTGCTTGTTGATTCTAGGCTCTGCACAAGCTGCACCCTCAGTCGGTGGACTCTCCGGGTGCTTGTTGATTCTAGGCTCTGTGCACAAGCTGCACCCTCAGTCGGTGGACTCTCTGGGTGCTTGTTGATTCTAGGCTCTGCACAAGCTGCACCCTCAGACAGTAGACTCTCCGGGTGCTTGTTGATTCTAGGCTCTGCACAAGCTGTACCCTCAGTCAGTGGACTCTCTCAGGGTGCTTGTTGATTCTAGGCTCTGCACAAGCTGCACCCTCAGACAGTAGACTCTCTGGGTGCTTGTTGATTCTAGGCTCTGCACAAGCTGCACCCTCAGACAGTAGACTCTCTCCGCGTGCTTGTTGATTCTAGGCTCTGTGCACAAGCTGCACCCTCAGTCAGTGGACTCTCCGGGTGCTTGTTGATTCTAGGCTCTGTGCACAAGCTGCACCCTCAGACAGTAGACTCTCTGGGTGCTTGTTGATTCTAGGCTCTGTGCACAAGCTGCACCCTCAGACAGTAGACTGTCTGGGTGCTTGTTGATTCTAGGCTCTGCACAAGCTGCACCCTCAGTCAGTGGACTCTCGGCCCATTGCTCCATTGATCTTGACTCCACTACAGTCAGGTGCTTATTAACAAACATGTACTGAACATGCACTGCTTCTGCAAAGGTACCGGCTGAGGCCAAGGTGGCACACGAGTACACCCTCTGCCTTTCAGGTGCTCCCACATAAAGCCCTTCCAAGCCATCACTTGATTCAATTCTTCCCGCGCTGGCTTCAACTACAGATCACAGGGATCTACCAGCTCAGAGCACAACGCGCATGCTCACTCGGAGTCCCCGAGGCCAGTTAGCAGCGCCCTGGAACTCAGACCAACTCCCCAAAGACCTGCTCTTCCTCCACCCCCGCCGTCAGCTAGAATGGTACGCCCCACCAAGCCGGGAAGGAGGAAGTGAGCCGCGGGGGCGGGACCTGTTGCTCTGGGCGACGGAAGTGCGCGTGCGTGGAGCCGAGCGGGAGTTTTGGAAGGAGGAGACGGTACGGTCGAGGTGACAGCCCGGGGTCTGCGCGCGCGGGGCGCGAGGGAGTGGGGCGGCGGGCGGACGGGCTCCCCCGGGACGTGGCGTCCTAGCATCTCACGCTGGCGGGTTTCTCCGGGCCGAGTGCTCCAGTCCTCCCGGTCCCGCTCTCCCGGTCCCGCCCCCGCTCTCCCGGTCCCGCCCGGCTCTCCCGGTCCCGCTCTCCCGGTCCCGGCTCTCCCGGTCCCGCTCTCCCGGTCCCGCCCGCTCCCGTCCCGCTCTCCTGGTCCCGCCCGGCTCTCCTGGTCCCGCCCCCTGGGTCAGCGCCTGCTTCGGGGACCGGGCCGTACCCGAGCCCGCTTTCGCCTGGGGAGCCCGGGGTCCGGGGAGCCCGCCCCGCGGCCCCGCGTGGGCAGCGGGATGCTCGGCACCTGTGCGCAGACGCGCTCCAGAGCCTCGCCCGTGCGGCGCTTTCCCGCTCAGGTAGCTAATTGTGGCGTGCAGAGCCATCACCCAGGCTTCACCGGATGCTTAGTGTTTTCCGCACTGTATTTAGAAGTCGGGATAGTTTGTTTCTTTTTCCCTTTCGTCTGCCTTTTGAGCCAGGGTCGCCTGTGTCCTGATGTAGCCGAGGATGACCTTGAACTTGTGATCTTGTCTCCACCTGAGTGCCGGGTTGCCGGCCTGTATTACCAGGCCAGGTTTACATAGTCCTGGGGTGGTGGCCCTGTCTAACCCAGGGCTGCATGCATGCTAGGCAAGCCTTCTACCAACTGGGCTACACCCTCTGGCCCACACCAGACATTTGTTAGGTACTGTGCTCAAGATAACAGTGGTAAACAAAACTGGATACGCCCTGGGAACTGTAGATCAGGGGGCCTAGCCGTGCATTTAAAACGTAGTATTGAAAGTTGGAACTGCCGTGCGGTGGTGGCACGCACCTTCAGTCCTAGCACCTGGTAGGCAGAGGCAGGGGGATCTCCCCAGCTCCCAGGCCAGCCAGGGCTACACAGAAGGAAAAAAAAAAAGTTGGTACCGTTGTGGAAGGAATTTTACTGTTGCTTTTAGAGGATATAACGAGAGCACTGACCTGAGATCTAAGAGTGCGGGTGGAGCTCAGGTCTGAAGGTTTTGCAAAACCTGAACGATCAAGAGAGGTTTTGTTTCAGATGAGAAATCGCTTATGAGGGCCAATAACGGGAGGACCTTGGGGATTTGAAGGGTGGGAGAACAATTCCTCGTTCTTAGAGTGACCGAGCTAGAAAACCAACCAGCTCTATACCCTTTCACGACTCAGAAGTCTGCAACCAGCTCTCCTTGTCGCCCAGTTTGAACTCTGTTAAGTATTTTTCCGGTTTTGGTAGTGGGTAAGGGCACAGAAGTTATTCGAGAGAGACGTAAAATCCAGGGAAGCTCCGCGGCTTCGTAGCGGCCCTTCTGACTACCGGAGCTCACTCACGTGTGTAGACTTTGGGCCTGGTAAATTTCATTGTGTGATTTTTTTATTTGCCAGTTCTTTATAATAAAATCTTAACACATGGGAAAAAGAATAGAGCGATCCATGGGCTTAGACCCCCCACGGAACCTCTTTTTTTCTGTAAGGATTTGTTTTCGTTTTTTATTCATGTGTATGTGTGACTCCCATGTGTGGGCGAGGTGCTCTCTGAGGCCAGAAGAGAGGGAGTTGTAAGCAGTTGTGAGCCACCTGGTGTGGGAGCTAGGAATGGAACTGGTCCTCTGGAAGAGCAGTAGAGGCTCTGCCACTCAGCCATCTCTCCAGCCTCAGGGCTCCCCCTCCTTGCACCTCCTCTTGTCTGTGTGTTTGAGACAGGGTCTCTTTTACGTAACCCTAGTTGTCCTGGAACTCACTCTGTAGACCAGGCTGGTCAAACTCAGAGATCCACCTGCCTCTGCCTCCCGAGTGCTGGGAGTAAGGGCCTATGCCACTGTACCTAGCTTTTTTTTTTTTGTCTTTAACTCCTCCTCTTCCTCCTCCTGGAGTTTGGTCTGATTGGAAAGCCACTTTAAGCTAAGGATAGGTTGGAAGGAAAGTATATAATTTTTTGTTTTCAAAAATCTCCCTTATTGCTGTGTAGAGGGGTCAAGTTAAGACAGTATTTCTGTAGTGGTTCGGTGAGAGGTGCCGTGGCGGTCGGAGTAGAGGTAGGGGTGCTGGGATGCTGACAGATCTGAGAGAGGCCTGGGCGGGTGGTCCACGGGGCCTGGAGGTGGACATGGAGGATGAAAGCAGAGTTCCTGAGAACTTGCCCGGGTTTCTGGGTTGAGCAGATGGGGATGGGGACGAAGAGGAGAAGCAGGTGGGTTCCCCCTGCAGTCTGCGTTTACCTCTTGACTTCCATGTTGCTCAGGCAGTGTGCAGTGTGGCCTTGTTCCTCTCCCGTGGCACAGGCCCACCACTCTGCACAGGCCTTCAACTTTACCACCAACAGCCTCTAGGCCACCTCTGAGCTCCCCTTTCCCCATAAGCCCTCCTGCTTCGATTCACACAGTGATTCAAAGTTCCATTGCCTCAAAGACTGTCTCAGTCCTGTCAGACCCTCTCACTCAGGGACTCCTGATAGTCGTTAGTAAAAAGTGAGATCTAAGTTCCTTGAACTCTCTTCCTCGCCTCTGTCTCAGCCAGTCTAATGTTCCCAGTACGTTCAGACATGGCCGCCCCCTTCCACGAAGGTGCCCTCCTCCCTAATACAGTAGACCGCCCGGTTGTCTTGGCTTTGTAAGTTTAGCCTCTTTTTTTTTCTGAAAACATTTTCAGTGTTTCCTAGCTAGCTTGTCATGTGTTTTGTTTTTGTCCTTTGGTTTGTTGAGACAGAGTTTCTTGTAGCCTAGGCTGGCCTCCGACTCAGAATGTAACTGAGGGCTGGTCTTGAATTCCTAACCCTGCCTCTCCCTCTCCTGGTGTGAGCTAACCAGCTAATTAATGCATGCGGTCCCTCCACGCACCCCCTTGCCCTGCTCTTTCTCGTTTCTCTTCTTTATGGTGTGGGAATCGAACCCAGGGCCTTGTGCACGCCAGGCCAGGACTGTGCCACTTAGCCTCATCCTCAGCATCGCTTGCTTCTTACACAGCTTCATTTACGACGCTGTGGGCTTATTCATTTTCTGAACAGTATCTTACCGTATGCTTATATAGTTCTGTGTATTTACAATGTATTTGATATATAGCTAAGTGCTATTTTGGCTTTAAGCATTATGTTGAACAGATGGTGACAATGTATATTAAGCTATGAAACCCCTGACAGAATTGTAGGGAACTCTAAGACTTGACAGGATAAGCATCTTCTTACACTAGGGCGCTATCTGCGGAACACTACTGTGTGTTGTCGGAACTGGTAGCAATTACTCAGGTTTACTTCTAGAAGCTTCCAGCTGTGTCCTTTTTTGTCTTAACAGCTCTCTGCTATGAGCAACAATGGACCTGACAATCTTGTCTTTAGCAGCAGATAAAGCAGCAGATAAACTGAAGGAGTTCCTTCAGACCCTGGGAACTGATGACGTGAGTACTCGAGGAGCGGGAGAGAGACAGCACCTGCCTACACTGCTGCGGCTTACCCTCTGGCCAGTGTCCTTAGGAGCCGAGGGTTGACTTGGTGAACATGGATGCTGAGCTGTGCAAGCTGCCATCCTGCTGTTGGGGAAACTGGCAGGTGGCAAGTTCAGGTCCTGCCTGAGCTAGATAAAGAGGAGAAGGGGGCTGAGGCGCTAGTCTGGTTGTTAGTGCGCCTTCATTTATGTTTTTCTTTAAAGAAAATATGTTCACAGGCAGAAAATAATCTTAAATTGTTGATAAAAAGAAAGCCAATGCTAGACTCTTCTCTGTAAATCCATTAATTTAAAAATGAGACAGTAATGACCTTATATGAGAGATTGATGTTTTTTCTTATATTCCTTTTTTTCCTTTTTAGAAAAATACTTTTAAAATTTTTATTCACGTGTGTGTGCGCGTGTGTGTGTGTGTGTGTGTGTGTGTGTGCGCGCGCATGCACGCGCGCCCCACGTAGTACCCATGGAAGCCCAAAGAGGAAGGAACTGGAGTTTTAAGCAGTTGTGAGCTACACAGCGTGAGTGCTGGGAACCGAACTCGGGTCCTTTGCAGGAGCAGCAGGCACCCCTGACCACTGAGCCATCCCTCCAGCATCTCAGTTCTCCTTAATCCTCCCTAATATACTGCTCCTTTTCCATAATGATCTCAGCTCACACAGATCGCTGACTGAACATGGCTTCCCCTTCAAGATGAACTTCGGGTCCCCCCACTTGCGCCTATACACGAACTAAGGCATCTTTGTGTTTAAGGAAATTGTTGCCCCCTAGCATTGTAGACATCGTAACCAAGTGCGCCCGAGTCTCCGTTATCTAACGCGCTGGGCGGGAATTACGTGAGGGTACTCGGTCTCGGGTGTGCCTAAAGCAGTATTTTGAGGAAGTCCGTGGGGCTGTAAAACTCACAAGAAGGTCCTCTGGCGAGAAAGACCCTCGGCACTGGCAGCAGGAGAACTCACGTTCAAGGATCTGCAGAGAACGGGTGGAGGCAGGAGGTTGGAAAGCTCGAGCTCGGCCTCAGCCGCATGGGGCCGGCCAGCCGGCCAGTGAGCCCAGGGATCTGCCTATCTCCCCAGCGCTGGATCGCCAGCCTGAGCCACCCTCGCTGTTTTCTATGATTCTCTGATTCTCTCTTTAAATTCATTTTACTTTGTGTGCGTGAGTGGTTTGCCTGCAAGTGTGCATCTGTACCTCTGCCTTGTGCCCACTGGGCAAGTGCTTTACCAACTGAGCTACTACACCCAACCCTGGTCTTTTTTTTTCCTTTTTGAGAAGTTTTGCCATGTGGCTTTTGCTGGCCTTGTAGTTGCCACGTATCCCGGGCTGGCCTAGGACTCACGAACATCCTCCTGCCTCACCCTGAAGTGCTGGGATCTCAGCTGTGCGTCACGACGCCTGGCTACCTGTCAGTCTTGCTGGTCCAGGACTCTGTTAAGATCTAGCTAAATAGAGGAGGAGAACTTGTGTATTTTAGGGTCTGAGCTGAACCTGGCACACTTGTTCTCATCGCTGAGGCGGAGGGGCAGCTGCCGGAGACTTGTAACGATGTCTTCCTTTGGTCGCAGCTGACGAGCCTCCTCCAGAGTCAAGCACTGAAAGGAAGAGCCGTTGGAGCGCTCCTGAGAGCCCTCTTCAAAGGTGATTGCCTTCCCTCTCGGCGTGCCCGCGGGTAGACGGGTTTATTCTGGCCGTCGTCGCCCCCCCCCCCCCGCTGGAGCATGCTCCACAGAATCAACCGAAGCAGTCTCTCCGGTGGGGTACCGGGATGCTTTACCGGCGGGAGTTGGAATGGCAGCCCGAGCCTACATTGCTGACTCGGGGCCTGTAAAGAATGTGCTCTGCTGAGGTTTCCTCAGTCTCTGAGAACGGTGGCGAAGAGAGCGTGATGTTCAGCACCTCCAAGGGGCCAGGGAGCTCTGGGCTTGGATGGAACAGAACACCTCACCGAGCTTTAGTTTCCAGTGCAGCGTGTTTGCTTCAGCAAGGGCTCTGGGTTCAGATTGCGACCCTGAGTGGTCTCATAAGCTGTGGCAATCTGCTTTCTATCTCCACACGCTTCTCCTCAGACATCTGTGCAAGTCAAATCTTTATCTGCGCGGTGTTCGTGTGCACAGGCTTGTGTGTGTAAACGTAGGTGTGCACATGCCGTGAAGCACACGGAGAGGTCACAGGACAGCCCCAGGTGTTGCTCTTTGCCTTCCACCTTGTTTGAGACAGGGTCTCTTTGTTCTTTCCCCACCGCATACGTCAGCCTAGCTGACCCAGAGCTCCTAGGATCTCCTTTCTCCACCTCCCATCTCCCTGTAGGATCACAGAGGGCCATACTCTGCACATAGCTTCTCTATAGGGTCTGGGGATTTGAACTCGGGTTCTCATGCCTGCATGGAAAGCACTTTTGCCCACTGAGCCATGCCCCTAGCCTGCCTTCCCTTCCCTCCTGTCCTTCCCTGTTTCTCCCTTTCCTCTTCTTCCTCCTCTCCAGGATCTCATTGTGTAACCCTGGCTGCCCCGGAACTCACTGCGTAAACCAGGCTAGCCTCAAACACAGAGATTCACCTGCCTCTGCTCCCCGGCACTGGAGAACTGGAGTTCATTACTGTGCCCAGAGTCCTTTCTCTTTTGATGGTGTTCTTTGGAGCACAGTTTTTCACTGGATAAAGTAACAGGGCCCCAGACCTTAGCACAACCAACTCCATGATGGAAGAGCCCTTCAGGCTGTAAGACTCAGCAAGCAGACAGCACCACCTGCCAATGCTAAACTAAAACAAAGGCCTAGTCCATTGAAGTCCATATAGCTCTGGGAAAGTCTCAAAATGAACTAACCTTGCTTTCTAGCTTCTGTTTCAATATTATATCACAGACTTGATTTTCCTATTTACCCTTAAGCTTTCTTTTTCCTTTGTCCCGTACCCCTGTTTAAAACAACAAGGCTCCCCCTGCTCTGAGGAAGACGGCGCGCGTAGGAGGTACAAGATATACTCTCACTGTATCCAGTTGGTTGAGTCAGGGGATCTGCAGCAGGAAGTAGCGTCTGAGATCACGGGACTCCTAATGCTGGAGGTAAGACGGAAGGGGAATGTCAGTGCAAACCTAGACAGCTCCTGCGCAGGAGTAAGACCATGGCCTCAACCGTGGGCCGTAAGCTGTACCATGATGGGAATCTCCTTGTAGGTCTTAGAAAGCATTAGGGGTTGATGGAGGGTTCTAACCGAGAAGTCCTTCACGGTTACAAGTATGGAACCAGGAGTCCCTTATAGTGTCTGCCATGGAGGTGGAGCCGCCATTGTCTCAGCAACAGGCTCGTGTCTCAGAAAGGTTTCAAGCACTGGATTCCTGTTTAAGATTTTCTTTGTCCTTGAACTTCTAGGTTCACCATTTTCCAGGACCGTTGCTTGTTGAATTAGCCAGTGAGTTTGTGGGTGCTATCCGAGAGGACAGCTTAGTGAACGGGAAATCTTTGGAGTTATTGCCCGTCATTCTTACTGCCCTGGCAGCCAAGAAAGAAGTCCCGGCTTGTGGGACAGGTAATTTTCTTCCCACTAGTGACTTTTTCTTTTTCCGTATCATGAAACCGACTCCTCTGTTCGTTTTGCGCTCTTAGGTGATCGGAACGGGGAGGAGTCTAAGAGGCAGCTGGTCGACGCCCTGTGTGCTGTCAGGTGAGTCTCGCGAAAGCGTGGGGTGCCTCAGGAGCACTCGTGGCCGAAAGCCTGACATCGATTCGTCTCAGGAATTGAGATTTGTCAAGTTTTTTTGTTGTTGCTGTTGGGAAATTTTCTTTTGTTGAGTTTTAAACAATTTTTTTTGTGATTTATATAAATTAATAGGTTTATATTTTTACTAATTTTTGAAAATTAGGACACAAAGTAATGATTTTCAGCTTTTTCACGCACATGTTCATTACAGCTAGTGAACTATACATTAACCCCCCCTCCGCTGTACTCATTTCTCCGCCTCCTTCCACTCCTCCCCTCAGATTCTCCCTTCTGTTTTTTGTCTGTCTGTCTGTCTCTCTCTCTCTCTCTCACACACACACACACACACAGAGTTTGCAGTAAGTGTTTGTGAAGGAGATGATTTAGAATACTAAGACTGTCATTGTCTTGGCTTGCTTCCTAGTAATGAAAATCAAACTTGAAATGCCCCCTTTTTCTTCATTAGTTTTATAAAATTATGTGTAAAGGAGTTAACATGGAATTAACACACCCTTCCACGTTGTCTTTGACCAGATGGACTCAGCGATGCGTGGTCCAGCTCACCTCTGTGTTCAAGTAAGCATCGTTTGCGTTGTCTCTACGTCGAGCTTTGTGAACATGCCCGCGAGAAGCTGAAACGCAGAGGGCTCAAACTCCACTTTTTCTGAGTAGCAGCAGCGGCACCTCTGTCTTCTGTTACGGAGTTTTCTCCCTCCCTGCTCTTTGGTTTAGTTTATAAAATATATAACTGATCTTCTCTTCCAGGCGACCTTCTTAGGTAAATTTATTGGTTCCCTTAGAAGGGTATTCCTAAGAGAAACCCAAAGGGACGGCTGTGGCGTGCCGTCTACGTTATTCTCCACTTCCAAAGCTCATCTGAAGACTTGTTTTATTATTTACGTGTGCGTGAGTGTCTGTAGAGCCCAGAAGAGGGCATCACATTCCCCTGGAGCTGGGGTTACAGGGGGCTGGGAACCAAACTTCAGTCCCCTGGAAGAGCAGGGCGTCTTCTCAAGCACTGAGCCATCCGTTCAGCCCCTTGTCTGTCTGTCTAACTATCTATTCATCTACTCGTGTGTGTGTGTTGTGTGTGCACATGTGTGTGTGTGCACATGTGTGTGTGATGTGCTGGCTACTGTGCAGATAACTCTGTGTTTGTGTGTGTGCACATGTGTGTGTGGTGTGCTGGCTACTGTGCAGGTAACTGTGAGTGTGGGTGTGTGGGGCAGAGGTGGTTGGTGGGTGTCCTGCTTGAGCATCCTCTACCTTACGTACTGAGCCATAGTCTCGCTTGAGCCCACAGCTTGCTGATTCCGCTATCCCAGTCAGCCAGCTTGTCTAGAAATTGTAGGTGGCAGGTCCTGGGGATCCGATCCAGGCCCTCGTCTTCACTCTTGCATAGTAGATGCTTTACCCCACTGAGATATTTCCTCAGTCCCTAAGTTTTATTTCTTAAATAAATAAATAAATAAATAGTAAATTTTAATTACTATAAAGCCCCAAATTTGAGTTTTAAAACAGAGCATTCCAGCTCTGGCTCAACATGGAAAATGTCTGCCCCACAGGGATGTCTGTCTAACGGCAGAAGAAATGGATCTTGTGGTGACGAAAGTGCTGACCATGTTTCCAACGTTGAATCTTCAAGAAATTCCACCTTTGGTCTACCAGCTTCTGGTCCTCTCTTCAAAGGTACAGAGAAAACGGCGACTTCTCACTAATGCGGCTTACGCAGCTTGGCCTTTTCAGGTCGTTGGCTCTAGTACTAAGAATACATGCTTTCATTTCACCCGGGCTAACTCGATCATGCTTTTTAGCCAAGGGAAAATATTTTTTCTTTGGGAAGGCAAAATAAGTCCAGACCTCAGGGTGTACACTAAGACCATGGGAAGTTTGACATTAAGTCATTTGTCGTGTGACGCTACTGGAGAGAGGTGAGCAAACGTCTACTCCGACCAGTTAGGGAACCGACCACAGATAGCACCAAAGTCCACGTCGGGGAACCATTAAGATTTATCAGGGTTGCTTTTAGTGTGGCTGGGAGTTACTTGCAGGAGCAGAAAAGACTCAAAGACTACATCATCAAAAGCTCACCCAGCATGGGGCCAGCTCACAGAAGCTGGAATCCTGGCGTGCGCTGCGCAACTTGGAGGCCACGCAACAGGCTGAGAGTGTCTCTCCCAGGCGGTTCACTGGTCCCACCAAGTTTCTCAGCAGCCCTGCTGCTTAGATGTGCTTGAGGAGGCAGGGCCTAGTGTATCTCTTTGGTTTCAGGAACTTCCTGAATCCGTTGCTTTACCTCAGCTAAATCGCAACGCGAAGGCACGTGCTCTTCCATCCAACTGTCTCCCTGGAATTGTCAAGTATTTCAAAAAGTGCTCTGTACATTATTACCACGACGCTAGTTCATAACTTATTTGTTTAAATTTGTACTGAATAATCCTTGGTGATTTTACCTTTAATAAGGTGAGCATTCTTTTACTATAATAATATTTATTTTATTTTCAGGGAAGCAGGAAGAGTGTTCTGGATGGAATAATAGCCTTCTTCAGCCAGCTGGACAAGCAGCACAGCGAGGAGCAGAGCGGCGATGCGTGAGTGCAGTTCAGAAGCGTGTGTGCACACACGCGCGCGCGCGCGCACACACACACACACACACACCGCCATGGGAGTCATCCTGGCCGCTGGCTGTGCTCCGGTCCCTCCCTCGGGACGATAGTGATGAGCCGGTCAGGCGAGACCCCACTGTCACGGAGCTTGAGCTTTGGTAGACGAGAACCTTAGATTCGTAGTGTGCGGCGAAAGCGGCCTGTGGTGACAGCACAGCCTCTGTAGATTGGGTCCCGGGAAACCTGGGAAGGTCCTGTTTTAGCCAGAGCCTGGCTGATGATGAGAAGGGGCGCGTCCGAGCCAGGTGTGTCTGCTGTAAACCCTGCGCGCTTTCTGTGGGTGTGGGGACCCAGAAAGAAATTAAGGGATTAGCCTATGTTGTGTAGCCAGAAAATAACGGCAAAGATCGGACCCCGAGCAGGCTGGCTGAGGAGTCAGCTGCTTCCAGTCTACAATAGCCTCCGCTACCCCGCCCCACCAGTTGACGAGGAGGCGGTCCTCTATGTTGACTTAGGGGGAGTTGACAGCAGTCTCAGAGACGGTGAGGAGCTCGGTTCTGACCACATCAGACTCGCGGTGCACATTAGCGTCCATGTGGGCCTCTGAGCAGGTAGCGGGAGAGTCTGGACCGAAAGAATAAATTGATGCTTACTGAAAAGTAAATGCACATGGGGACGGAAGCCGAGGGTCAGGATGGGATTATCTGGGGGAGATACGAAGGGGAAGGAACCTAACAACGGTTCTGAGACACTGTGCGTTAAAGATCAAGTGGAGGGGGAGGGGCGGGTAGCAGGGGAACTCGAGATCGATGGCAGTGTGCTGGGGGACACCAGGCCTTAGGCACTTTGGGGGCCCTGGCAGACAGGTCATGAGTGCAAATCCAAGGCCAGTGCAGCTGGATAGCCAGGTGGGACTTCACTGGCTTTGGCCATGAAGTCGTCTGTGGCCCTTGTAAGAAAGTGAGTCACTGGACGGCTTCGGGCAAGGAGAGGCCGGAGCCTAATCGAGTTGTGTTGGACTCAGGAAGAGTCTGAGACAAGGAAGCAGAAAAGCGACTACAGACAATTCCTCCTCTGGGTCTTGTCCCGAGAAGCAGGGTAGACTTGCATTTCTGCCTCCCGAGGCCTGCGGCTGCAGCAGGCCGCTTGCTCATCCTGTAACCTAACAGACCTGGCCCTGCATCCCGCAGGTTGTCGGAGCTCGTCACCGCCCCAGCAGACGAGCTTCACCACGTGGAAGGCACCGTGATCCTACACGTTGTGTTTGCCGTCAAGCTGGACTGTGAATTAGGCAGAGAACTCCTGAAGCACTTGAAGGTAGCGCCCGGCTCCTCAGATGCCTTGGGTCCGTGAAGCCTCTTTCGTGTCAGCCCGTGACCGGAAGCACAGACACGGGCCGACCCGGGGTCTAGAGAGTCATTTTGTCTTCGAAAGCAGAAAACATGCTATTCTCAAACCCTTAAGCCCAAAGCTCCATTAAAAACCTTCCTCGTGCTGGTCAGAACCTAGGCTGCTTGTTCTGGCGTGTCGGGCTCCCTGACTCTTGCCCCCAAGCCTCCCTCGCCATGTGGCGTTTGGCTGGCTGGCCGCCGTGTGTCAGGCATCAGTGCCATTTGCTGTTTTTCAGTTTTGGGTTTTTGTTTTTTGTTCTGTTTTTTTCCATTCTCCCACTCTAGGCAGCTGCTGAGAATTACAGCTTGCCTGCCCTGGCACTTTTGCTTTTAAGTTTTAATAAAGTTGCCCTTGGGCTTCAAAAATTAATTGAATCGAATTGAATAAAAGCTGCCTTCAGGGGCCAGTGAAACGGCTCAGCGGGTAAAAACACTGGCCACCAAGCTTGACTCCCTGAGTTCAGTCCCTGGGACCAACGTGGTAGAAGGGAAAACTGACTCTGAGAAGCTGCCCCGTGACCAGCACGCACGTCAGCATGCCCTGACATGCACGCCGCGTGTACACATACAGCACACGGTTCTCAAACAGCAACAGAAGTCGAGGGTGTGAACGACACCTCTTCTAGCGCTCACTCTGCGTTTTGTGAGTCGGTGAAGACCGTCTTGTCGTTTGCCCATTCTGATATTTTTGGCGAAATGTCTCCGAACCTTTTGCCCAGTTTTTAAGTCAATTTTACTGTGTGAGTTCTGCTTTGGGTATTAGATCTAAGAAGTCCATTCCTCATCATAAAAGTTTTCCCGGAGTTCTAGATGCCCTTATAGTTTCACTCGTTTTTAAGCAGGCTGTGCTGCGCCCGTGACGTGTGCTGCCCGTGTGGTTTATCGTAGGCCGGACAGCACGGGGACCCCAGTAAGTCCTTACGCCCCTTCAGCATCGCCCTTCTGCTCTCTCTGACGAGGATACAGAGATTCGAGGAGCAGGTACATCTCTGATGTTTCAATTCCTTCTGTAGATGACAGGAAAGCACCCAAGCACCCGTTCTTGTTGGTATCTCTCCCTGTCCCCCAGCAACACAGACCACTGTTCTCAGCTGCAGGAAACCTTGAGACTTCCGGCATATGCCTCTGCTTCCTGTTGAGAAGCCAGATGGTAGGGTGGAGTAAGAGAATCGCATTGCGAGCCCCAGTGGCAGCAAAGCCAGTGTAGCTGGCTGCTCAGCGGCAGGCCCGTGGTAGCGTCCCGAGACCTATCCCTGGTAATCAACGACGGGAGCACAGCGCCCTTGCCCCTTTGCCCTCGTGGGCTCCAGGATTGTGAGGAATGTTTTTTTGTCTTCATCTTGCATTTTTGTTTGTTCTGTGGTATGGAACGTTGATAAGCCTCACGCTGGGCGGCGGGCGAGTCACACACCTGCTTCTGTTGACTTGTTAAACAGTTTGAGAGGAGGGAGCTGGTGATGGCTCAGCTGAAAATACTTGATATCACGCCTGATGACATCAGTCCCTAGGAATCCCACGGAGGACGGAGAGAAGCAACTCCTGGAGTTGTTCTCTTACCTCTACACGTGCATCATGGGCCTGCGCTCCCCCAAGTGCACGTGATAAATGAATTCAAAAAAGCTTCAGGTTTGAGACAGGGTCTAAGTTGCCTAGGTTGGTCCCGAACTTGTAACTCTCCTGTCTGCCTTGTGAGTATCTGAGGTTATGGGCATGTACCACCAGACCATGCACAGGAAATGCTCATATTGATTCTTAGCCTTCTTCTCATGAAGAAAAGCCTGTCTCTAACTCTTTCAAGTGCCCACCAATGTCCTCAGCCTCTGCATCATGGTAATCTAGCTAAACAGTTGCCGTAGGTCATGTGATGGCCACGGGACTGCTCACAAGTTTACCTCGATGAGAAACGATGACTTTGGCTCATTTTCTTATGTCTTCAATTATCTCAGGTGTTTGATCTTTTGAAGACTTCAGTTATCAAAAGCTTTAAGGATCTTCAGCTCCTCCAAGGCTCAAAATTTCTTCAGACTCTTGTCCCTCAGAGGACTTGCGTTTCAACCATGATCTTGGAAGTGGTAAAGAACAGGTGAGGTGATAAACCATATTCCAGAAGTGCTCGAGGGCTCTGGGTTAGGGAATGCGGCGCGGACCCAAGCGTAGGCTTGGCGGGGACTGACGGCTAGCTCATGGCGTCGTAAGATTAAAGTTTCATCCCTTAAAACTGGTCAAAGAAAACGTTTCTATACTGAAGGAAAAAATCTTCCATCTCGGGGCCTAATTCTTAGACTCCCGCTGTATAAACAGTAGAAAACATTGTTCTTCCCTTGACACTGCAGCTCTGCCGCTGAGTGCGTCAGCAATACCACGTCGGAGGCTGGAATCTGATTATTGGATTAATTTTAGACAAGTCTATTTAAAACTACAAGGAAAACAGCAGTGACTGTCACGGTTTGCTGTTGTTTTTGTTTTAATTTCAGGATAAATTTTAGTTGTTTTAGCAATCTTTATTACGTCATGCTCTTCTTCGTCTATGAGTTAAATATAAAGCTTTATATTTTAAGCCATACTTTGAGATTGGTCTTTTTCATGTCAGCCGTGAGCTTGACACATCAGGCAAACTGGGGAGACCGAGCTCTCGTTTCAGAGTGCTCCACCGGCCGAACAGGCTGAGATGTCCCAGTCTGTCGTGTAACCGGAAACAGTTTGTCTGCTTGGAGTGTTTGAGACAGTGTCACCACAGAGCCTGGCTGGCCTTGAGGTCCTGACAGACCTGCCTTTGCTGCTCTTTGCATACGGGCGTGCGCCACCACGCCCAGCTGTGTCCAGTTTCCTGAGGTTAATTGTGTCTCTCAAATTCTCCCAACTGAATCTCTCCTGGTTGGGTCAAAGAATCAGGCAGTGCATGACCGAAGTCTGTGCTGGAAGTCTCTGCCAGCCACGGGACTAGAAGCGTCTTCCTCTAATCTAGCGGAATAGGCTCTTGCTACAGATGGGGCCAGATTTCAGCAGGGAAAGATGTGGGTGACGTCATAATCTCCCTAAATAATTTGCTGGTTAGTTATACATGGTTTCTCCAGTCAGTTAATTAATCTCAAAATAACATACATATTGTGTAGTTGAATTTTGGGTACCCCGGCTTGTCATAGAATTTGTTTTCTGTAGGCCTCTGTCTGCCTGTTAGTGTCTAGAGAGGCGGTAGATAGAGCCTTTCTGAGCTAACAGCGAATTCCTTGAAAACCTTTTGTTCTAGAAAGCTCTAGAGAGTTGTGCTCTAAGAGCAATGGGACCTGTGGGGATAATAGGATGGGCTAAGTTAAAATGGTTTGTTTTTCACATAAAATTCTATACTAGATACTGGACCCTGCCTTGAGCAACGAGCTTAAATATCTTAGAAAGGGTGCTTCAAAACTGCTGAATTATGGGGAAAGACAAAAAAATGTGTAAACATTGGTAAGAACCATGTAGTGAACACTTCGGGCATAGTGCTTTGTGCTTGAGACCTAAGCGGGAGACCCAACAGCATCGTGTCCTGCCTGGGTTCGCCATCTTTAGCACCGTCAACAGGCTGTGTTTCCTTGAGGTATTCTGAAATGCAAAGTGTTAATGTGCTAGGAGAAAAATCCACAAGCTGGTAAAATAAGAGACTTGTAACTTGCCGCTTGCCTGCCCCACAGGCACTTCTCCATGTTGTGGCCAGGGGAGGGCTATCCCCTGACTCCCATGATGGGAAACTCGGAGGGGAGGGCTATCCCCTGACCCCCGTGATGGGAAACTCCGAGGGGAGGGCTATCCCCTGACCCCTGTGATGGGAAACTCCGAGGGGAGGGCTATCCCGATGCCCGTTGTAGAAACTCAGAGCGCACTCTCCTATCCCTCCCTTGCTCCTTTCCCTCCTTTTTCTTTGCTGCTTTTCTGCAGAGCTGGAGTAAACCTGGGCTTTGCGCATGCTCTGTGAGCGCAGGGCCACGGCGCCACACCCTCAGCCCCCACCCCCCTCTGGTCGCCGCCTGGTTAAAGTTAACAGTACTAATTTGGACTTAACGTTTTGCCGATTTCTTTGTTCGCCTCTATTGTTTGAACTACATACCTTCCTCCTGGAAAAGGAGCCGTAAACATGTAGTTTCTGCAGCAGTTCTTTCTGATGCGGTTTGTGGATGGTAATTCAAGTCTTTTGATATCTGAAATTTTTATCCTGCTCTCCTAGTTGGAGAATTGTCTCAGCAGGTGTGAAATTCTAGTTGGCAGTCACTTCCCCTCTTCCATCTAGGATTGCTGTGGAAAGTCTGATGATCTGATTTCTTGATTTCCTAGTGTTCACAGCTGGGATCATGTCACTCAAGGTCTCATAGAGCTCGGTTTCATCTTAATGGACTCATACGGGCCAAAGAAGATTCTTGATGGGAAAGCTGTTGGCTCCAGTCTCTCTAAAATGACAAACCAGCGTGCGTGTGAACTGGGAGCTAATATCTTACTGGAAACCTTTAAGGTAAGTGCCGGCCAGTGTATGTCATGTTGGCACAGCTAGAGTCACCAGAGAGGTCGCGCCTCAACTGAGAAAACGCCCCTAAGGCAGGGCATTTTCTTAATTAGTGATGGGGAGGGCCCAGCCCATTGTGGGCAGTGCCATCCCTGGGCTGCTTTCCCGGGTTCTGTAAGAAAGCAGGCTGAGCAAGCCACGGGGAGCAAGCCAGTGAGCAGCACCCTGCATGGCCTCGGCCTCAGCTCCTGCCTCCAGGCTCCTGCCCTGCTGGAGTTCCTGTCCTGACCTTGGCCTCAGCTCCTGCCTCCAGGCTCCTGCCCTGCTGGAGTTCCTGTCCTGACCTCCTTCCGTGCTGAACAGTGCTGGGGAGGTGTTGAGCCACCTTAACCCTTCCCTCCCCAGCTGCTTTGGTCCTGGTGCTCATCGCAGCAGCAGTGACCCTGATTAAGACACAAGCGTCTCATTTGACAAACAGAGCAAGGTGCTGCCCGGGAGTCGGGCAGACAAGGTTGAGGACGGCAGTGTGTGCAACAGACAGCGTGCGATGGTGCTGGAACACGACAGCTCCAGGCTGACGAGCACACTCTGTTTCCTTTCCTTCCGTTGTGTTGGGAGAAGGAAGGGTACAATGCGCGTGAGTGTGAGCACACCTGCCCTTGTGTCCACACGCGCGCCGAGACCAGAACAGAGCTCTGGGTCTTCTCTGTCGTTCTCCACCTCATCCCTGGAGACAGGGTTTTTCACTAAACTGGAACCTTAAGTTTGAATCGAAGGTGGACTCAGCAAACTGTGTTTACTTTTTGTCTCTGACAAGGACAGGCTAATTAAAAAATGGAGTTATCTTGGCTCACAATTTCAGACGTGTCAGTCTGTGCTTGACTGGCTCCACGCCTTAGGGCCTCGGTGGGTCAGAATGTCATTCGTGGAGCAGGAGCAGGGCAGAGGGGGTGCCTCACCTGATGGTGGCTGGAAAACGGGGAGACAGAGGCACAGACACAGAATGGCAAGAGTCAAAGAGACAAGCAGGAGAAAGGGCGGCGGAGAGGTCAAGCCTGTGCCGGCTGGCTGGTTCCTTCTTTCTCTTTCCATCTGGCCCGCAGCCTCCTGCATACTTCCGTCCATGTCTGGGGTGGTCCCGAGTGCCAGCAGTAGCAGACATGTTCCATACTAATCTAACGAAATCAGGTTGATGGCCACGCCTTTAAGGCCAGCGCTCAGGAGGCGGAGGCAGGCGGATCTCTCTGAGTCTGAGGCCAGCCTGGCCTACATAGTGACTTCAGGACAGCCAGACCTACACAGAGAGAACCTGTCTCAAAACCAAACCAAACCAAAATCAAGTTGGCAGTCAAGAGGAGCCCTCGTGGTCCTGGAGAGCTGCTGGCGCAGAAGGCCTGGCTTCTGTTCCCCATGGTGGCCGCAACCCTTTGTAACTCCAGCTCCAGGGTGTGCAGGGCCCTCTTCTGGCCTCCTTGGGAACCAGGCACACACATGGCGCATATACACACGCAGGCAAACACTCAAACGCATACTAATAAAATGAATCTTTTAAAGAGAAAGACGACTAATGACATTCGTAGGGTAAGTTTTTGTTTTAAATCTATATTTTTAGAAAACAAGATGTTCCATCTGACTTCAGAGCTGTTGGCTGTATCGTATCTGTAGAGGGTATAACTGCTGTTAAATCCCTAACAGAGTCCAAAAAATTTAGACTGTCAAAGTAATTAAATTCAGGTGAGAGTTCTGATAAGACACAGGTTAAATTTTAGAAGCGTTCTTTTTTTTTTTTAAATGTACCTGCTCTGCTTTTTGGAACCTAGAAGACATGGGTCATGACTTTGTTGTTACTGCTGCTCCAAAAGTTTCCATGGGCTTTTTTTACATTGACACTTTGGAACAGAAGTTACTGACTCTGTCAGGAATGTGGCTGTTGACTGCCGGATTCCTAAAGAATGAGCAGACCTGATGTCTGACCGGAGTCATGTGACCTGTGCTTTTAGGTTAGTGTAACAAACCATTTGGGCGCAGGAGGAGAGAGCTGTGATTCGTATTACATCCTGATTTGTCTGAGAAGTCGAGCTTTACACATACCCAGATATTCTTGCTCTGCCTGACACGCGCTGACCCGCTAACAAGCGGAAAGTCTCTCAGGCTTGCTTTGTTGGTTCTGTTCTTTTTAGATCCACGAGATGATCAGACAAGAAATTCTGGAGCGCGTCCTCGGTAGAGTTGTCACGCGAACACCCTCTCCCATCAATCACTTCTTAGGTACTGAGCTCCAAAGAGTCGTTAAGAATGTTTTCTTCAAAATGTTATCATGGTTCAGTCCTGGGGTCGGGGGACGTGGGGTTTTTGAGAGATGACGGGTCAGCGGGTAAATCACTCGCCGTGTTCAACTGGAGGCTGAGTTCAGACCCTCAGAACCCACATAAATGCCAGGTGGGCAGCGGGGCCTGTTTGTAGTTTCAGCCTCGAAGAGTGGAGACAGGGCGTCTCCAGAGCAAACAGGCTGGCAGAACTGCCAAACGCGGGCTGTGGGCTGTACAGGAGATCTTGTCCTGATGAGTCGGTGGAAGGCGATGGAGGATGGTTCCCAGTTTCAACCTCCAGTCTTCGCATGTACACACACACACGTGTACACACACACACATATACACGTACACACACATACACATACACGTGCACACACATACACATACACACACGTGTACACACACATATACATACACGTGCACACACATACACATACACGTGCACACATACACATACACACACGTGTATACACACACATATACATACACATGCACACACATACACATACACGTGCACACACATACACACACGTGTACACACACACGTGTACACACACATATACATACACGTGCACACACATACACACGTGTACACACACATATACACACACGTGTACACACATACACATACACACACGTGTACACACACATGTACACACACATACACATACACGTGCACACACATACACATACACACGTGTACACACACACATATACGTGTACACACACACACATACACACACGTGCACACACGTACATACACACACACATACACAGTGTGCACCCACACATGTTCCCGTACATATGCAGCACATGCACGCGCGCGCGTACACACACCCCCCGCCCCACACAGAAGAAATGGAAAAAAGAAAAAAAACAACTCCCTAGTGACATCACAGTGCAGCGTAGTGACATCACAGTGCAGCGTGTCATCCTTGGGCTGTGATGACGAGGCGTGGCGTCTGCCGTGTTAGTAAGGGCGCTCTAACCAGCGAGCGCGAGTCCCTCTGTGCGTCGGCATTCTCGATGTTTCTCCAGTGAGGCCTGTTGTGTGGCTCAGTGGTGTCAGTGTCTAAATCCACTGCCTTTTTCTTACCACCAGTTTTGCAAAATGCTCTGCTTGGCCTGTTAAGTGTCTCTGAGACTCTGAGCGTCCTCAGAGCTGTAATCGTTCCTTACGGTGCCCACGACCCCTTTCTCCCACCCACTCCCTTTTAACTGGTAGCGTTCCTTTATCCCGTAAAGTCTGGAGTTCTGTAAAGTTCAATAATTAATATTTTATTATGCCCTATGGCTTTATGATGTCTGGTTGGTTTAATCTCTACATTTACACTATGACAGCTCACTCATGTATTTGACTGCGGGGCTGTTACCACAGTCAGCTTGGACCCCGCAGAAATGAAATTGAACAGAACACGTGAGGTTAAAAGGGTGACCAGGGCCAGGCACTGTGGCACCTGCTTTAATCCCAGCACTGGGTGGGTGTGGGGGGGAAGCAGGAGGGTCTCTGATCAAGCACCTGGCTAACCGAGGCTACATACTCAGACCCTGTCTCCCCCCCCCCGCCGTCCCCCCTTCCCCAAAACAAAGACCACACCAAATGTTAGCGACAGTGTTGAGTAACTAGAAACTGTAGGAGAAGGTGGGGCGCATATAAACATAGCAAGCGTGTAAAATAGGAGGTGTAAAATATCAGTAAGTTAGACGCCACTTCTTTCTGCATGGCGTTACTACCAAAGTTTGAAGTCAAACCTAAGATCGGGTGAAAATGTGGTCAGAGGATGCGGCCGGCGCCCTGACCGCGGGCCCCGCCCTGTTAGCGGCCCCTCCTCCGTCCTGATGGTCACCATTGATCACTTTCTCTCTTCCCAATCAAGTTGAAACTCGGGTTATTACTTTCACACCTGTGAGTTCCTCTAAGTGTCGCGCTCGCTGTCCCGCATTTCTGGAATTCCCATTTAGCCCAAATCTTTAAATTTCCCTGTGCTTTGTTCTTTGCCGTCTTCGTTATTTAGATAGAGGCGGGCCATTTAGTGATCGTGGTTTTTAAGGTGTCATCTTGCTGGTTTCTGATTTGTGACCAGAGAACATGCGTTGTCTGAGATTGCTTTTCACTGAGTTTCTGAGTCACAACTTCCCTTTCTCTCCCCGTGGCGATCCCCCGCCCCACCCCCCACCACCAGCAGAGTAGTAGTCTTAAGACATGGAACCCTGTCACTCTGAGGTCGGTATGCTCTTCTCTAAATTGTCACCTCTCATCAGATGCAGTGATGCAGATATGTGGTCCCGGTGTTCTTGAGCTGAGGCAGGAGGATCGCAAGATGGAAGCCAGTCTGGCCTCATCTTTTTATCCTGACACTTCAGTCCTGACTCTGTTTTCTTACTGACTTTACTGTTCCGGAGCCTTCACCCCATCACCACCACCCCCCCCCCCCCCCCCCTACCCTCTCTCATCGCCCTCCCCCATCACCCTCCCCCGGCGCCCCATCACACCCCCCCCCCCGGCCCTCTCTCATCACCCTCCCCCTATCACCCTCCCCCCGGCGCCCCATCACACCCCACGCCCCCCCACCCCCGGCCCTCTCTCATCACCCTCCCCCCATCACCCTCCCCCGGCGCCCCATCACCCCCCCCGTACCCTCTCTCATCGCCCTCCCCCATCACCCTCCCCCGGCGCCCCATCACACCCCCCCCCCGCCCTCTCTCATCACCCTCCCCCCATCACCCTCCCCCGGCGCCCCATCACCCCCCCCCGTACCCTCTCTCATCGCCCTCCCCCATCACCCTCCCCCGGCGCCCCATCACACCCCCCCCCCGCCCTCTCTCATCACCCTCCCCCCATCACCCTCCCCCGGCGCCCCATCACCCCCCCCGTACCCTCTCTCATCGCCCTCCCCCATCACCCTCCCCCGGCGCCCCATCACACCCCCCCCCCCCCCCCGGCCCTCTCTCATCACCCTCCCCCCATCACCCTCCCCCGGCGTCCCATCACCCCCCCCCCCCCGTACCCTCTCTCATCGCCCTCCCCCATCACCCTCCCCGGCGCCCCGGTTCTGTGTCGTCCTTGTCTCCCGTAGGCGTGAGCATGGTCGTCCATTGGGGTCCTGTCACTTAGTCCTCATTCTTCAGAACCTAAATGAAACTCTTTCTCTTGATCTAAAATACCCAAAATGGCCTCTTGTGCATTTTTCTGTGTGAATTCTGTCTTTACTATTGTTATGTAATGTGTGTCTGAAATTATTAGACACTTGATGTTCCATTATTTTTCTCTTTTGAGATACTTTTGCCTGTGTTCTGACTAAATGACTAAAATTCCTGAAAGAAAAGAGTTTGCTTTATATGTTTCTGATAGGACCATATGTTTGCCAAAAATAAAAATCTGCAAATATCTATTGACACACTTTTGTTCAGAAACATGGAGACGTGACACTTGAGCAGTTGTGTAATGAATGGGTTGTGTTCTTTCTTTTAGACATTTTAATTTTGTTATTTTGTATTATCACAAAAAGTGGTAAAACTGGGGAAAATTACACACAGCCATGCACATTTTAGAAAAGAAATAAAACACTCACCATTTCTTTCCTTGTACAGATTTTAGATACTTCCTTGTCTTTATAGTTAGGAGACGCAGCTAATTACAGACTCTGTTTTCAGACTTGCTTTCGGACATCATCATGTACGCACCTCTGATTCTTCAGAGCTGTTCTAAAGTCACGGAGACTTTTGACTATTTGTTCTTCCTGCCCCTTCAGACCACGCAAGGGTTGCTCAAGGCCGTGCAGGTAAGCCAGCCTACACGGCAGCTAGCTTCCCAAACCGTGAGATCCTTGGGAAGGTCTGGTATGCCTTTTATAAACGTGTGTGTCTGAGAACCACTGTCTGCCTTGGGGTCCAGTTGGAAAGGCTCAGAGCACACAGACAGGCCGCTTTCCAAACTTCCCTTCAGCTCTGCTTCAGGTCAAGTACTTGACCATGTCTTTGAAAACTAGGGAGCACGATGGATTCATGAAGGCATTCAAACTACTTTTTTTGTTTGATTTTTGAATTAGGTTCTCACTCTATAGCCCAGGCTAACCTAGAACCCACTGTAACCAAGACTGACCTCAAATTGGTACAATGCTCCTGCCCTAATCTCCTGTGCAGTTGAGGTTGCAGGCCTGCATAGCCCTGGCTGGCCTGGAACTCACTCTGTAGACCAGGCTGGCCAGGAACTCAGAGATCCGCCTGGCTCTGCCTCCCGAGTGCCGGGACTAAAGGCGTGCGACACCTCCTCTTGGCTAGTAACAACTTCTGGGTTACTGCTTCACGGTGCACTGTTGTCTTTGTGGTCAAGAGTAATCAGCGTCAAGCATTCTAGAAAACAGGTCCAGAGCACACGAAGCCCCAACGGCCGTAGAAGGAGCTGAGCTGACATGAGATGATCCCCTCTCTTCCTCAGCCGCTTCTCAAAGTCAGCATGGCAATGAGAGACTCCTTGATCCTCGTCCTGCGGAAAGCGATGTTTGCCAGGTATGTGGCATCTCTTGACCCCAAGGCCGATACCACCTGGCGTACGTTATCTGGGCTCCCTCCGCCTGCCCCTGCTCGCAGCACAACCTCTCAGCGCGTGGGCAGTGTGCCAAGGGTTCTCTGTGTGCTGTTAGTCCGAGGCAGCCTCCGTGAGCGCGTCGTTACAGTTCTCATTTTACACAAGGACGATTAGGCTTCGACGCGATAGGTCAAGGTCAGGCAGCACGTGCTAGCGGGAAGAGTCTGCCGCCAGAGCTGGTGATTCCCCAGAACCCTGCTAGAGTAACCTTCCTGAAAAGGCTGCGAAACATGAGCTGGCCACCCCGCCAAGGGAAAGGGGCCAAGAAGAATATACCCAGGATCTCACTTGGTAGGTGGCAGAACTGTGGTCCCGTCACTGGTGGCCCCAGTGAATTACTGAGGGGTCTGTGTTCTCCTTGGCGCTTATCCGGTGCCTCCTGACCCCTGTTCCTTTACTGGTTGGTATATAAGCTAGAGATGATTAATACTGTCTCCTGAAACGTAATACAGTGATGTGGGGGGCATTTGGTACTGGGAGAGTAGGAGACCCAGTTATCCGATTGGCCACGTTGTAATAACCCTCGTACAGGCTCAGAGGAGTAACTGGGAAGTAGCTGTTCCCTCTGTTCTAGAATTGACAAATTTTTATTACCCTTCACCTGAAAGCATGCTGGCTAGACAGGATTACATGTTCTGACGGCTGTAACATGCACTGATCCCTGAGCCACAGCCTGGAGCTGACACTTTCCTCATGGAAGGTTTACATGGCATCGAGTACCATGTTCCTGCATAAACAGGAAGCTTGTGGAAGAACGCACTCCTTCCGACAACAGAACTCCACAATTTCCTTTGCTGTTCAGGACGTAGACTCAAGTTCCAGCTAGTTCACAGCCTCTCGGGATTCTCCCGATTGCCATGGAGTCTCGCAGGCAGACAAAAAGTAGAGCTAGTTGTGAGGCTAAAGAGACAGAACAGGCAGTGGCGTCCCGCTGTTCGTTACCGTGCACACCCGCCACCTTGTTTTGGGCTCTTCAGTTCAGTTAGGCCTGGCTTGTGCTTGATTGTCCACCCCTAGTCCCTGAGTCCCTTCCCTGTGGAATCAGCCAGGTGTGTGTTTGCCTGTCCCTGCACTGCCAACTTGTCTGTGTGTTCCCGAGCTAGCCAGCTGGATGCCCGGAAGTCTGCGGTTGCTGGCTTCTTGCTGCTCTTGAAGAACTTCAAAGTCTTAGGCAGCCTGTCATCCTCCCAGTGCAGCCAGTCGATCGGCGTCACTCAGGTAAGGGTCGCTCGCAGCGACGTTCCAGACCAATGACGCAGAAGCAACCTTTCTATTCCCTTGTGTTTTTGAGACAAAGTCTCGCACGGCTCAGGCTGGCCCTGAACTTAGAGTAACCCTCATGCCCCTGGCTCCTGGTGCTGGAATCACAAGTGCGAGGGCTGTCTTCGTCCCGTTCTTGTTAACAGAGGGCTTGCCCTGTGTTAGACCGCGCTGTCTAATGCGCTGGACTGCAGCCTCCATGCAGCTGCTGAACCTGACTGGGATGTGACTAATCCAAACTGAGTTGTGCTATGTAGATAAAATTCATGCCGATTTTCAAGATTTAGAGTGAAATTTTATATGTAAGAGTGCTTTCCTGCCTGCCTGTGCACAACTAAACAAGGCTATCTGCCTCTAAAGCTCTTTGGTGTTTGTGGATGTAAAGAACTAGACTTTTTTAAATGGAAGTCTTAAGGTTTTTAATAAAACCGTGTGTATCGTGAGTACTGGATTGTTATGGCATGAGGTAATCAGTGGCCTTCCTGAGTAGCTGACATTGTTCAAGTAAACCTTAAAGAGCAGAAAATGGTTAATTTCGTTAGGTTTAAACCTAGTTAAATTCCCACCAGAGTGAGTGGCGTGGGATGCATGGTAATGGCCTCATCTGCCTCTGTCCTGGGTTTCTGCTCAGGAGAAGCTAGGCCTGCTCCGTGTCCCTGATCAAGAGTACATTCTCCTCAGTGGGAACTACTAGAGAGGGCCGGTCACAAACTCCCTCTCGCCTCCAGGTTCACGTGGACATTCATAGCCGTTACAACTCTGTTGCCAATGAGACCTTTTGCCTCGAGATCATAGACAGTTTGAAAAGGTGCCTGGGGCAGCAGGCTGATGTCCGACTCATGCTTTATGAGGTAAGTCAATAAAGTGGGAGAAGTGTATGACCCCCCACCTCCAGAAAATAGTCCTTATGTCAGTTCTTTTCTGGGTTTAGACGTGCAGTGGATGTAGGCAGATAGAGCCAGATGGCAGTGATAGTGAATACAGAATTTGTGAAACGTAAATGATAGCTGATATATCTTAACCATTTTATTTTAATTTCAAATATTTAGATAGACTGGTAATTTACCAGTCTGAATTTAACACCAAATTTATCATAAGTTCTGTCTGTCACACACAACATATCCTTACTTTATTGCCTCAGTTTTCAAATTTTCATTTACCTAAACTAGCATGAAAACATTTTAAGAGCCAGGTATAGCGAGATAGCACTTGTCTTCACTGAGAAGCAGAGTGTTTTAGATGCTTTTCTATTGCATGCTAACACCATGACTAAGACAGCCTCTGGAAGAAGTGTTTAGTTGGGTCTTACAGCTCCAGAGGGATAGGAACTAGCCATCATCCTGGCGGGAAGCATCATGGTAGCAGGTGGCCTGATGCCTATAACAATCCAGTACTCACGATACACACGGTTTTATTAAAAATCTTAAGACTTCCATTTAAAAAAGTCTAGTTCTTTACATCCACAAACACCAAAGAGCTTTAGAGGCACATAGTCTTGTTTAGTTGTGTACAAACAGGCAGGCAAAGCACTCTGAGAGCACTTTGAGAATGGTGGTGGGCTTTTAAAGCCTCAAAGCCCACCTCTAGACACATCTCCTAGTCCTTCCCAATAGGGAGTCATTCTATTCAAACCACACATTCAAACCTGGATCTGTGAGTTCCAGGCCAGTCAGAGCTACATAGCAAGACCCTGTCTCAAAAAAGACAGGAGAGGAAAAAAAAGGAAAGAAATGTTTAAGATGCTTGATAGACTTAGTACAGAAACCATTTAGAAGGTCAACGTTTAGCTTTCCCCCTTAACAATGGTCTTACCTTGGATTCATCAGAAATCAGTTTTAAAGAGTTGCCTTTTTTCTTTTCTTTTCTTTTGATTTTTTGAGACAGGGTCTCTCTGTTGTAACTCCGGCTCTGCTGGAACTCACTCTGTAGACCAAGCTGCCCTTGAACTCACAGAGATCTGCCTGCCTCTGCCTCCTGAGTGCTGGGATTAAAGGTGTGTACCACCCACCACCCGGCTACAATTGCCTTTCTTAAATCTCTACTGCACTTAGCTCAGTTTTAGTCAGAAAACAGTCTCCTCTCTCTCCCTCTCTTTTCTCTCTCTCTCTCTCTCTCTCTCTTTTCTCTTTCTTTCTCTTGTACTTGTTTTTTAGGGAACAGATATGATTCAGTCACATAACATATAATGACAGAATAGTTGGCAAGAAGTAGCTTGGCCAGAAGGACCCTGCTGCTCCAGTATCTAGGGTGTCAGGTATTTCAGCATAGATGTTTTGTGGAAGAATAGAGGGTATCAGACGCTCTCAAGGAGAGTAGATGAGCGGTGTTTCAGGGAACAGCTTTGTTTGTTTCTGTTTTCTGCCCTCCCCCAACAGGAGCTCATGTAGCCCAGGCCGGCCTTGAACCCTTGATGCTGGGAATGCCCTTGAGTTCTTGATGTACTCGCCTCCACCTCCAGGTGGCATCACAAGGGGGCACTGCCACACCTGGCTGTCATACCTGGCACTCATATGCCACCTTAGAACGAGATGTATTGAGCTATGGGCATTGGTAGATGCCAGAACTTTCAGGTTTATTGTAGAAAATAGGGAGAATTAAAAAAAAAAAAAAAAAAAAAGTTTTAGGCTAGGAAGGTGGCCGGAGAGTCAAGTGCTTGTTGGCCAGAAGTGGAAATAGGATTCAGGGTCTGACTGGCCATCGGCCAGGAGACCCCAGGTCCCTGAGCCATTCTGTCTCAACAGCTGAGGTAGAGAGTGGTCAAGCAGACACCAGCACTGGCCTTTGGCCTGTGTACACCCAGAGATGCACACAGATTGGTTTGGTAGTATTTGCCGATTCTACTCGTTCATGTACGCATGTTTATACAGGCTTGTCTACATTATGTTGTAATCGTTTTCCCACTTCATAAGTTTTCTCTGACAGCATGGTTTTTAAGGCAAGTGAAATATTTTGGATACACCGTATAGTAATTTGACTCTACAGCTCTTGGCACACCTTTGCAGAGAAATTACCATATCCTTTCTCTCTCGATGTTTTTGTTGCTCTTGATGTTAATCTCAATCTTGGTCTTAGATATCAAATGAAGCCAGGATCTCCTGTATGTTACCAGTGAGCAACACCTCCAGCCCCTACATTTTCAAGTTTTATTTTTATTATTTTTGATTTTGTGTGTGTGTGTTTCTTTTGTGCATGTGTGTGCAGGTACCTGTGAAGGTCAAAGGTGTTGGGTCCCTTGGAGCTGGAGTTACAGGCAGTTGTGAGTCCCAGACGCTGGCTCTGGGAGCGGAGCTTCGGTCCTCCACAGGAGTGGCGAGTGCTCCATCACTCACCGAGCTGCTAATCGGAGGGCACTCAGCAGTGTCCACCCACACTGCAATCCCAGCACCGGGGAGACAGGTGGATGGATCATACGAATGCGAGACAGCCTGGCCAGGTCACACGGGCTTTATCACACGCATATGCACACACTCGTGCACATACACACACACACAAACACATTCTCGTTCAATGTTCCTTTATGATAAAATCTTTTAGAAATTCAGCTGACTAGATCCAGGAAGGAACTCCCTCGTTCTTAGGAAGGCCTCTACGAAGCCTTGTGTCGACCCAGCGAGGGCTCTCCTCGGTGATGAGGAGCGAGGTGTTTGTCCGCAGTCGCAGTATGACAACTATGTCGTCACAGCTGAGGTGCTGGCTGATACATCAGAGCGAAAAAAGAAATAAAGACGTGAAATTTAAAAGGGAAAGCCAAAGCTCTGGATTGCCAGAGTATCAACCACACCACACAATCTATTAAAAGCGGCTTAGTAAGACAAATGTCAGTGTACGCCATGATAAGGTCAACAGCCACGTGAAGCATTGAATAGCTAGAAATTGAAATAGTATTTAAAAACAAATTGAAAGGAAACACTTAAGCCTCCAAATACAAAAGAAACTGAAGAATAAAGGCACGACATGCTTCCGGGCTGCTCAGTATCGCTGGTACTTTAAGTCTCAGATCTACGGATCCACCTGGAACTGAGACTCAGAATGCTGTTTGTAATGTGTGTGTGGAAAGAAGATTAAGGGGCTCGGAACACGGCTCAGCAGTTAAAGAGCGCAAGCTCCTCCAGAGGACCCGAGGTCCCGAGCCCTGTTTGAGGTGGCTCGTAACTGCCTGTTATTTCAGCTCCTGGGAGTCCAGTGCCCTCTCCTGGCCTCCACGGGTACCCACACACTTGTGGCACACCGCCACTCCACACACAAACAATAAATTTAGAAAGAATTGAGGGTCAGTTAAGAAAGAACGAGCTTGTCTCTGTGTTGCTCCTAGGGCTTCTATGATGTTCTCCGACGGAACTCTCAGCTGGCTAACGCCGTCATGCAGACGCTCCTCTCACAGGTGAGATGTGCTGATGGATCACACAGGGGAAGGAGATGAGGTGCCGAGACACTTGCGAGGGTCAGGGTTCTCGGGTTTTATTGTTGCTCAGCAGCTGCCGCCTGTCGTCTCTTTCCCCGAGTTCTCAGTCTCCTTAAGTCAGAGGACACCTTCCGGAGCCATTTCAATTCTACTTTAAGTGTTTGTGATCTTTTGAGACACGGTCTGGTGTAGCCCAGGCTGTGCTCAAATGCATGGTGTGGTGGAAACTGCCCTGAATCTCTGGTTTTATCTGTGCCTCCCAAGTGCTGGGGTTTCAAGTGTGTACCACCATTTAAGGCCTCGATTTCTCAGTTTCAAGACACTTTTTTGTCTGATTAGTTCTTTTTTTGTCTGATTAGTTCTCTATATCCCTGGCTGTCCTGGAGCTCACTATGTAGACCAGGCTGGCCTTGAACTCACAGACAGCCTTCTCTCTCTGCCTACCAAATGCTGGGATTAATGATTTGTGTCACCACATCTAACTCAAAAAATGTCTAAAATAATGAAATATTTCAAAGTACCATCAAGATGAGATAAATTCAGATGGAGATATCAGATTAAATAAATAAGTTCTCAACATTCATTCATTAAGCAGTATTGGAATCTTATTTTTTTTTTCCAGCCGGCTCAGGAGGGCTCAGGTAGGCCCCCCTGTCCATCATTCTCCTGCAAATAGATGTGAACTGATGCGACCCTGTTCCCCCTTGTTAACTCTTAGATATGTGGGAATTATTGGAAAGTCTTTGCTCTCTGAAAAACTTTCCACTGGGTCTGTGATCCTCTGTGAAATTTGTACACTGATGCGAAATTATATCTTTCAAGCATCTCCACGCTGTTAACAAGAATTAAACTCTTGTTCGGAGGCGCAGAGGTGCTTTCCAACGTAGGGTAAGACGTGAACTAGTAAAATTCTGCAGACTTTAGAAGTGAAAAGGACAGAATAACCAGTAGCCAGCATTCTGTAAAGTTCTGCTGTGTGGCAACTAGTGTTGAAGAACTTCCATGTATGTCACAGCTGATCCATACAGAGCTCTAGTTTTACCAGTAGACTCGTTTTTCAAGTGAGGATCTAAGATTCGGATGACTATCAAAATCAGTAGTAAGTGGAATTCTGTTCCAGACTCAGGCAATCTGTCTCGGCAGTCTTGACTCTGTAAGAATCTTGTTCGTTGACAACTTCATATGTGTATACAATGTACCTCAATCACTTCTACACCCCAGCCCCCCACACCCCAGCTCCCCCATACCCCAGCTCCTCCAGCTCTCCCCACACCCCAGCTCCCCCTACACCCTCCAGCTCCCCCACACCCCAGCTCCCCCATACCCCAGCTCCCCCATACCCCAGCTCCCCTACACCCCAGCTCCCCCACACCCCAGCTCCCCCATACCCCAGCTCCTCCAGCTCTCCCCACGCCCCAGCTCCCCCACGCCCCATCTCCCCACGCCCCAGCTCCCCCACACCCCAGCTCCCCCACACCCCAGCTCCCCCAGCTCCTACTCCCCACCTCCATGTCTTCTTCATTCCTTCTGTGACCCCTAAGCCCGTGAACACTGCTTTGCAGCCTGTATTGGTCATCAGGCTTTCCTGAGAGTGCTGATTGCGTCTGCAGTGCAGTGACTGTATGAAGGGAGTCAAAGTACAGTACAGAAGCTACTTGGTCAGTGCTGTGCCTGCAGCACGCGGGACAGGCAGCCGGCCAGTGTACACATTCCCTGGACAGTTGGGAAATGTGTCTTAGAAGGCTAAGGTGCCATCAGCTTGAATGGTTAAAAACTCAGATCCACGAGTCGTGATTTTTCTGTCTCCTCGACACAGCTGAAGCAGTTCTATGAGCCAGAGCCTGATCTGCTACCTCCTCTGAAACTGGGAGCTTGTGTTCTGACCCAGGGAAGTCAGATCTTCCTCCAAGAACCGCTGGTAAGACTCGTCTGCCCCGCAGCCTCTGCCACTGTCACGGTGAGGCTGATCTACAGAAGTCCCTTCTCCCTGAAGCCTATCCAGTTCTTGCAAGGAGTTTTTCCTCTTTGCATGTCTGTTATTTGTGATCCATTTTAAGATTTACCTATTGTATTTTATGTGTATGAGTGTTCGCCTGCGTGGCTGTATGTGCACCGTGTGTGTGCCTGGTACATAGAGGCCAGAAGAGGGCATCGGATCCCCTGGAACTGGAGTTAGAGCCAGTCGTGAACCAGTGTGGGTGCTGAACCCAGATCCTCTCCACGAGCGGCAAGCGCCGCTGCCGAGCGAGCATCTCTCTGGCCCCTACCTTGGGTCTCTTCATCAAAATCTCCCATTAGTACTTCGCTGACCATGACTCTGCCTCTTCTAAGAGCGCTATGTCTTTCACTTAAGGTGTTTGGTCGTACACATGGAAGTAGAGGTGCATGCGGGCCTCGGTCTGGAGGGAGGGCACGGCCTCGGTGAGCTAGAGTGGGCACCCTGGTGAACTCCAGAGGAACTGGGATGCGGTTGAGGCGTCCACCTGGTCTTTGTTAACGTAGCTTCAGCGCCATGAAACGGTCCAGGCTTTGACCTGAGAAGCTGCGTTGGGTCCCGAAGGTTCCCTCACACAAACCCATCTTCAGAGCAGCTTCTGGGCCTGGGAACGTCGGGCCTTTAACGTCAGAGTGGGGCTCTGATGATGTTGGTATCGAACCAGAGAAGCACTTTAGAGTCTCAGTCTGAAGTGTCAGCTCCCCGTGTGGCCAGTCCTCGGGAAAGACTCAGGGAGCGCCGTGTCTCAGTCACGCTTTTCCAGCCCTGGTAACCCAGCGGGGCCCGCCATGTGATGCCAGCGACTAACGTGCGCGTCCTAATGGCCTCGCGGTCATGGTTTGCTTCCTGCAGGACCATCTGCTGTCTTGTATTCAGCATTGCTTGGCCTGGTATCAGAGCAGAGTGATGCCCCTGCTGCAGGGGGCTGAAGGAGAGGAGGAGGAGGGGTTGTACCACGAGCTGGATGACATGCTGGAGTCTATCACGACCAGAATGATTAAGAGTGAGCTGGAAGACTTCGAGCTGGTAATTGCTGGGTCTTCAGCGGTTTGGACGACGGAGGCTTTAGTCGCTTGTTAACTTGTTACTTGTCTTCTAGGATAAGTCAGCAGATTTTTCTCAGAGCACCAGTGCCGGCATCAAGAATAACATCTGTGCGTGTCTCATAATGGGAGTGTGTGAGGTTCTAATAGAATATAATTTCTCCAGAAGTAATTTCAGGTAAGGATTGCTGCGACCCTTTATATAGTTCTATTGTTTGCTGGTTTACTCTAGCATTACATTAGACACGAAAAGACAAAAGGCTATTCCCTCTCTCTCTCTCTCTCTCTCTCTCTCTCTCTCGTTTTTTTTGTTTTTTTCCAAGACAGGGTTTCTCTGTCGTAACTCTGGCTGTCCTAGAACTCACTCTGTAGACCAGGCTGGCCTCGAACTCACAGAGATCCACCTGCTTCTGCCTCCCAAGTGCTGGGATTAAAGGCGTGCACCTCCACCACCATCCCATTCCACCCCATCTCTCTTGATTTTTTGAGACAGGGTCTCGTTGTATAGTCCTAGCTGGCATAGAATTCTGTATGTCAGTGGTTCTCAACCTTTGGGTCCTGACCCCTTTTGGGGGTTGAATGGCCCTTTCTCCGGGTCACCTAAGACCATCTGCATATCACATAACAGCAAAATTACAGTTATGAAGTAGCTACAAAAATAATTCTATGGTAAGGTCACCACAAAATGGGGAGCTGTACTAAAGAGTCTCAGCGTCACGAAGGTTGAGAACCACTGCTCTCTGTAGACCAGGGTGGCCTCGAACTCAAAGGGCTGCCCGCCTCCGCCTTCCACGTGCTGGGATCAAAGGCGTGCGCCACCACGCCCAGCTAATATCTCTTAATAAATTCAAACTATGTTCTTTCCACCGAGCCTGTGACCTTTGTCTCCCTGCGAAGTTGATCCACAGTTCCCATCTTGACTGTAATATTAAATTTCTATTAGAGGTAGTACTGGCCTTCTGGGGTCCTCGCCTGCAACAAGTAAGGGGATGTAGACAAGCTCGCACAGACGCTGTGACTGGGGAGCACCGTGCTAACGAGGGCTCAGTAACTCGCAACGTTGTACCTAAAACAGGACATTTGAAGATGCATCCTAATCTCCCTATCCTTAGCAAAGCAAACCACCAGCTGGAGAGACGGCCCAGAGGTTAAGATCCCTGGCTGCTCTTCCAGAGGTCCTGAGTTCAATTCCCAGCACCCACATGGTGGTTCACAACCATTTATAATGGGGTCTGGCGCCCTCTTCTGGTGTGCACGTGTACATGCAGATAGGACACTCGTAAAACATCATAAAAAAATTACCAGGTACTGATGCTTGTCTTTGGTGTCTTTTCCCCTTTACGCAGCAAGAGTAAGTTTGAGGAGATTCTGAGCCTGTTTTCGTGTTACAAGAAGTTCTCTGACATCCTCAATGAGAAGGCTGGGAAAGGCAAAACCAAAGCGGCCAGTAAGGCAAACGACAGTCTTCTGTCCATGAAATTCGTGTCTGACCTTCTCACGGCTCTCTTCAGGTAAGAGTCTACTCGTGTCGAGACCGCGGTTCAGCAAAGGGAACGCGTGCCCGCTTCCCTCTGTCGCCTAGTTTGGATTCGCCATTCTTGCCATGTAATACACAGTAGGAGGTTTTAATTGTCTTACCTTCTAAGAGGGAAGGTGAACCTCAGGGCCAGTGACTGAGGAGAGCGCTGCTGGGTACGCAACAGCAGAGGCGCAACAGCAGAGGCGCGGGGAGGAAAGGAGAGCGAGCGCCAAGCTCAGTAACAGGACAGCCACAAATCCAGATGCTTCGACCTCATCAAAGTGTGAGGGTCGATGGGGGGCGGGGGGCGGGGCGCGGAGACAGCGCCCAGGATGAGCTAGAGCGCAGGCGTGGCAGCGGCTCAGGCTTCTGCTGTCTGGAGAGCTCTGTTGGCTCAGAGCTCGCTGGGTGCTGCTGCTCTGTCCGCGGCAGCAGGACAGGGCTCTTTCCCGCACGCGTGCGCTGAAGATGGAGCGCAGCCTCGGGTACGTCCCTGTCCCCCACTTTTTTTATCTCTTGGACAGGATTGTGTTCCGTTGCCCAGGCATGCCTTGAACTTGTCATCCTCCTGCCTCAACCTCCAGGTGCTGGGATTACAGGCTCAGCGCCTGCCTTCCTTCCTTCCTTCCTTCCTTCCTTCCTTCCTTCCTTCCTTCCTTCCTTCCTTCCTTCCCTTCCTTCCTTCCTTCCTTCCTTCCTTCCTTCCTTCCTTCCTTCCCTCCTGCCTTCCTTCCTTTCCTTCCTTCCTTCCTTCCTTCCTTCCTTCCTTCCCTCCTTCCTTCCTTCCTTCCTTCCTTCCTTCCCTCCTTCCTTCCGTCCCTTACTCTCTCCAGAGACAGCGTCCCGAGCCATGAAGAGAGCCTGTCCGTCCTGCGGTCCAGCGGTGACTTCATGCTCTATGCAGTGAACGTAGGCCTGCAGAAGGTGCAGCAGCTGCTCCAGAGAGGGCACGTGAGTGGCCCCGACGGCCAGAACCCAGACAGGGTCTTCCAGAACCTCTGTGACATCACTCGGTAAGCCGCTCTCCCTCACGTTAGCCAGCTGTGTGTTGTGAATCCTCCAAGACGGGAAATTGGCGGGGCCGGCGCACATGCGTGGGAGTGTAGCGAGCCTCCTTTCTCACTTGCATGTGAATTCTTTGTCTCATGAAAACCTCACCGCATCCCCAGGAAGGACGATGATAGCGTCACAGTGACTGACGTGTGCGTAAGAAAGCGTGGCGACCCTGAATGTGCACACATTTGACAGTAGGTTAAAAGCTTCAGAGAAAACAAACAAGTAACTAGCTAGCCTGGGGCGCCGGGTCTGCCTGCGGGTGCTCTCTCTTGTAGAGGCCCTGGCTCGGCGCCTCCCACCACACAGGCGTCCACAGCCTCCAGAGCTACGCCCGGAGGGCTCCCGCGGCCTTCTGTGGACCCGGCAGACACCTACACTCAGGTTCACACAGCCACGCGCAGACGCGCACGTGCGTAGTTAAATGTGCAGCGGTGTCATCCATCTAGACTGGACTGCCGTCTGTAGACCGCTCAGCAGCAGCTTCCGGCCTCGTCCTTCGCTGTGCACGCCGTACTGATCAGAGCAGACGGCGGGCTGCATGGCTCGCGTCAGGAGCGGAGCGCTGTTGTGTGGCTCGACAGGGACTTGAGGACAGGCCAAAATGAGGGTGCCACCAAGTCGGTTTGGTGAACAGTGAGGCCGTGGGGTCGCTTGCAGGAGTCGGGTGAGGGGTCGCTTGCAGGAGCAGAAACGACTCACAGACAGCTGCATCACGAAGCCCACCCAGCATGGGCGGCAGTCCACGAGCTCTGGAAACCGAGTGCACTGCTCACCCCGCAGCCTGCCGGGGCAGCTCACCTGGCCTGTCTCTTACAGCGTGTCAGGTCTGAGCCTCTCCTGCAGCTCACCCTGCCTGTGTCTGTCAGTCGTCTCTACTGCTTATTTACGCTTCAAGAGGGAAGGGCCTCGTGAATCCAGTTAGTTTCAGGGACTTCCTTAGGCTGTTTTGGATTGTTTACTCCTGAGCTTGAGATCAGGTTTTGTCTACAGCAGTACGAAGCCAGGTGTGCTGGCACAAGCCTGTGATCCAAGCACTAGGAAGGTCCGAGGTTCAAACCCATCCTTGGCTACACAGCAAGTGTAGGACAAGCCTGGCTGGGGCCGGAGACGGCTCTGAGGTTAAGGCTGCTCTTCCAGACAATCTGCTTCTATTCCCAGGCCCAAACGGTGGCTCGAAACTGACTAACTCAGTCCCATGGGGATCTGACACCTTCCGCAGACATTGCACACACAGTCAGTCCACAGACATGCATGTTGGCAAAGCATGCATACACATACAACTTAAAAAGGAAAACAAATACAAGCCTGAGTAATGAAACCATTTATCAATAAAAAGCAAGAGGACACTATCCACTAATATTCGCATCTCTAAATCTGAAAGACCGGTGCTGGATCACGAAAGCAGGCGCTCCCTCATACTCGGTGACAGCGCTTGCATACGCAGACTTGTGGGAACAGTGAGACTGAAGTGGCTTGTAAAGCGAGGAGAGCCGACTCTCCCAGAGGTAGAGGAACGCCTTAACTCGAGGCAGTTTTGTGTGTGTGGGTTTCTAAAACTTCACAGAACCTTTGTTTCCGTAGGATAAAGTTGACGATCTCCAGATTGACACCAACAATCTGTGTTGACAGAACAACTTTCCCACACTTTAGGGTGTTGCTATGGAGATACACATCAATTCCGACCTCTGTGGAAGAGTGGGGAAAGAAAGAGAAAGGAAAGAGCATCTCGCTGCTGTGCCTGGAGGGCCTGCAGAAGGCCTTCAGCGCCGTGCAGCAGTTCCGCCAGCCCAAGGTCCAGCAGTTTCTCCGGGCTCTGGGTAGGCATCGGTGTTGTGTGGCCCGCCCTGGGTCCTCCTAGCCAGACCCTCAAATCTACTTGTTCACTTACCAGGGGATACCTGAGAAGAGCCCTTCTGCTAAGGAGGGCATCTGTGCACTCAGGATTGGCACGCTCCGCATTGTGTTTAACACAGATAGCGACTGGAAGGTGGAAATTCGAAGCCAGGCGTGGGGGCGCACGCCTTTAATCCCAGCATTTGGGAGGCAGAGGCAGGTGGATCTCTGACTTTGAGGCCACCCTGGTCTACAGAGTGAATTCTAGGACACCAGAGCTACATAATAGGGAGACTCTGTCTCAACCCCCGCCCCAACCCCACAAAAAGGTGAAACTTAGAAGCATTTAAAGCTGTCTCCAGACAGGTTCCTAAGATTGTAGCCGTCCCCGTGCATGACGGCTCAGACCGGCGCCTGTGCTCGGGAAGCCGGCCCAGAGTACAAGCTGGAGCCCGGACTTGGCTCCAGTGCCTGGGCTCTGAGACCCAGTCTCAGTAATATAATTTTCAGCATTAGTCCTCTCCAGAACTGTGCTGTGGAGGGGCAGGCACATAAACCCGGCGTTCAGGGGGAGGCAGGAAGAGTGCCACAATGTGAGGCCAAACTGGGGTCTTCATAGTGATTTCTAGAGTGGGAAAGGCTACAAAGGGAGACCCTGTCAAAAAAGTTATTTTTTAATTAAAGACAAACCAACAAAACGTGCCTGGGTCTTGAGAACACTGGGCCCGCTCCAGAGGACCTGGGCTCGACCCCCACACCCTCGTGACGGCTCTGGCTGTCTGTAACTCCAGTTCCAAGGGCTCTGCCGCTCTCTTCTAGCCTCTAGAGTTATGTGGGTGCTGACTGCATGTGCACAGACACACGTGCGGGGTAAACACCCACACACACAAAAATAAAGGGAAAAAAGTCAAAGGGGCTGAGAATACAGCCTAGTGGCAGAGTGCTTGCCTGGTGCGTACGAGGACCCAGGTTCAGTCCCCAGTACCGGCGTGGGGGTCCGAAGAGAGCTGGGCACGATGATGCAGACCTGTTATCCCAGCATTCGGGGAGTTGAGACAGGATTGCAGGTGCAGGGCTGCGGGGGGAGTTCTAGGCTGGGCTTGGTCATTTAATCTGTCCTCATCTCAAAGAGGGGAAAACACAGAATAACAACAAAAACCCAAGTCAGTTTGAGGAAGATAGGATTGTGTCCATTTCCAGATGTCACAGGCACGGAAGAGAGAGAGGAAGCAGGTGTCACCGCCACACAGAGAGCTGCGTTCCAGATCCGGCAGTTTCAGGTGCGCAGCTTTGGGAGTCAGCTGTTGTCAGACGGGGTCACACAGCTCCATCAGGCAAACCCACTGTTGAAGCTGACATAAAGAGGAAGCGGTTCTCAGGCAGGCCTTTTGATTACATGCTGTTATGTGGCCTTGTCTAACAGACACGGCGACTGGAAAAGTGAAGCCGGTTAAGTTTCTCACCAGTAGTTGTCAGTATGTTCCACTCGCAAGGGCTTCTTCAACAAATAATGGCTAGCATTCCCACTATGTCTCAGGGCCTGTTGCTGGGACACTCTGCAGGAGCAGAGGAGGCAGGGCATCCCTGGAGGGAGCTCCATTGTAGTTAAGACTGCCAAATGGGTACTCCAGTCAGACCGAGTCCACTGTTGGTGGGCAAGGTGTCTGAGTCGGGCTGGGCCTGGTCTACCCTGAGGCCAGTGACTGGCTCCAGCTCTGGAGGTGAGAACCGCCAGACCCTGCAGCTGGTCCTGGCACGCACTGCAGGGAGTGGGCAAGGGCCTGCCCTAGCTTTATAGATGAAACGGAAAACTGCTGTTCGATCTGGGTTTTCTCTCCAGATGTTATCCACTTAGAGTTGCATAGCCTTGGATCTGTTCTGTCCCAGCCATGAGGCTCTCTGGCTAGATGTCTCTTCTCTGATCCAAACATGTCTACCCCCATCTGTGCATCCACCCCTTTCCAGAGGGCCTTGCTGAACTTGCTCAGCAGCGAAGAGGACGAGTTTAACAGTAAAGAGGCTGTCCTGCTGGTCGCGATTCTCTCCACCTTGTCCAAGCTGCTGGA
The DNA here is from genome assembly GCA_026225945.1 of Cricetomys ansorgei. Taxonomy (NCBI): domain Eukaryota; kingdom Metazoa; phylum Chordata; class Mammalia; order Rodentia; family Nesomyidae; genus Cricetomys; species Cricetomys ansorgei. The sequence continues at coordinate 3,485,162 of JAMJFZ010003035.1, forward strand.
GCCCGGCTCTCCTCAGGTAGCAGTGCTGTCGCGCACCATCAGCATCCCTCGTAGGCCAAGACTTGTCCCATCACAGAAGCATACGTCTAGGCTGGGGATGGAGCTGGTCGGAGGACCCTGCCTACTGTGTATAAGGCCCTGGGTTTGGGCCCAGCACCACGTGAGCCTGGAGTGGTGGTGGGCGCCTGTAATCCAGAGGAGGACCAGGAGCTCAGGGTCCTCGGCTGCATCGCAGATCTGAGGCTAGCCTATTTAAACAGTTAAACCCAAGCATCTCAGTATCCTCTTGAGGGAGCCGTAGGGCATGCCTGCTCTGGAATAGTGTTTCTGTCGCAGCGCTTGCAGCCACAGACGGTCAAGAGCGTGCTGGCAGCGCTGGTTTGGTCGACTGTAAACGCTGTCTATCAGGCAGGTCTGTCTGACCTCAGTTTTTTTACCTGGTTCTTTCCTAGTCTTTGTGCTTCTTGATGTTTTTGCCTTTTCTGAAACGACGGCTTTAATTGTTAAGGTAGCTGAAGTTCAGCGGTTAAATTTCACAAGGGAGAAAAGGAAGTTTGAGGAGAATTTAACAAATGATGAAAAGTCAGGGAGCGTAACTACTATCTCTGAGCAGAAACACCGCAGAGTGGCTTGTATGTGTACGTGTGACTGTGAACAGTACTTAGATCGCTCGTTCGTGTGAGCATTCACACGTAAAAAGAACGAGAAAGGGGCCCAGTGGCAGGTCCTGCTGTCCCAGACCTCAAGGAAATTGTGTGTATTATATATTCTTTTCCTCTTCTCCCACACCTCTCTGTTAGCCAAATGGCTTTAAAATATCTGAAGTAGCCGAGTGGCGGTGGTGCACACCTTCAATCCCAGCACTCTGGAGGCAGAGGCAGGGGGATCTCTGTGAGTTCGAGGCCAGCCTGGTGTACAGAGGGAGTTCCAGGACGGCCAGGGTTACAACAGAGAAGCCCTGTGTGGGAAAAGAAAAATCAGGACATAGGCTGTTTAGCCCCTACCGCCACTGCGGCAGCAGAGGGCGCTTCGAGATGAGAACTCAACTCCAGATCTCAGTACACTTAGTCCTTAATGACCGACACGGAGATCCAGCATGTACTACGGATGCGCCACTGTTCCCGTCATTTGGGCTCATTTTTATGCTGTTCTTTCGTGACCAATTAAGTCCAGGCACAGATTTTGGTGGTGATTTGTTTAGGCTTAGGAAGGCCTAAGAATCTTCTGTTCTGACAACAATTTTGGCCCCTTTTTTTAAGACAAAGGTCTGACTTTGTAGCCCTGGCTGGCCTAGAACCCGGTATGTAGATCAGGCTGGCCTCCAACCCACAGATCTGCCTCCTTCTGCCTCCCCGAGCATCGCCATGCCCAGCATCTTCTACAGCTGAAGGTCTCTTGTTTAGTTTGTACAGATGTTGTCCTGGACGTCTAAGATTTGCAAGGAGCACAGCCTGGGTGAGTCTCCCGCCTCCCTTCCCAAAGGCTTTATACAGAACGACCATCAGCAGCATCTGTTGGTGATTCCTTTCACACCGGCTCTAGTGTGGCCAGATCTGCACAAGCCACACCACAGCATCAGACTCTCCCTCCTCCCCCAGAGGACGCCTCGTTCTGCAAGGGTTTGATGAGCCTGTTCCTCAGCTTGCACGTCTTACATAAGAGCCCCGTCACCGCGCTTCGCGACCTGTCCCAGGACATCCACGGGCAGCTGGGAGACATAGACCAGGTAGTCAGGGCACCGGGGCAGTGTGGCCAAGGGAATGGCCTGCTGCCCTTAGGTCTTACCCCCTCTCCCCCTCCAGGATGTAGAGATAGAGAAGACAAACCACTTTGCCATGGTGAATTTGAGAACGGCCGCACCCACCGTCTGTGTAAGTGCCGCCACTCCTTCCTCCTGGCTCCACCTGCTGCTCTCGGGCCTGTAAGGTCCCTGTGGACATGACACTTGTCACAGCCGCGTGAGCCGTGCCACACAGTCCACAATCGTCTCTTTTCACAGTTACTTGCTCTGAGTCAGGCTGAGAAAGTTCTAGAAGAAGTAGACTGGCTAATCACCAAGATCAAGGGTTCGCTGAACCAAGAAACTCCATCAGATGAGACAGCTCCAGGTGGGTTGTGCCAGCAAAGTCTGCCAGATAGAAATGTGCACCGCTGCACGGGGGGCAGCGTCCTGAGCCGGGTCGGCGTCCTGAGCTGGGTCTCCGGGTGGCTTGCTTTCTTCCCTTCACTGTTATGCATCAACTTCATTTCTCTCCAGAAGACGCGTCTCAAGCGATCCCGCCCAATCTCCTCATTGAGAAAGCCATCGTCTTGCAACTGGGAACGCTGGTGACATTCTTCCATGAGCTAGTGCAGACAGCCCTGCCGTCAGGCAGCTGTGTAGACATGTTACTGAAGGACCTGTCCAAAATATACAGCACCTTAACGGCTTATATCAAATACGTGAGTTTCTGGAAGGCAACCATGTCCCGCCCACCTCCTGTTCCTACTGGCCAGTGCAGAGCCTCTGAACACAGGTCTCGTCACACCCTGTCACAGTGGTTAGTAGGGTTCTCCACAGGTCAGGGGGAAAATAAATACTTGTTGGCATGATCTAAGTCAGCTTTGCTTGGCATGGCACATTTCCCCTCTGACAGAGAACAAAAAACCTTGTGTACATCCACATTTCTGGTCCTTAGTGAGTTCTGAAGGTGACAGGACGAGCTAGTTTATATCCTGTAAGCGATCTAAACCAAGAACTTAGGCGAAGACAACACAGGCAGTCCAGTCCTCTCTAGAACGTGCGCCCCAGTGGTCTGCTGTGGCCATGAGCCACTGTGTCGGAAGCACCAGGAGTGTGTGCTTTACCAGTGTTGTAGAAGGAGTTGGCACGTAGAGGACAGGCTTGTTTCCTAAACGCAGGAACCCTGTGTGGAGGGCCCACAGCACGGGTCAGTCAGAAGCAAACTTTGCTGCCCGTTGACTGGAAGCTTGTGTGGTTTGGAGAAGGGAAGTGTTGTCTTGGCTTTGCTATGAATGTGCCTCTTTGTGGTCAGAGAAGTACTCTGTGGCTGATGGGTAAATCCAGGAATTTTTTGTTAGTATCTCCAGGTGTGTCAGAGCTCCAGAGGCATTCCAAACACTGTGGAAAAGCTGGTAAGTTGAAACCAGCTCTCCTAAAGATGGGAGGAGTATTTTACTGCTAGTCACACTCATCTCTTTCTCCTTTGCTACAGGTGAAGCTGTCCGGCTCACACCTGACCCCCATGTGTTACTCTTTCATTTCCTATGTGCAAGTAAGTGATTTGGAGGCAGTACCAAAATGATGTTCAGTAAGCACTCGGGAGGGTGGAGATGAGTCGGTGATCGAGTGTGGCGCACTCCTGCTGGGACCCAAGTTGGGTTCCTGGCTCCCACATCAGTGGCTCACGGCCGCCTGAAGCTCCAGGAGATCCAATATTTCTGATTCTGACTTCTTTGGCAGAGGGAATAGGAAATATTTAAAATAACAAAAATAAATTTTTAAAAAAGGAAAAGGGTGGTTAGGTGGTGGTGGCACACGCCTTTAATCCCAGCACTCAGGAGGCAGAGGCAGTGGATCTCTGTGAGTTCGAGGCCAGCCTGGTCTACAGAGTGAGTTCCAGGACAGCCAGAGTTAGGACAGAGAAGCCCTGTCTTGAAAAACCAAAAGAAAAAAAAGGGGTACATTGCTGTTGTCCCAGGAGCTGCTTGGGGCACGTGGGCTAAGTGTATAAAGTCTCCATGCATGTCGTGAGCCAGAGCTGCCCATCTGAACAGACTTGAGAACTTACACAGCTTTTTTCTAACGTATAGATTCTCAGAGACCGGAGATTTTTTAAACGTTTATGTGTATGAGTGCTTGCCTGCATGTATGGTACATCCAGGCTGGCTCTGAACTGGTCTTCCTGCTTCTGCCTGGGGATTACAGGAGTGGATCGCACTATCATGCCCAGCTTCCCTACTCCGGATGAGCTCTTTACTCCATTTCTCTCTTAAATGCTTGCAGGCATGTCCTCTCAAACTTCAAGCTGATGTATTCTCATGTGGATGCCATTCTTTGAAGTCTGCCTGTCTGTCCTGTCTCCTAAACTGATGTTGAGACAGGGTCTCCCTGTGTGGTGTAGGCTAGCCTTGACCCCCTGCCTCAGCCCAAGTTCTGGGATTATAAAATGCTATTACACTCTGTGCCCCTCCCCCCACTTTCTCTCACAGTTTCATAGAGTCCTGTGGAGACTGAAGCAGCCTCCAAAAGGGCACCCTAAGAGAAATCCTCCTTGTCTTAAGATTCGTATTGTTTATTAGCATTTAAGGGCTCGGAGAGGGCCGATGGCATGTTCAGTAGTGCTGTCAAACCTACTCAGAACATTCTAGGTGATACTGTCATGTTCCAGGTGCAGCTCAAGCAGCACTGCTGCAGGCCACACGTATCAACCTCCTTACTAGATATGATCCAGGTCTCGGTTATCAGGTTGCCAACCACCTAGAGACCCTCACCTGTTAATTCTTTTCATGCATCCGCTTCTGTCCCGTGTACTTATATCTGGGAGGTTGACTGAATGTTTGGGAACGGCTGGTGAAAGCCAGGTCTGAGACTTGACTCCAGCAACAGGGGTCAGCAACTTTTCTGTAATATAGGGCCAAATAGTGAATGTTTTAGGCCCATGTAGCTCTTCTACTGTAAGACAGCCAGAATACATAAGTGGATATGCTCATGTTCCCTGAAATGCTATTCCAAGCACATAGTGGACCGTATCTGTCCCATGCTTCGTGCACGATCTGCCAGTGCATGCTCTACAAATCTTGCCAGTGGTTGACCTAGGTGCCATACTGGTATTTTCCTGAAACCACACAGAGGTGCATTTCAGGTACACACACCTTAGACCTTGCGGGGAAGCCGTGGGAAGCACCACTGCAGGTGGGTGGTTATGGGCAGTCACGGGGTTCACTTGTGGTCTCAGCAGGAGCCACCTTTGGATACACTTTCCACGTGGTCAGGCAGTGCATCTGGGCTGCTTTCCTTCCTCGCCCATACCAGTTTCCAAGATTTTAATTCCCTCATACCAAGCATCTCTGAAATCCTTCAGAACATGGCATGCGGATCAACTTGTTCTCCTTAGAGCCTCACCAGGAGTCTCTCTGCTTTCAGGGCAGTTGTCTTGCTCCTGCTCCTCTGCTGGAAGGTGTACAAGGCTTCCTTTTTGAGATGAAGGCTTGTCTCACACACACTGTATAGTTTTCCGTCTCTCCTCACTTAGATCTAGATCTTCTTTTGCCCTGTGGTATTCTCTTGTTGCTATGGTTTCAGATGGGGTCTCACTGTGTAGGTCTGACCGTCCTGAGCTCACTATGCAGACCAGGCTGGCCTCAGACTCGGGGAGATCCATGTGATTCTGCCTTCTGAGTGCTGGGACTAAAGGCGTGCACTACTACCAGCTCTTCCTATCTGGATTTTTTTACACACTTAGTCTACACCTCAGGAGTGTCCCCGTGATCCTTTACACATTCCCCAAGCATGATTAATATATTGTAAGATTACCTCTAAAAAGACTGTAGACCTTTGCATAGCCTTTTAGCAGCCCAGCAGGAAGATGCGTTCCTACCACCGTGACAGTCCATTTGAACTGTTGTCTCTGTGTACTGGCTTACTACAGTGGTTATCCTTCCCTCGAATTCTGTATGCCTCCAAGAGCGTACGCAGCTCAGAGGCAGATACCCAGGGTATAATATAATGTATCACAATCTCTTCCATCTTCAGCATCTGCTTTCCAGTCTACAAAAGAATCTTGATGTTTGTTTCTGTTTTAGAATAAGACGAATAGCAACCCAAAGGGCACAGAAAAGGAGAAGGCTGGGGCTGGCGCTGGCGCAATCATGGTGAGCTTCTTACCCGGACTTTCAGATCCAGTGAATCTTTAGTTGTTGGATATTAGAATTGTTTTTAGGAAAAGCAAGAGTGTAAAAGGTGCTCCATAAAAGATCTAAGAATTAGTAAGTGTGGGAAAGGGGGAAGAGCTGCTATATTTTAGGAAATGTGGCTCTAACAAAGCCTTTTAGGATACAGGATGGTCCTCACGTTGTTCAACACACGGAATACAGCTAAATTATAGTGTGTCATTCAGTTGTCTCCAAGATACTTAAAAAGTGGGGTGCTGGCACCAGAGGCAGTGGCACATGCTTGTAATCCCAGGGATGGAGAGTGGGAGAGCGGCCTCAGTGGAAGGCAGACTACAGCATCCTCTCTCGGTGGGGGAGGTGTATAATGCTAGCAATATGTATTTGCCCATCAGAAAAAAAGAAATACAGTACCAGTGGGTGGGTTTCTTTGAGAATGTAAGTTTGAGAGAAATACAGAAAAACCTCAAAAGCTGTTGAATCTCAAATGTCTTAATCCTTCTGCCCTTAGGCCAAAGTTCTTCGTGAGACCAAGCCAATACCTAACCTAGTCTTTGCCATTGAACAGTATGAAAAATTTCTCATCCAGCTATCTAAAAAGTCCAAGGTAAAAGTACTGTTACCACTCCCATTTACTGTTGAAGGGTCTGGCAAGCTGAGGCGGCACAGGGTCAGGGCCACCTGTGGTCTGTGTTTGCATTTCTGGTGCGGGGGCACCTAGGTGCCTGCTTACAAGACTGTCTGTCCCAGGTGAACCTGATGCAGCACATGAAGCTAAGTACTTCCCGGGACTTCAAGATCAAAGGCAGCGTCCTAGACATGGTTCTCCGAGAGGATGTGGAGGATGAAGAGGTCAGTGCCTTCTGCATGTGTTTCTATAGCATTCTGGCTACGCCTCGCTCGAGGTAGGCCCGTTTGGACTTAGGTGAGGCTCTCTATTTCGTTATCTGAGGCCAGTGAAGGCTTTTGGTAGGGTTTCATCTCAGGTTTGTTCAAGCAACATCAGTAGCCTAGACCCTTTCAAAATTGGAAGTTTATGTAAAATAACTGGGGTTTTAGACCATTGTACTCCGTCCCCCTAGCTCTCCAAAGTCATCTTGTCCTGGAATACAAAAGTCCAGATAGAGTTAGGTCCACTCCGTCCAGGACGGAGGGCTCTAAAGCACTGTGCGACTGATACAGGAGCTCTGGCGTCTGTTTATTTCCATCACCTTGGGGCAGGATTCCCAGAGCTTCTCCCCCCTTCCAGGGCCCTGCATCAGCACACACCGAGCAGGAGAGAGAGCCAGCCAAGAAGAAAAGGAAGAAATGCCTGAGTTAACGTGACCTGTGGGGCATCTTTCATCTGGGCCCCGCAGTGCCCCTGCCACACAGCCTGTGCTGATGTTGGCATCTTTCATCTGAACCACCGAACTGTGCCTTCAGTTAGAAGGAATCTTCTGGGCAGGTCCTGCTACTTAAAACTGGAGGCCTTTTGCAAAAAGCACATCTGAATGCCTGAGTTTAGGAACCTGCACCACTGCAGCGAAGCTCCACAGGAGCGAATACAGAGCCTCCAGGCAGAGCTAGGATCCGGGCTGGCTTCGTTTTTCCAAGGAGCCTTTGGTGAGTTCAATTATCTGGTAAATATCCAGTGCTTCACCTGCAAGACAGTGGGAACTGGTCAGGGTGCCTCAGGGAGAGCCGGTGTGCTCAGAGACTCTGAATGTTGGGGTGGGAACACCAGAATGGCTGCTTGTCTTAGCAACAAGCTTTCTAACCCATGGCATTTTCAGCACAGATATATTTTCCATCTAAGAATGCACTTTGACTTACACAATAAATCTTTAAACGTTTCTGGGATGGTTTTGAAAATAGATGGAATATTTGAAATTCTAGCATCTTTATTTACTATGAGCCACTTTCTTCCAAGACCACCCTTTGTAATTTGAATATCTCACAAGTTAAAAGAGGATTTCTTCCCCAGAGCCCCGAGGTTCCACGCCACCTCCCACTCTGTGTGTGAGGAGCAAAGACTGTGCTCACCCTGGGGAATCCCATATCTCCTTTCCATCCCAGTTGGGTTAGAAGGAGTTCTGCAGTCCATGCTCACTTCCTTCCTGAGGCAGTGGTCGATATCCACCGCACTGAAAAAGGCCACCGACTGGGGCAGGTCGTTCAGACCCAGCTTGTAGGCAAACATGCACCTGAAAGAGATCATCTCCACTGTGAGTGCCACCCAACCCCAGGAGGAGGGACCCGGGATCCCAGGGCAGGCTTTATCCTCCACAGCCAGCTCAGCAAAGTTTTTCTCACATTAGGGTCCAATTATTGAAATTAACTGTTGGCTTTAAACATAACCCCCAAGCCCAGAAGAGAGCTGGGTCACAACGCTGAACTGTAAACTCGTTAGCCTTTTATCAGGGTAGATATGGTTCTGAGTGGCAGGTCAGCATGGAATAGAAGTATTTACTCATCTGTATTAACTAGGGTCTATAGTAAAAGAAAATACAATTCGATAGGCAAGGTGGTGCACACCTTTAGTCCCATCACTTGGGAGGCAGGTGGATCTGGGTTCAAGGCCAGCCTGGTCTATAGAGTTCAGGCCAGCAAGTACTACATACAAAGACCCAGTCTCCTGAGTTTCCTGAGTTGCATTTGAGTTTCCTCATTAATGAGGTTTCCTGTTAGAATACTACCTTTGGCCTTCAAATATTTAGAGAAGAAAAACACGTCTCACTTTTCTGAGTTGAAATGTCTGCTGTCACTGATCACGTTACTGGGGCAGTGGTAACAATCAGGCGACATACCTGGTCAGGAGGTTGGTGATCTGCAGGGCCAGAGCAGCCCGGTAGCGGTCTTCCTCCCGCACCAGGTAGCGAACCTCGTCATGGATGCTGATGCAGAAGCGCCCATCGATGGCAAATTCCTCAAACAGCCACTTCATGGCCACGAGCATGAGGTGTAAGTAGTCCACAGCAGAACTCTGCACCACCCAGTTCACACGGCTCGTCATGAACTGGGGAAGACAGGCAGACAGTGGTGAGGGACCATGCTACTTGCTGGTCGGGCTAGCCCTGGTTGGGCTAGCCCAGGTCGGCGCTAGCCCAGGGCCCCTTCTCACCTCTCCCTGGACAACAGAGGGCTCCAGGGCTCTGCTGATGCGGCAGCCCAGCACTGGGGTGCATGGTGTGTCCGACATGGCGATGCTCTCCAGCTTGTTGAACATCTCAGACTCTGTGCCCCCAGTCCACGCGCGGTCTGTAGCCACCTCCCACTTCTTCCAACGAGACCTGAGGAAACAGACCGTGAAGTCAGGCTGTCTACTGACAGCTCCATGTGTCAGTCCTTTGGCTCAGTCCACACCAGTCCCTGCGTCTTGAATACAGAAGGCTCTTACTTCCTTGAAGCTTCTTTCCGGATCTTTCGAAGATCCTGTAGAGAAACCCAGCCATCCTCTGTCCTGTCCACAGGGAGGTCCAACTGTCTCACCAGCCACTCACCTTCCTCTGACAGCCGATACCTGCGGGTAGTACCAGGTCATTCCCATTAAACGGCCTCCTCTGGGGCACACCCACACAACTTCGCAAACAGCCCCTGCTCATGCCTGTCCCCTGAGGCTCAAAGTTGTTGAATGACTCGCTGGGGTCCGCAGCTAAGAAGTGGCACAACCCAGAAACCAGGCTTATGTCCCCAAAGCCTGTTAGCCCAGTCAAGGGCAGACTCCAACACGAGCCATTCCTGGTCGTACTGTCCCAGTGGTTACTTGAACCTAAACTGCCCATGACCAGCAACAGCCAGTAGTGACAGTACAGTGACTGAGGGGAAGCGACCTGCAGAAGCCAGGCAGCCAGCCCACGTAACTCCCACCACCCCAGACTCTCGGCTTCAGGCACCCCCAGCTTAGGGGTTCCAGAACCAGGCCGCCTACTGGAAGCATCAGGGCTTCCCCCTTTCTCAACCCCACTAGCACACTGCACCTGCTCTCACCACTCAGCTCCTGGTTCCAAGAGTCACCCCTACACTCTGCATCAGCCTCTCGGCTTTTGGTCTCAGCAAGTGTGCTGACTCGGGGTCAGTTTGGGAACAGGGAACCTCAACTGAGAAAACGCCTCCATTACCCTGCCTACGGGCAAGTCTGTAGGTGCCGCCCAGACAGTGGTGGTCCCAGAGGGTATAAGAAAGCAGGCTTGGCAAGCCAGTAAACAGTATTCCTCCATGGCCTCTGTGCTTCCGTTCCTGCCTCAATTTCCCTCAGTCATGGAGTAGAACCTGAGAGTTGTAAGATGAAATAAACCCTTTCCTTCCCACATTGCTTTTGGTCATGGTGTTTATCAGAGACAAAAACCTCAGACAGTCTGCGCAGTGAAGCAGCTATCGTAAGGAGGCACTAAGTATACACCTAAACAAACTGCTCCGTGCACTTGAGCTGCCAGAAGCAGCACTGCTGGAGCCAACAGATGAGTCAGCTGGAAGGCACTGTCTGCTCCTTCAGCTCCTATTCCCACAGCCATGAGCGCAGGGCTCCTAAGCCTCGGCAGATGTTACCTGACTACGGATGACCGCTTGGTAGCAATATACCCGTGAGGAAAAACACTATAAAGACAAAGACAACTGCAAAGCTAACACCCTGCAGCTGGGTTCCGAGGGCGCGTGTTCTAGATGTGGAAAAGGGCTGTAGGGCAGACCAGGGTCCTGGATGCCGATGCGGGTGGGAAAGGGGCCCTCACCGGCGGAGGCCCTTTGTGACAGCATACATCTGCTGGGCCTTCTCAGCGGCCTCCTGCCTTGTGAGCCTGTGGTTGAACTGCATCAGCAGGCGCTCAGCAAAGGACTGCCCAGCCCCATAGATGCGGCCGTAGTTGAAGACTTTGGCATGCTCTCGGCTGATGCCCACAGTGGTGGCCGTCTTGCTGTGCAGGTCAGTGCCCCTGCTCTTCCTGCCCTGCAGTGTCATCCAGCCAAAGGCTGTGCAGCCTGGAGAACACAGCAGTGAGAAGCTCAGAACCATTTGGCCCACAAGGGTCCTCACCCCCGCCCAAGCCACAGGTCCTGCTTACCATGCATACCAGCAAAGTGAGCATCTCCAAGTACAGCTGCGATCCACAGTTCCTGTGAGTCCACATCAGCACCAACAAGCACATAGCCAGGTGGAGCCTGCACCATGGCTTTCAACTCACTGCCTACTCGGTCAGGCTGCAGAAGAGCGAGGTCAGGCTCACCTACAAGCCTAGGGAACTGCTCCCCTGGATTCCTAGGCCCAATGCTAACAAAGTACTGGGATCTACGCCACACAACACCAGTCCAGACCGCTCAGAGGTGGCCTATCAGCAGTAGGCTGGCAAAGAAGAAACCCAGGAAACTACACCAGGCCCTCCACCCACTTGGCTCATCTAACCTCCATGACGGCTGTGGCCACCAAGCCTGGCTCGCTCAGCCAGCAGCAGGCACCTCTGCTAAAGGAACGGATGCTGTGGACCAGATCTGAACCAGAGCCCTGCGCAACTAAGACTGTAGTTTACTGCTCATGTACCCTGCTGTCTCCAAAGGCTCCCAGACAGCTCCCAGACCTACGAAAGGAAGGACAGAGCCAGGACAGATGGGACACATACCCGAGCATTGCTGGCAGTGAGCCACGTGGGCTCCACTGCACGGCGGGTGATGGTGCCAGCAGTCACCACCTGGGGCAGGATGGCCCCATAGCAGCCTTCCTCATCAAAGTTGGGGTGCCTGGGATGGGGAGAAGCAGAGAAGTGTCAGCAGCTTGCTCTGGCCCTACGATCCACACCACCCAGTTCTCTATCCCCATAACCACGCAGTAGGCCATACCTGGTCACAGCACGGGGCAGAGCTGACCTGGGGAGCCATACCACCATCTGGGAGCTGTAGAATAAGAAGACAAGAGCTCAGCACAAATATGGCAAGCAGAACCCACCACCTTAATGTCTGTCACCAGCATTTGTACCTGCTCGGCTTTGGGGATGCTGTACCCCCTGAGGCCTGACATCAACTCTCTCTAAATAAACTTACTCACGGTGGGCTCTGGCTCAGCCAAGCCTGGACCTACAGAAGGATCTGAGCCCCACAGAAGAATCTGTAAGTGGCCAGGCTGCCAAGGCAGCTTCTGACTGTCCCATGCCAGAACTGCATCCCTGCAGCCAGGGCAGACTGTACCAACCCCCTCACAAAGGGCTTGTGACCACAACCACCTTGGAAACAACCTGAGATGAGTTCATTTGCCACTGCATATCTCTAACGTAGGCTCCAGATAACCAGCCCTCCAAGGTCCTTATCCACAACCCTGGCTCCAGCAGTTAAATTAGGGGATTTAACGGGAGCTGAGAGATGCCATCTACGTCCTATGACACGCTCTACATAAACAGGAACTGGAGCTAGAAAGGGAGAAACACGCCCAAGATCCACGTCCGCCTGGACAGCTAAGCCTCCACACTGCAGTGAGGCTGCCCCTTGAGAAGCCCAGGCAAGGTCAGGAATGTTAAGAGCAGGATGGGGGGAAGGAGGCTCCAGGCTGCAGAAACCTGACCAGCCAGCCACACAGACAGGCCTACCTGATACGTTTGTGAGCATTCCTCCAAAAAGAAATCATTTTATTGATTTCCAGGGCACGGGGTCCACTGGCACCTCCTGGGCCAGCCTGCAGGGTGCCATCCTCCATCTTGGGCAGAAAGTCTTTGGCAAAGGGGCTTCCCACATTGTAGTTGTTACCATCCTGTAGAGGACACAGAGTGCAGGGTGGAGACGGGTGCACACCACCAGGTGGGGAACTGACAGACACTGGGCCTTCTCCCGACAGAACCTAGAACCTCAAGAAATTGGGGCGATTCCCACTTGGTATACTGCCCATCTGTAAGTGTATGCACACACATGCTAAGAGGACCACATGAAGCTAAGAACCACCACCAACAGAAGTACCAGATAACAGCATGAGACGCTTGACATAGGTCCCTGTCCGCCAAGCCCACCGGGGTGCCTCTCACCATTCAATTTCTTAAGAAAATTGAAAACGCTGAGATAAACCTTGCCCTCAATCATACTCCGCTCCACTACTACCACCAGTCCCTCAGCAAGCAGCCACGGGGTCTGAGTGACCAGGAAGTGAGTCCGGCTGTGGGCCCTAACCACAGTGAGGACATGAGGCGGGCACAAACTAGAACATACCTTGTGCGGCAGCTTGAAGAACCAGCAACCAGGAATATCCACATCATTATAAGGTCCGTTACCATGGTGATAAGCAGGCTGGCTGGTTTTGGGGGCACAAGCAGCAGGCTGTGGGGCCACACACCCAGATCAGGCCCTGCTCCAGCACCTGCATTCAGCAAGGGCCAGGGGGTGGGGGGATGGGAGAAGGGCCTGAAACTAAGCAGGCAAATTGGACAGTGACAGGAAGGTGTGAGGTCATAGGTTCCCTCCTTGGTCTCCCTACACCTACGAGGCCTCAGTGGAGCAGGGCGGCATCCCCAGCCCCACCCACAAGACCCTGGTAGGGAGAGTCTGACAAGATGACAAGAGGAAGCCCCAGCTACCCACTGCCCTCCCAGAGAACCCAAGCAGGCGTCTTGCTCACCAGAGCTAGGGTTGGGCCCAGCACTGAAGTCTCCATCTTGGCCTCAGCCTCCACATCTAAGCAGCCCAGTTCCTCCACCTGGATGGGCCAGGAATCGGGTGTGAGAGGTAGGAAGCGCTAGGCCTGAATCCGCCAGCCCTTCTCTACAGAAAACTCAGACCAGACCAGGCTGGGGTGAGCAACCAGCGGCAGCTCCCAAACAGGGCCCCATTTTCCTAGGAGAACCGCCCTCCCCCGCAGCAGGCTTCCATTCAGAGCACACCCTCACCGTCTGCCACATGGCACTACTGTCGGTGAGCAAGAACTCCTCGGCCAGGTCCGTCTCCTGGGTCTTCAGCTGCTGCTTCCCCTGTTCAAGACAGTGCTTCCTGTACAAGGACTCAATGGCTCTGCGGAGAAAACATCTGCTGGTTAGGGGATGCCTGCTCAGGCCAGGCAGCCTGCTGGGCTTTTCTGTGGCTTTCGGCTCCCTCTGTTCAGGTCTCACATCAGCTCTGAGGAGACAGCAGCCCCTCTGGCTTTTGAACAGAGAACGACCAACCCAAATGGCTTAGCACACTTGGTGACAGGCTGTGTTTTGATAACTGGTCTGACTTGAATCCCAGCAACTCTGCGGTTGGGAGTTCTGGAAGCCAAGCAGGGGAACCAGGCAGGACTGGAGGCTGCGCTGCACAGCTAGCTCCCGCCCCCTCACCCAGTGTGGGCTCAGCGGAGCGAGGCGTCTCAGTCCGACAAGCGATTCCGGCTGCCCTGAGGAACCAGGACTGAGTCTCTTTAAATACCTCAACTTTTCTGTGACACCTGTCAGAGTTCAGGGTTTATGGCCTCAGACAGCTCAACCACCTTCTCCAGGCTCTTAACAATGACAGATGGAGATGCCAGGCCCGGCGAGACATCTGCCTCCTGTGCACGAGGACAGAGTCTAAGTTCTGGCACCATAAGATTAAAAAGTGAAAGAGGTATGGCAACTCTCACACTCTAATTCCAGGATTCTGAAAAGCTGAGGCAAGAAGACAGTCTTGAGACTGAGGCCAGCCCGAGCTGCATAGTGAATTCCAAGCTAGCCTAGGCTGCGGAGTGAGACCCTGTCTCAAAACTGAATAAATAAGATAATAAAAGTAAGAATCTTTTCTCACGTGGTGCTTGATGACCAGTGAGATCTGCACCGCAGAGCGCTCAGTGACAGTGCCTGGCACCTAGGGGGCGCTCAGATCCCACACAAGCCTGCCCCCAGGCGAGTCCAAGCATCTGTGAGCGCAGCTGTGCTGCAGGCCTCAGGGCTGGGCCTCGACAGCAAGGCTCTGAGGTCCGGGGCCAGTGAACCCCTGGAAAAAAGAACTAGAACCCAGACACCCGGACCACGGCTCTTCCTGCCAGTCAGAGCTGATCCTAGTTATTCTAGTAAAAAGGAGGCATTCCTGAGGCTTCAGCCCCTTCCTCCTTGGGACCAGAACTTGGTCTTACCTGTAGGGGCAGGCCACCCCAGCCGACTCTCCTGTGGAGCTCACGGGCCACCCAGTCAGATTATCCCGCCGCCCAGGCACCAGGTAGCCCCAACCGTGAGAGTCTGAGTAGTGCAGAGGAAAACCATCCCACGTCAGCGCCATGAGCTTAGGAGTGACCCGCATCTGCAGGCTGAGGAGGCTGGGGCCTGGAGTCCAGGAGGGGTCATCTAGCCGAGGGCAGAGCTTCCGGTACCACCTATTCCCCCATGGGAAAAGGTGTCCCGTTAGGAATCAGAAGGGGTCTCTCCATGTGTCCCCAACCTGATAAGGCCCCCGGGCTCTCTGGTCATTCAGGGTCAGTCCTCTCCTTAGGGAGGCTTTGGGCCTATAGGTTTCTATCTCCTAGAATTATTCAAGTTACCTCAGAGGCAAAGCCCTGTGTGTCTCACTGGCACCCTCCAGTCTAAGCTCCTTCTGCAGCCTCTTGCGAAGGCTCAGATCTCCCTTCACACCTCAGAACCCGCCGCTGCCACAGACACAGGCTGTTCGCCAGGGCTGAGACCACAAGGCATTTGCATCCAGGGTCACAGAAGTACAATGAGGCCACACCGGTCATCCCAGCTGCCCTCCTCATCTCTGCCTCTAAGACACCAATGAAGGCGCCTCCTCAAGGAACCTGCCCTTCATTCCGTAGGCAGAGAATGAAAACTGCCTCAAACTGCATTCTTGAGTCACTGCGGCCAGCCGTGCTGGCTGGTCTGCACACCTGCTGAGCTAGAAGGGAGACAAGCTCCCTCCAGCCTGAGCTGCCACAGGGCAGACATACAGCAGGGGCTCGACGTTCTGTGCTTCATGTGTCAGAGTAAACAGCAGAAACGGACGGGGAGCAAATGCTCGCCGACCAAGGTCCAAGGCCTTGAGGCCCTGGGGAAGGTGCACGAGCCCGAGAGCCAGCCTCACCCAGGATGTCCGGGAAGGTGCTGGGGCCGCTTAGGCAGGAAGTCTGTGGTGCTCCTCAGCTGCTGTAGGCGGGCGCGTGCTGCTGCGTCCTGCTCAAGCTCCTCCTCCTCGCTGGGTGGTCCAGGATCTGTGCAGAATTGGAGGTTAGAGCCAGAAGGGACTCCCGGGTCTGAAAGACTAGAGCAACTCCTTCCAGGGGCCCCCTGGGTCCTAGGACTGTCCCAGAGATCACCCCGTCCCGTCTCCCACCTAAGCTTCCCACCTTCCTGATCCGTGGGATCCCCACAGGGCCCAGCTCCCTCGATGGGCAGCTTGCTGGCTGAGGCAGGCTTCTTCACCTTCCTTGCCTTTTTCTGCTTGAACTCCTGCAGATCCCACTCTAGGTCCCAGAGCCAAGGGTCTTCTTTGTACCTGCAGAGCCAGTCCACCACGCTAGGGTTAAGGCTGAGCTAAAGTCCAGGCCTCCTGCCTGTCTGTCCCCCGTCCTGACCCAGCCTGCCCAAGACCTGACTACCTCTCTCCTGAGAGCAACTGGCAGGCATCATTAGCCAGATCCATGAGTGACTTCTTCATCTCCCGCTGGAGCTCCTCGTATGTGCTCTGTGCCTCTGCCAGGTAACGCTCCCAGTTCTGGTTGACAGGCAGGTAGGAGACACCCATCTCCAGCATGCCAGCCAGAGTCACTGGGTGGGGGCACCTAGGGAGATACCAAGGGCTGCTGTAAATAACAACGGGAGGCAAGGTTCAGGCCCAGTTCCTAAGACAATCTGACAGGCTCAGCCCACCCCGCCATGTCGCAGCTCTCAAGTCGGACAGCCGGACCCAGCTCCACCTCTACTCAGCCCTGCAGCAGTCAATGAGACTTCCGGGCCTCAGTTCCTTTATCTGTAACGTGGAGATAACACCCCTCTTCGGGGAGCTACAAAAATGATGGATGGTGAAACGGCGAGTCAGCGCCTCTGAGAGAGAACTGTGGGCCGGGCACGGCGGTAGGTAGGTGCCTTACAAGCAGTGACCGCCTGCACCTCACCAGCAAGAGTACAGCGGACCTGTGTGCCTCCTGATGAGGACCCGCGGCTCACAAGCCCAGCCGCTGTCTGGGGTCAGTGAGGATGCAGCAGCCAGGACTGAACCAGGTGTGAACAGCAATCACTGACCATCGGACTGACCCGATAAAAAACAGGCAGGAAGTTGGGACCATGCACAAGACGAGCCCCTAGTTTCCAGAAACCCAGAGTCCGGGCCCCACACAGACCACTGAACAGAGGGCTCCACTCTTTCAGCCTACAAAAGCCCAGTGAGCACTCGGGGAGGCCCAGCCCCACCTGACTACAGTGGGATCGGGTGGAGACCACCACACCCCAATGATTCACCCGGGCTCACCTCTCCAAGAAGAGCGGCAGCTGCTGCTGGAAGACCTCATAAGTGGCCCACACATCACGGGCACAGTACTGCATCAGATCCTAGTACAGGGTGACAGGAACTTGTCAGGGGAGGGGGAAACAGGGACAACCTACTACCACTGCTGTGTCTCGGGGCAGACCCAACAGCTGTACCTCCCCAAGCTCAGCTGCAGGTCAGTCACAGCCCGTGCTGACTGGAGCTCTGTGCCAACACCATACCTGGAAGTTCTCCCGGATATCCCTCATGCTGCCCTTGACGAACAGTTCCCGAGCTTCCTTCTCTAAGGGAGGGCCCCCCACATAAAGGCTGTGCACGTCTGCGAGATTATTAGCACTGCTGATGTCCGCCCAGTCCCAAGATGAGATCTGAGAAACCAAACAGAGATGAGCTTGTCTCAGCCCAACAGGGAGAGCACTGACAGGACCCTAAGCTCCCTCTCTGGGCAGTCCCACACGCATGCTCACCACAGGACCATTGGCTTTCCTCTGGGACTTCTGACCTCGCTGTGTGGGGTGCTGGGCCTTGTGCTTGCCCTGCTTGGCTCCCATCCACAGACTGCGCTGGAAGCTGCTGAGCCCTGAGATGGCCATGTGCATGCTCATAGTGTCCAGAAAGCGCATGCGGGAGCCCTGAGGGAGGGGAGCGGAGGAAGGCTGCAGCAGAGGGGCTAGCCAGCCACTGCTTCAAGGTGTTGACCCCAGCCCAACCCTAGCGCCTCACAGCCTCCACCCATACCACACAGCCCCTCCAACACGGAACACTGAAGTTCCATGCTCGTCCTAACACTCATAAGGGACCTGCCCGTTTTCCTGAGTACGCAGAACTGGCTCAGTTCCAATGCACAAGTACTTCCCAGCTTCAGCAACATCTCTGGGCAACTCCAGGCAGGTGAACTAAACAAGGCCCTCGGAGCTACGGGCCAACCCACCAGCTCCGGTCCTGTCCCTAGCCCTCAAAAGCTGAGGCCCCTGCAAGTCAATAAGGCTGTCTGCACCTTAACGCTTAAATGCCAGGCTAATGGTGCTGCCAGGGCACTCCCTTGCGCTGCCTGCCTTTCACCACAGCTGCTGTGAAGATGAAAAGGAAATGTGTTTTTATAATCTAAGAACTGTGACTACCACACACCAGGCAATTCCAATTGTCTGCACGTGTGCTATTCAAACGCTCCTACAAGTCCCGAGTGGGCTTCTGTTAGCTCTCTTTACAGAAAAAGAAACTGAGGCTTAGAGACGTTATGGAGGTTACACTGCCCACCAATGGCTGAGGCAGGATGTGGTCCAGGCTGTAACTTGGAGCCTCAAAGCTCTAAAACAAAGGTAAGAGCCATTTTACCCTGGAACAACTCCCAGTACCACACCAACGCAGCTGTGATGGGGGCCTTAGGGCCTTTAGGGACAGAGGTCACCAACACAGCTGTGATGGGGGCCTTAGGACCTTTAGGGACAGAGGTCACCAATGCAGCTGTGATGGGGGCCTTAGGACCTTTAGGGACAGAGGTCACCAACGCAGCTGTGATGGGGGCCTTAGGGCCTTTAGGGACAGAGGTCACCAACGCAGCTGTGATGGGGGCCTTAGGACCTTTAGGGACAGAGGTCACCAACACAGCTGTGATGGGGGCCTTAGGGCCTTTAGGGACAGAGGTCACCAACACAGCTGTGATGGGGGCCTTAGGGCCTTTAGGGACAGAGGTCACCAACGCAGCTGTGATGGGGGCCTTAGGGCCTTTAGGGACAGAGGTCACCAACACAGCTGTGATGGGGGCCTTAGGACCTTAAGGGACAGAGATCACCAACACAGCTGTATGGACCTTTAGGGTCAGAGGTCACCAACACAGCTGTGATGGGGGCCTTAGGACCTTTAGGGACAGAGGTCACCAACACAGCTGTATGGACC
Source organism: Cricetomys ansorgei (assembly GCA_026225945.1). NCBI lineage: Eukaryota > Metazoa > Chordata > Mammalia > Rodentia > Nesomyidae > Cricetomys > Cricetomys ansorgei. The sequence continues at coordinate 3,504,320 of JAMJFZ010003035.1, forward strand.
TTTAGGGACAGAGGTCACCAACACAGCTGTGATGGGGGCCTTAGGGCCTTTAGGGAGAGGGGTCACCCGCCTCAGAGGTTTCAGACACTATGCTAGTTGCTTTTAATCTGCTCTGGAGAGCCAACAGCTGAGCAGAGACCAAGCAAGGCTGGCCAACAGAAGCCCCTGCAGATGCCGAGGAGGTGTAAACAGTGGTCAAGAAAGCAATGGAGACTGGGCTCGTGGCCCACCCTGGAACACAGCCTGCCATTCCTGCGAGCCTTACCTGAATCAGATACTGCTCCCTGATATGGGCTCGGTCGAAGGAGACGTTGTGGCCCACTACTAACTGTGGTGCTGAGCTGCCAGTACCCACAGAGACCTCCAAGGGGATGAGGTCAGCCGGCGACAGCTGGCTGGTCCAAGAGTAACGCTCTTCCACCAGCCGCCGGCTGCACCAGGAATACCTGAAGGGGCGAGGGGGGGGCAGGTTACATGAAGGGACAGACATCTGCTCTACACCGCCCGCTGCATGCCAGGCCCCCAAAGGGTGCTACTCACCCTCACAGAGCTCAGGGGTCATTGGGAAGAGAAATTACAACGCTTCTTTACTAGTCAACTCCCACAGGCTAACCAGAAGGTACGTGCAGGAAAAGCGCAGTCAAGCGCTAAATCTGCAGCTAGCTCCAAGGCCTTTATGTACACGGCCAACCCCTTGTGTCTTAGAGCACAGAACAGCTAGTGTTCTGAGTGCTGATCCAGGCGACAGCTGGTAATACAACCCGCAGTAGAGAATGTTTGTATTGAAAGTGGGGGAAGAGAAGAGAAATGCAGCACATGCAGGGCGATCGCCTGACAGCCGCAGGTTCTGAAGGACAGAATGAAGCATGCTCCTCACAGGAGCGGCCACCATCACTGAGATGCCACAGGGCCGGGAGAGGGTGTGTGCACGTCCAGAGAGGGTGAGGGCAGAATGGGTGCTGCGTGCAGGGGCCTGACACCGACTCGGGAAAGGGCTAGTCTGCTCAACGGCCGAAGGCAAAGTGGGGAGGATGGACACTGACGAGAAGCCTGTACAAGCCACACCCTACGCCAAAGGACTGAGGCCACAGGAGACAACATGGCTCTAATGGAGATCCCTGCAGCCGTCAGGGAAGACAGGACCGATCTACCTCAGGTTTCCAACACCACACCACTAGCTGCTTGAAACCTGGCCGCTCCAATGCATACTCCGTGGTAGAACTACCGAAGTCCCTCGAGCCGGAACCCTAAGTCCCTCAAGCTAGAACCCTAAGTCACCCGAGCCGGAACCTAGCCTGTCAGAGCCCTGTGAAGTAACAGAAGCAAAGCCCAAGAATGCTGAGTGCTTGAAGCTGTGAAGGTGACACAGACTTCAGCCAACAAAAGCCACACTGGTGTCCACACAGGCCTGCAGCTCTGCATGAAACCATCCTATAAACTTATCTATGACTTAGAAAAAAATAAAAATAAATCTAAAAGTAAGATGAGCTGGAACCCCTGTCAATACTAATGTTCTGCTTGGGCTCTCAAGCGCAGAAGCCTGGGCAGAATCCCTTCAGGTACATGGCAGACCAGTGTCCTTACCAAAAGCCTTTAGGAAGCTGTCTCATGAGACTCGGCTGTCCAGGCCCCCACCACCCCTCCAGGCTGAGAGCTGGTCAGGTTGTATCACTGTGTGCCAGAGGCACGCTAGGTGCAATGCAGACTGCTGTGGAGTGCCACTCACCCTCAGCAGACCGCCAGGCCTCAGCAACAGCTTCTGCCATTAGGCAGATAGAGCGATGGCCAGCACCAGTGGCAAACAGAATGAGAACGAAGGCAGAATGGGAAGAGAGAGTGGGGGAAGGGGAGGGAGAGGGGGACTTGCCAGGAATGACCAGCTGACCAAGGATTCATCGTCACCAGGTCCTTCAGCCACCAAAGCCTACTTTATCTTTTAGATGACGGCTGGTATGTCCCCTTGACTCTGGCCACCGAGTTACGTAAGCACCACGGCTCTTACCGTAAGGCCGACTAAACCAGTGCAAAGTTGTCTGGACAGCTCTGCTCAGCCGTGAGAGGCTATCTATTTAGCCTGGCATTCACCATTTCCAACTGCGTACATAACATCTTGCAGCTTTCTTTACAAAGATGTAGCTCCCAATAGGAATAAAGAAACTGCCAACTTTTTGGCTGGCCATGCTTGAAAGCACTAAGGTTGTAAATAGAATCTTAACCCTGGAACGGAGAATAAAGAGGGGAGCGAGCCCCGCCATCGTTGCTTGAAAAGAAACCTGGTATCACTAAGTAAGTAATTTCAAAAGAGAGATACACCTGTTTGGGACCAAAATGTCTACTTGGAGGAAGTAATAATTCTCAGCTGGCGGTGGTCAAGAGTAGGCCACCTCCAGAAGCATGTGGAAGGGATCCGGCCTGGCGTTTATAGAAGACCCTGGAGTGCTGGGCATTTTAAACTGCCTAGAATAATCCCACCAAAAGGAACACCCTCCTGCCCAAAACAACCATCAGCATTCCCCAAACCAAACGCTGTTCAAATGTCAGTCTGACTTCTCACAGAAGCTGCTGGCAATAGGGGTGGAGGCACAAACTTGGGGTCCCCTTACGCGGTCTCTCAGGCTGTCTCTGTGGTTCTCTGCGTGTCTGACATTTGCTTGGGTGCTGTCTACCACCTACATATCTCCCCACCAGAGCGAACCCCACAGGAGCAGGATTACTGGGGTTCAGCTCAGCACTCCAGCAGTCCTTAAGCGCGCATCCCAGCAAACAGCAGGAACTCAGAAAACGAGGCCCCACAGATAGCAGTCCCCTTCCTAAGAGACGTACCAGGCCGAGGGGGATATGGCCACCGCCAAAGTGGGGCAGGTTCCCTCTGCCAAGCAGACCTCCACGTCGAACACCAGGGCCTGCTCCTCGGGGATGGCCACGGGTTCGGCCTCCCCGTCGGGGCTGTACCGGGTCCAGCCCTCCGCCCAGACCCAACTCCTGGGCTGGGGCGGCAACTGGGCCTCCAATAACGAGGTGGCCGCCTCCAAGTACGGCAGGCTCTGCTTCTGGGCCAGGAGGCGGAAGTGCTGGTCCAGGTTGTCCCCGAAGAGCCGGGGCAGGCGCAGCTGCACGTCTGGCACCGGCGTGGCCGGCTGCCCCCACAGCCCGTGCTTCCGCAGGTGCTCGACGCTGCGGC